>CAUYUJ010017018.1:0-40000 GCA_963575745.1 Prorocentrum cordatum | reverse complement strand
CCTCGGGTGGTGCGGCAAGGAGTGACAAACGGAGCACCCTCCAAGTTCAATCGGGGCCACATTGGAAGCAACTTGGCCGCTAGTCGGCACACAACTTTACTAATCTTGACAGCACGGTTCACTCGCTCTTCTTCTTCGGGCGAAGGTTGGGGGTGAGAGCGGGCCCCGCGCTGCGCAGCTTTGTCGGCGAAATCGTTACCGACCCTGCGGATTCTCTCATCATCCGAAATGCCCGACTCGTCCTTGTCCTGGTGGGCTTTAACTTTCACCACTGACTGGACAAGCGGGGCATTATTGATATACATGAACAGGCCAGCATAACGCCTCCTGAACGAAACACGTTCACTGGGGGGCAGGCGGAAATGATTAACTACCGCAAGGCAGTCAGAAAAAACCTCGGAATTGGCCACAGCATGGAGAGCGGCCATGGCGAGGGCACAATACTCCCCAGCTGGTGCTGTCTGGCTGATCGGGTGGTGCACAGGGCCATGCAGGGCGCACAAGAGGGAGCCCTGGGGGGAGACCATGCAAACCCCCCAGCCCGCCCTTGAAAGTTCTGGGATGGGATGCCAAAAACAACTCCCATCAACATAGATACTGCCCTGCAGGTCCCCATTAGCGAGCTCCTCCGAGAAGTCCTCTTCCTCAGTAGCTGGCAGGATGGCCCCACCCCCCGAGCTAAGGGCCCTAGGCCAGAACGATTCAGGATGCTCAAAGATCCCCCGATCGAAAAGGATGCGATCCCCATCCGACAGCGGACCCAGGGCAATCTCAAGGATCTCTGGAGGAATAAGCTCGCTGCGGGTCTCAGAAACAGTTGGGCACTCATAAAGCCTGTGATGCACAGAGTCTGGATGAGCACGACATAGTGGGCAGAGCAACTGCTCGACGCTGAGCTGGTAGCCCACCTCAGCGGCTCTGTCGGCTGTCCAGGCTCCACCGCAGCACAGGTTCCTGATCGAACCCTTCTCCAGAGCAGAATATTTCTTCGAACGAAGCTGGCTCTTGCAGATATCGAAGCAGGCCCGATCCCACCCAACGTCCAAACTCCTTCCCACATGCATTTCCAGGTCCCTAACCACCGCCCGCCTGAGGATGTCCTTCAAGAGGGTAGGGCTGACGAAAGGGAGGGAGACTGGTGTGCCGTCATGCATGGCGAGGGTGGCGTAGTTGGGCATGGACCAACCGATGCGCTTGACAGACAAGAAGAGGGCAGAGATCGGGCCAGCGACAGAACGCCATGTCTTGGGCTGCAGCTTCCCCTCGAAAACAGACGACCAACACTTCCTGAGCTCCTTAAAAGTCATACCCCCCAAGTACTGGTGATACTGAGCCGCCCACACCTCCTTCCCCCAACGAACGATAGGAGCGACCATCCCATAGTACGTGGGGTCATCCTCGCAAACCAAAGCAGAAGAGAGGCTACGCCCGCCACAAGACGGTCTGATACATTTACCCGCTTGACGGCGGATGTGACCAAGCTCGGCGTCGCTGACTCCGTGGATCTCGCAGCCAAAATTTATCCCAGCCAAAGCCCCACTGGTGAAGATCTTCTTAGCAGAACGGCCCAGGACCTGACGCTGTTTGCAGATCCTGTTGACACGCTTGTCGAAGGTGGAGCGGCGCTGCTTGGCTTTCCTACAACGGCCCTTGACCCTCCTAGGCAGCCCAGCGGTGTCGTCAGTCCCCAGGTTGACAGCCGAGGAGGTCCCACCAGGGCCAGCCCAGACACCCAAGAAGGCCAGGAGTTTATCCCCAAGACGCCGCTGACTGCATACGAGGCTCGCCTTGTCGGGGGCGACCTTGCACTTAATATCGGCCTCCACAGCCTTGAACAAGCCCACAGCCCCAACGGTGATGGCCGAATAAACTTCATGGAAATTACCCTGAGCTGACAGGCCCAGGTCGTCAATGTAAAGATCCAGGACGGATGACGGGTGCAGCTCGGCATTCAAAAATGCTTTCATGTAATAGGCCCTGACAAAACTGGTGGCAATACTGCATCCAGCAATGACACCACGAATCGCCAGGTACGGCCCCTGGATGAAACCACTGATGTTCAGGCACCTGGGGGCCCGATAGGCCGCGATGCAGAGCCTGGAAACAACCTGGGGGAACTCCAACTCATCGCATCTGGTAGCGAGGTCCTCAAGATCCATGGTTTCGTAAAACTTATACATGTCCCAGAGGAGGGACGCCGAGCACTTGCCAAGCTGCACAGCCCCTTCACTCTTAGCAGTCTGCCGCCAGACAACGTCCGAAGCCGACTTGAAACCATATGCAGCGAACATGGCATGCTGGTTAGCCTCCTCCCACATCGTCGCCTCCCTCCTCCTGCATCTCCCCCAAAGTCTGTAGGGCGAGGTGAAGATGCCTATGGGGCGGAGGCCGCCAGACGGCTTGGCCAGCATTGCCAGCATGACTAAACGAAGCTGCTCAGGCAAAACGGCCATCGTCTCCATGATGGCGAAAAGCAACGAGACAACTTGCAGGGCCTTGTCACGCAGCAGCGCGTAATGCCGAAGGTGAAAGCCGTCAACCGACACAGCCGACCGCCTGGAATAACCCCTGCTCTTCTCCCTCAAGCACTCGGGCGAAACCAGGGGAAGATGTTCAAGGGGTTGGAAGGGCTTGGGGCCCCTAAAATCGAACAGCTCGGTTTCGGCCAGCCATAGCTTCTGAAAACGTTCCCCTTCAGCACGCAGAAGGGAACGAGGATCGGACACAACCTGGCCCGCAGCACTGAGGGTCGTGGAGGGAACCCAAGCCTCTACAGGACGCGTCCAGGCGTGCGCGTTGCGGCCGCCGCCCTGGTCAATGTCCCTTAGAAGCCACTCCTTCCACGACCGCTCACCTGCAGCTCGAGCCGCCTTGGCGGTCGAGTCCAGAAGGTCAGCTAACTCGATGGACACGCCGCCTATGGCCTCCAGGGTGACCTTGTCCTGCCTAATAAAGTCCAAGACTCTACGGTGGGCCTCGAAGATAGCACCAGACCCCATATGTTTCTGAATGAACGGCGAGGGGTACTCCAGAACCTTCTTGGCACTCATGATAGGGATCCCACCAGAACATTTGTGATGCAAGGACCTCCAGGAAGTGGTCCAATCCCTGAAACTCTGAGAAAGCCATCTACAAACAAAAAGTTCAGGATGACGAGCTGGCCGCTGGTCACGCCCCAAGACAGGAACCCACCAGGCCTTGGGAATCTCTCCTCGACACCCAGTCTGGGGGAGCTTAACCTGAAGTTGATCAGCGAGCTCGGCTTCGGCAAGGTTGGCCCATCGCCTATACAAGTCGGTGAGCCCGTAGTGAGCATCCAGAGAACCCCGACGGGCGCAAACGAGGACTTCATAAGCCAAGTCCAGCGTAGAATCCCAGTCCTGGGGCTCGGGTCCAGGCCCGACAGGGACTTCCACAGGCAAAGGAGGAGGCTTCCTGAACTGTAAAACTCTAAGATCGGCAAGCCTGGTATGGAAATCGACCCCCGCGGGCGAGTGGGGAGACGTCGGAGCAAACCTGTCGACCCACGTCTCCCTGATACCTTTAGATAAACCACCAGACACCACGAAAAAATCATACACCTTTCCGCCAGCTGAGCTAAGGCAGGTGGACTCACCCGCCGTGATCACTTGGCCCTCTAACTGCTGAACGAAATTGGAGTCGTCAAGCAGCGAGGGCTCCATATTGAAATCGCCTCCGATCACGAAGCTGCTGAGGCTGCTGCTGGCCATCGAACCGATCTTCGAAAGCAGGGCCAAATTCCTGTCGGACAGACCCTCGCAGCACGACAAGTAGCAGGAGATGCACAGGATGGGAGGAAGGTCCCCAACATGAACAACCCCTGCAACAGCACGAGAGTCTTCAACCTCATAACCCCCTGGGGGCCAATGAAGGCCCAGGCCAGCACGAGCTAGAATAGCCACACCTCCTGAAGTACCTAAGTCGGACGAAGCCTTAGCACTCCCAAAGATCGATTTCCAACCGTGATTAAGGGCCCAGCGCTGAGCATCTAAGGTCTGGTGCGCGAGCAAGTGGTGCTCCTGGAGCAACACCACGTGCGCCGCCGTCTGCAAGAGCCAATCCTTAGCAGAACTCCAGGCCGTGCAGTTGCAAGTGACTATCTTCAGGTTGATGGCATCCCCCCCAGGGGCTGGGGGGGCCCTAAACACTTCAAAACTTTCAGGTCGAGAAAACGCACCTGAGGGACCAGGAGACTGCTGGCCGACAGGGGAAAACGCAAGATTGGGCAGAACACCTGCCCCCTTTTTGCAAAAGTCCCCCTGTTTGCAGACGCCTGGGGTGCCGTTGGCGGAACACAACAGCGAAGCTATATATATATATATATATATATATATATATATCAAGAGAACGAATGGACAGGGCCAGGCGATCCTCGAGCTCCGCTCGATTCAAGCTAGCCCAGCGTGGAGGCTGGGAAGAAATGGACAGATGGGCCCCCCTGCCCGCGCTCACAAAGGAGTCACGCGGGAGGGGGCAACGGGCACTTGGTGGTGCCCAGGGCGGCCTCAGCACGTGCTCGGACGTCGGGAGGTGCCTCACTGGAGTCGCCAGGCAGCTTGGCCCCCTCGCCGTCGGGCGGACCCGCCGAGGTGGACCCAGCGCCGCCGCCAGCCACGGCCGCACCGTCCTCGCCCTTCCTCTTCTTGCCAAGACGCTGCACATGCTTGGCCTGCTCCTCGCGGGCAGCCTGGGCCTTCTCCAGCGCCCCTTTGAAGAGGGAGTTGCACGCCTCGCGGAACTGCTCATTGAGCGCTGCCCGCCGAGCTGCCATTTGCTCCTTGTCGTCGTCGGACACCTCGTACTCGCCCTCGTCGAAGAGGAAGATCGAGTCCAGCGAGACCATATCCAGCACATTGCACGAGCCCTGCATGAGCTCCGACACATCCACCTTGGCGCGGCCGAGCGGCACTGCGGGGGTGTGGTCGACCACGTTCCCAGCCAGCTCTCGGACCAGGTCCTTGTAGTTGTCGTCGGCCGCCTGCAAGGACTGCTGAGCAGCTGCCGTCGCAACCTTCTGCTCCTCCACCTGCCTCTCGAGCTTGGTGAGCTTGTCGAGCTCCGTGGGCAGCTTGCGCTCCCAGTACTGCACGCTGCTGTGGGCCTTGGCCGCGCGCTGCTGGACGGGGGCGGGCGTGGAGGTGCGGAGCAGCTTGTCGAGCGCGGACTTGTGGCGGGAGGCCGCCTCGCCGTCGCCCGACTTCTCGCACAGGCCGATGAGCGTGCGCAGCTCGGACTCAGACAGCTGGGCTGAAGCAGAGCCGCCGCCGCCTGGTTGCCCGCCAGCGCCAGCATGGCCGCCAGGAGCAGGCGCCAGCCCAGGCTTGAGGGCAGGCCAGTGGGTCCCCGGCTTCGGCCAGCCTTGCCCGACGGAACCAGGGAAGCCTTCACGCATCTCGCCGCAGTGCTTGCAGGCGATCCAACCCTCGAGGTTCTTCTTGCATCCACAAGCATCGCAACGCCAGCGGCGGCCTGACCACGACGCTGAGCCTTGGCGGGAAGGAGACCAGCTCCAGTGTCTGTCGTCGCCAGCCTGAGAGTCCCACTGGCCTGACGATGGCGCAGCCCTGGCCGCCGTCGGCCCTGTTCTCCAGGGAGCCTGCGTCGACCACGCCCCACCGCCATTGCTGCGAAGCTGCCGAGCATTCTTGGCCATGCGAGAAGGAAACCGAAGCCACAAAAGGCTCGCACACACAATGCTGTCCTGAAGTTGGTGTGTGCAATGCCCGAAGCTCGGGCACAGGACAGCTTGAAGGAGGAGGAGGAGGAGGAGGAGGAGGAGGAGGAGGAGGAGGAGGAGAGGGAGGAGGAGAGGGGGGGGGGGAGGAGGAGGAGGGGGGGGGGGAGGGGGGGAGGAGGAGGGGGGGGGGAGGAGGAGAGGAGGAGGAGGAGGAGGAGGAGGAGGAGGAGGAGGGAGGAGGAGGAGGAGAGGAGTTGCAGGAGGAGGAGGAGGAGGAGGAGAAGGAGGAGGAGTTGCAGGAGGAGGAGGAGTTGCAGAGGAGGAGGGAGGAGGGGGAGGAGGAGGAGGAGGAGGAGGAGGAGGAGGGGAGGAGACGAGGAGGACGAGAGGACGAGGAGACGAGGAGGACGAGGAGGAGGGAGGAGGAGGAGGAGGAGGAGGAGGAGAGGAGGAGGAGGAGGAGGAGGAGGAGGAGGAGGAGGAGGAGGAGGAGGAGGAGAGGGGGGGGAGGAGGAGGAGGGGGGGGAGGGGGGAGGAGGAGGGGGGGAGGAGGGGAGGAGGATGAGGAGGAGGAGGAGGGGAGGAGGAGGAGGAGGAGGAGGAGGAGGAGGAGAGGAGGGGGGAGCGGGGGAGGAGGGGGAGGAGGGGGAGGAGGGGGGGGGGGGGAGGAGGGGGAGGAGGGGGAGGGAGTCAGAATCCAGGTAGATTCCAGGCATGTATTAGCAGCAGATAGTGTAGCAGACAGAAGACAATCCGTGCTATAGACGTCTTGGGTCAAGCTAACCGAAAATCGGACTTTGGTAGCGGAGCTACCGGTCCTCGGACCCGTGGTTCCTTTCGATATCGTAAAGCTCACTTTACGATCTCTCAGGTATTCTACGTATTTCGTGGATCGTTCATCTCTGGCTGGCAGGAGATTGAGGAGTTCAGCAACTCCACAGTTCACACATACGAACAAGCATATCAAGCAGTAATACCGCGGGGGCTCCTACGAGCAGCTCGCGAAGGTCAGCGATCCGTCGTTGACAGGCACCTCTTCAAGCATACCAAGATCAACAAGTACCACATCAGCCATACACCATGGCGGCTTCAGCAGACCTTCGAGGCATTCCGCTGGACGAATATACCAGACAGTGTCCGCCAGGATGGCGGCCATATGTTCGAAGCTATTCGCTGATCACCTACGAGGAAAAGTTGCGGCTCTGGATGAGAATGACGGACATCCCTAGCGACTGCCAGGGTAGCGTGGTTGTCGGCAGACTGAAGGGTTCGGCGTACCGCATTGCTATGAAGATACGGCTCAGGCGTCAGGACGGCAGCATGCTCTATCAAGACGAGGCGGTGAATGCGCTGGCGGAACCTGAGGATCTCAATGCGGGCTTATTGGCCACACCTTCAGGGCTGCAGCAAATACTGGCGGACCTCAGAACGGCATTTGGCGACGACAGTCAAGACTTGCAGGCGTTCCACCTCGACAGATTCTTCGACTTGCATCGTGGTTCGCATTCACTCCTGGACTATCTAACGGCGTTCAAGTTACGATATGAGGCAGCAGAAGAGCACGCGGCGCTGAACATCAACCAAGTTGGTTTGACACACCTCCTGCTCGCCAAGGCTGGACTGGCTCCGAGATTCATAGACGACCTGATGCTCAAGGTAGATGGCGACAGGAGCCAGTTCACTGAGATTTACAAGCTCTTGATGAAGTTCAGCAAAGGACAAAAGGAGATCGGCGATGGCGACACACAGGGTATTCTATTGACGTATGATGATGATGATGATGAAGACCCAGAATACAGCCAGGTTGAGTATTTCACTGATCATGACGGAAGCTGGTACATATACGACTATACCCACGAGCAGGCATATTATCTCAACCTTGCTTCAGAGGACATAGATTATCTTTCATATATGGTTTCTGATTGCTGGGATGGCACTTGGAGTGCAAACGAGTTTCAGGCGTGGTATTATCAAGATGACGAGGATTACGAACTGGATGAAGATCATGACGACGAAGAAGCTCTACTCGATGACCCCCTCGACGGTCCTTCTCATGATCTGGCTTTCTACGGTAAATATGGAGGACGACGAAAAGGCAAGGGCTACGGCAATGGCAAAGGTGGCTACGGATTTCGTCGCAGGAGTTCAAGTAAAGGTAGTAAAGGTAAGAACAGATCACGCACGTTTGGTCGTGGAAAGGCAGGTGGCAAGGATCGGCGAGGACGTGACTATTATGGCAACAAGGGCAAGAGTAAGGGCAAAGGCAAAGGCAAAAAGGGCAAAGGTACAGGCTCGGACGATCGACATGGCCCTGTGATGGATCTACATCAAGGATCTGGACAACAATCTCAAGCTCCAGCAGGATCGGCCGTACACAACACGCGTGGCTCAGGATCAAGCTCTGGATGTGACAAGTGTGGCAGCCGGTGGCACAGCGTGAAGGACTGTCCAGTCAACAAGGCCTCCAGCAGAAAAGGTTTCTTGGTCGGACTCGGCACAAACATCGCGAAGGACACGACGGCGACGGACATCACACTGCCACTTCCATCGACACCATCTGACGGCTTTGACAGCATCTCCCGACATCCAAGAGCAGCACCAGGACAACGACACCTGACTGCAACCAGGCAGGAAGAGGCGAGAATCGAGGAGGAAATTCACGGTATGGCCACTGAAGATGACATCGCAGGCTGTGACGGCAAGGATCCCTGGTTCGAACATCATTCAGATCCATGGCAGCCATCACCTCGACCTCCTACTCGGCCGAACTCGAGCGACGCCGGCTCCTGGCAGAATATTCCCTCGGAGCAGGCTTCGGACGCTCATACCACAATCTCGGACGACAAGACCACACAGGAGCGCATCTTCGACTTCGGCGAGGCTACGGTCTCAAAGTTCTTTCGGAACGAGGCGAAGCATGCCATGTTCGGGCTGGGCCTACCTATTCAGCAGCAGTACCCTGATCTACCAGCAGCACGGTCGACCAGCAGAGCAGAAGCAAGCTCGAGCTCGATCGACAAGAACAACTCGGCGTTTGTCCTCAGCATCTTCAGCGAGCGCGAGGACACCTTCGAGGCGTATCATCTCGTCAGAGGTCGACAGCGCAAGGGATTCATCATCGACCCTGGAGCTGCTTCTGGCATCTGCGGCACAGATACGTTACTGCAGCACAATGGCAAGGATACTCAGAACTACAAGATCACCCCAGGATCAGGCAGCTTCACGGGCATCAATGGCAGACCCACTTCTGGACTGGGACATGTGGCACAGAAGGCTCGGTGCTCGCGTCTCGAGCTGGTCTGGCACGGCGATCTCATTGGCGAGAGCGGCTCCAACTGCCCGTTCCTGCTGCCGTTGCCTCCTCTGGTTCACTATAGAGCTCTACTCGTGCATGGACTCACAGACGACGGCAATGGAGCTCTCGTGCTGGCCTCCGACAGTGATCCGTCGGACGTGCATGTGGTCAGAGTTCTTCTCACGGACAGCAGCCACTACCTGTTGCCGACGGACGATCCCGAAGGTCAGCAGCGCGAGGAACCAGCTGTTTCAGCACAAGTGGTCGAGATGCTGATGCACACCGTGAAGAACATCAACGCCAAGATCCTCAAGGCAGATACTGCGGCATTTGTTTCCTCTTGCACCCAGGAGGACCAGAGTTCAACTCCGCAGAAGACACACCTCATGGCATCAACATCCTCGGCACCAAGGGACGGCAGCACCACCACACAAGAAGTACCAGCGGACAGTGTACCTACCAGGGCAGCGATATTCACAGGAACAGCTGAACACCACGGCATGCTTCGGCACTGGGGCGGTCAGGTTTATATGGAGGACAGTTTTCCAGACTACCTCTCCAGTGAGCACGTGGCGTGGCTGAAACAGAGATACAAGGACATTCCAGAGGAGTTCTACACCAAGACAGGCTACGAGGTCGTGACTCCAGACAGCTTCGACAAGTGGTTTCACATTCATCATGGCCTTCAAGTAGTCTGGGCCTTTCAAGAGCAGTGGTCTGGATCAGGCAGGCTTTCGCTATCAGCAATAAGGTCCGGACTCACAGTGCTCTTCCCAGTCGACTACCGATACGGCTGGGACCTCATGAACCCCGAGCATCGGAAGCTGGTGAGCAAGGTTCAGACCGTCTTCAAGCCTATAGTTAAGCACTCATCTCCAGATTGCAGGCTATGGACAGCCATGAGCAACATGCGAGGAGCTGGAGTTGCAGCAGCCGAACGACAAGCAGAGTTTCCTATGTTGGAGTGGCTTCATCACGACAACGTCGTTCAAGATCAAGACGGACATGGCTACATCAACGAGAACGGCTTGCGCTCCCAGCTCTGGACACAGTCACCGCTAAAGCAGAATCAGGACATCGTCAGCAACAGGACTCGGCGAGTCGACGGATGTGCTCACGGCTGTGTGAACACTAACAACGAACCGTTGGAGAAGCCCTACAGGCTCGACACCAACATACAGCTGAAGAAGACCATTCGACGATGCCCTGGTCATGGAGTTCAACGACACGCAGTTATTGAGGGCTCAGTACCAGGCACGAGCTCCAAGACGGCAGCTCTCACTGCAGTATACACTCGCACGATGTGCCGGGCACTCATCAGCGACATCACCTCCTTCGCGCGCAAGTTCACCTGCGCTCTGATGTTGGCGACGCTCGTGTACAGCAACATCGACATACATCACGGAGGCCCGAACACAGAAGCAGTGCGAGTGCAGCTACTTCATCCTAAGGCGACGGCACCACAGCTCGGCAGCGACGGTGCGGCGGCATATGATATCACTACGGTTACTGACGGCTTTCTGGAACCTGGACAATGGCGTGGATTTCACACCGGGCTCAAGCTGGCACTTCCAGCAGGCACTGCTGGCCAGCTATGGCCTCGGTCGGGCCTGGCGTTGAGGCAAGGTCTCGGTATCAATGGAGGAGTTATCGACGCTGACTACAGAGGCGAGCTCATTGTGATACTGGAAAATCGTGGCAATCCTCGCTTTGTATGCCAGAGTGGCGACAGGATTGCTCAGCTCATGATCGTGCAGATACAGACTCCACCAGTACAGCTCAATGACCACATCGACGAGGACGAGACCGAGCGCGGCAAGAACGGTTTTGGCAGTACTGGACTACATACTCAGAAGAACGACACGGAGATCTTCTGGGCCTGCCCTAAGTGCAAGTACGGCGGCGAGCGTGAGCACAGTAGAATTCCAGGGAACTGCAAACTGGCACCCAAAGCAGATCCCAGACGGACGTTGACACGACCAGCAGCCAAGGCACCAGCGGCCAAGGCAGCAGCAGCACCAGCAGCGTCAGCTCCACCTCAACAGCTAGCACCACCGGATCCAGTACCCGATCCACGACCATTAGAAAATTTTGACGAGAACATCCTACAACCACCATCAAATTCGGCTTCGGCATCAAGCTCAGCAGCAGCACCAGCAGCACCAGCAGCAGCCGTAGTTCCTGCAACGCGAGAAATACAACCACTACAGCGACCAGCCAACGGCACAGTCAAGATGAAGCTGGCCTACGACCGGCTACGGCGAGTCAAGGTAGACGATTTCACCATGAACATTCACGAGCAGCTGAAGAACTTGGATCAGATATGGTTGGCTCGCATTCTTGCAGATCTGGCAGGACAGCACACAGGAATACTCACAGCACCCAACACTCAGCAGCAGCTCGACCTGGGAGACAACACTGACGGCACCACTCAAATGTTGATCGAGCTCCTGAGACCACTGATGGACGTCGACTCACTGCACATCACGTTTCAGCCGAACAGCTTGGAGACATCCAACACCACCTCGATAGATGACAGCCCGTTTCGAGTTACCTTTCTCGGCGCAGACATCGACAAGTGGGAATCTTCGGCATTAGAACGGCTTGACGGACTCACTCCAGCACAGCAGCATCACGGTATTCGAGGACACAAGTGGCTTATCGTGGCTCAAGGTCATGCGCCACCACCCACAATGGAGGAAGACGCTGAGCGGAGGATCCTACCGAGGCTCAAGCTCATCACCACACCTCCGAGCTTCGACTTCACCAAGTTGAGGCAACAGCTGAAGGAGACGGAGTCCGACGTCGAACGGTTCCGCCTGCTGAAAGGCCTTCATGAACGACTTTGGCACGAGCAGCTACCAGGCATGGAGAAGTTTCTCAGGCGGCTCGGTGTACCGGACAAGTGTCTGGAACTGGCCAAGCAGGTCATTGCGGCGTGCGAAGAGTGCAACGACTGGGCACCCATAGCGACTAAGCCCAAGTATCGAGCAGAGTTGGCAGGCTGGTTTGGCGAAGTCATGGTGTGCGATCTCTTCTTCATATTCGGCAAGACCTTCCTGCTCATGGTCGACGAGGCGATTAGATGGAAGCTGGCCGAAGTACTACCCAAGAAGGACGCGTTCCACATAGCACAGGCAATGCTACGATCTTGGTTTCGATACTTCGGACCTCCCAAGTGCATCAAGTTCGATCAAGAAGGCGGCGTTCGCTCTGACGATTTTGCAGTGGTGTGCGACCGCTACAGCATACACAGACAGCTGGGCGGCTCGGATGATTCAGGCAAGCACACAGTTACGGGGCTTGCAGAACGACACATCGGTCTCATCAAGACATCGTCGTTGAAGTGCAAGGCCAGTGCGGCCAAGCAAGGTCTCGTGGTTCCCGACGAAGACATAGTGTTCGAGTGCACGATGTGCCAGAACTTTATGCTAGAATACGGTGGATATACACCATCTCAGTGCTTGCAAGGACAGAATCCTCGTGGTTTCTTTGATCACGGCTCCAACTCCACTCTTGCCATCGACGGCGCGCGCGACACGACACCAGACACCTTCGAGTCCTACCTCAGGCTCAGGATGATGGCCAAGGCGGCAGTTCAGAAAGCAGTTATCGAGCAGCGCATCGCAGAGGCCAACAACACCAAGGTGCAGATCCTTTCGGACGTGGCCAAGCTACGACCCTTGCAAGACTTTGTTGATCTGTACCGAGTTCCTGATCGCAAGGGCGCGCCCGGGTGGAGAGGACCGTGCGACCTACTGGACATCAACCTGAAGGAGAACGTGGCGATCGTCAAACACCAGTCCATGCCATACATCGTTCCGCTCAGGCATGTGCGACCACATCAGGCACGATCGTACGCAGTCACAGTGGCATGCCCACCGACTCACATGCTGATGGACGGAGAAGGCAGATGGCAGGACAACATGCATGACGATATGTACACGACATTGCACGGATTGCTTGACACTGTTGATGGCCAGGCACCAGGCACCACGATCACGGTTGGAATGGTTCACGACGCCAACGGCATGCAGATTGTTGTGCCGAACGACTTCGAGATTAACACTCCCGAGGTCTTTCATCTGGCAGCTCAAGTGGGCGAGTCTCTGCTACAGCTGGCGGCCCCAAGAGCCATCAGGTTCGGCACGCAACTGCACAACATCAATACCTATCACGGCATCAATCGAGGAGTTATCCTAGCATGGGTTCGACGAGATCGACTCAGCTACCAAGTACGACAAGTGGACCTGAGGCATACTCTGCGGCTGGCGACCATCCTGCCAGACACGCCGAGCAATTACTCGTTCATCATCTATGTCTCAGAGCAGTACGAGGACACGGTTGTTCAGGACGCAGTACCAGATCTTTCGGACATCTCGAGCATTGAGCAGGTAGACGATGCGCCCTGGACACCTCCCACGCAGTTTTTACCATCACCGACTCCGACGGAGTGGTGGAAGCCTCCAGGCTATGACGACACGGTCATGGAAGTAGATGAACCACCACAGCCTCCTCAACCACCTCAGTTTCCAGGACGACCACCACAGATACCTCGACAGCCAGTGCTGCCACGGTCGGCTTTCTCACCGAATGACCAGTCGCAGCACATGGATAGCACGCTTGAGACAGTGTCAAGGTCTGGTACCTCTATCTTGGCGCCACCTGCGCCTCCTCGACCTCCAGATGATCATCCAGGTCGACCTGTGCCAGACGGTGGACAAAGGCGAGCTGTGGTGGCAGATCACGACATCAGCATATCTGATGAAGAGTTTGTTCCGCGACGACCGGCACCAAGTCGAACTTCGACTTCACCAAAGGCAGCTGCACCACCGCAGCAGATTCCGACGACACCGATATTTCCAGCACCTCAGACTCCAGCATCACCAGACTGGCGACAAGTTGCACTTCCTGGCTCACCAGTTGATTTGGACGCATCTATATCAGACCCTGTGACCTCAAAGGCAGAAGCGCGTGAACGTGACGATGACAGATCTCGGACACAGACATCCATCTTGAAACGCGGCATGCGTGAACGAAGAGATCAGCGTGTCAAGTTCGACAACTCAGGCATGAGCTCATCGTCAGCACCATCGAGCGGGTCACAGGCGGCAGCATCGTCGGGCGAGCAGGGACCTGTGTTGCCTATCGCCGAAGCAACTCAAGGTGAAGGCACCGATCCTGTCGACGACCATGATCGGAGCAGGTCTCGCAGGTTCGACACGGACACGAATCGAGCACAGGATGCAGCTGATCAACCCACAATTGAGTATCCATCTCACTCTGATCAAGCAGCTGAAGCTGCAGAACCGACTCTGGAGTATCCTCAGCACGACGACGAACGGTCTAGATCGGTTCACCTTCCACTGCAGCAGGGCTCACCGGACGCGACGATCGAGTATCCTCAGCCGCAGCCTCAGGACGACGACGAAGACAAGACCATCGATTACAACCCTGAATACGAGGACAGGTCTCGTTCTGCCCATGGCATCAAGTCTGAGGACCTTTACTCTGGATCGTCTGAAGTATTCTACTGCTCAGCTTGGCAGGAGTTGATTGAGCACCAGCAGTACTTCACCAAGCGCATCGACTTAGTTCCCGAGCTCAAGGACTACGGGGGCGAGTATCACAACTCTATGACGGAGCAGCAGGCACTCATAGCTGATTATTTCTGCTCAGACGTCGAGGGTTTCAATCTTACTGATGACGACGAACTACCAAGCAGCTGGACACGCAGCCAGGCTTACATATCCTTCGATGGACCCTTCCTCGAAGATCACTGCTTTTATCTCGACATTCTCACTGGCGAGTGTTTCGCATCGGCCTCGGACTCGCTCATCCTGAAGCCTAACGACGTGGCGGAACACTTTGACCTGGTCGAAGCAGCAGACCTCAAGGAGATCAAGCAGTTCGTCGAGGCGACTGTGTGGAAACCGATACCTATGAGCAAGTGCAAGCAGGATCCAGTGGATTGCGTCTGGGTCCGCAAGTGGAAGCAAATCAAGGTCGGCAACGAGATGAAGTGGATCGTCAAGAGCAGGCTGTGTGCAAGAGGCTTTCTTGACGGTCAAGGTGCATCACTTTCTAAGCGAGCTACGACGGCTACTCGACTGTCGCAGCGGTTTCTGGTCTCATTGGCAGCGATATATGATTTCACCATCGAGAGCTGGGACGTCACGGGCGCCTTCCTGAAGGGACTGCCCTTCAAGGACATGTACGAGGTCTTGCGCAAGCGCGGCATCAAGACTCCAGAGCGGCAGGTGTGCATCATTCCACCAGCCAACGTCTGGCGACATCTCAGGAACATCGATTCCAAGACGTATCACGTTCCCTCGCAGCAAGGCAGCTGGAACATGTGGGCTCTGGAGTGTCTCAAGGCAATGTATGGTCTGAACGACGCACCGTTGGCATTCCAGGTGGTCATGCAGATCTTCATGATCGAGACGCTTGGCGGCAGGCCCTCGGCTTTCGACGACTGTTTTTACTTCTGGATGGAATCCCCAGGAGAACTCAAGGCAATTGCGACCTCCTATGTCGACGACAACAACAACGCGAGCAGCAACGAGTGGCTCAACAAGTCTTACAGCAAATTCTCGGACAGATTCGGAGGAGCTACTCGACAGCAACCACCTATGAATCATGTGGGAGTCAGACATGAGCAGACTGACTTCGGCATTCGAATGTCTCAGGACGAGTTCTGTCAGAACCTCCAGCCAGTCCCTCTCGGCAAGCACCGAGCAGCTCAGGACGACTCTCCACTCACTTCCACGGAGCTCAAGGCATTTCGAGGACTCTTGGGCGGGTTGCTATGGTTATGTCAGACACGACTGGACGCGATTGCAGATACAGTCATCATCCAGCAGAATACGGCATCAGCAACGATCAAGCACATCAAGATGGCCAACACGCTTCTAGCTCGCGTGAAGAAGTACTCATCGAACGTGGGGCTCTATTTTCCGAAGATCTCTCCACCATTCGTGATAGACACAGTGGCAGATTCGAGTGGAGCCACCTCAGGAAGTTCATATGCTCAAGAGGCAGTACTTATCTTGTTGGGCTCGGACAAGCGCGTGCAAGTTGTACCTACGACGTCGATTCACTACCAGCAGGTGTGCGACTCCAAGCAGCAGCTCAGCAAGTTCTGCCACATCATAGCTTCATTATCTCATAAGGCCAAGAGAGTTTCAGGCAGCACGTCCCGGGCGGAGACATTGGCAGGTGTAGTTGGTAAAGAGTTGGCACAGATGATTGCTATGCGACTGACAGTGTTGTTTGCTCCAGGCATCCAACTTCCACTACATGAAGGCAGTACGATGGCACAGCTGATCCAGATCCAGGATCACGCTGAGTTCATGATACCTATCGACCACTGGACAGACTGCAGAGACTTCTTTGAGCTCAGCGTCGGCCTCAAAGGCGTACCTCAAGATCGACATCAACGACTGTATGTGCTATCAGTACGAGAAGATAGGCTTCGTGGCTATATCAGGCGTTTCTTTTGGTGTCCTACCTCGGCCATGGTTGCAGATGGACTGACGAAGAGTATGATATCGGAGATCCTCTACGACCTGTTGACCTACGGCTACTGGCGTGTGGAGACCAAGGGCATCGAGTGTCTAGTGGCAACCATCGATGCTCCAGCAGTGACGGTGACCGAGAACGACCTGATCAGCATGAAACCTTCTTGGGCAGAGTCACCATCAGTATGCATGGCGACTAGATTGCAAGACATGGATTGAATCACAGGTGATGAATTACGTACTCCGCATCTTTCTGAAGTTAGACGACCCAGGCATTATATGATGGACTACTATGCTTACTTTTACTGTTTTTGGTTCGATGGTCAGCGTTACCAGATATGGTTATATTTCAAGCATGAAGCGGCCGTTCATCGACTACTTCAACATAGATAAGTTTTTCTTCGATTTCTTTGAGTACCCTTGGGGCAGAATGATTGCTCTGCTCGATTAGGGTCCGAGGAACGGTAGCCAGCTTTATGATCGTTTTCCTAGGTTATGTGTATTAATTAATGTGATCCTTCTTACAAACCAGGAGGACCAGAGTCAGAATCCAGGTAGATTCCAGGCATGTATTAGCAGCAGATAGTGTAGCAGACAGAAGACAATCCGTGCTATAGACGTCTTGGGTCAAGCTAACCGAAAATCGGACTGGGGAGGGGGAGGGGGAGGGGAGGGGAGGGGGGGGGGGGAGGGGGGAGGGGGAGGGGGAGGGGGAGGGGCGGGGGGGAGGGGGAGGGGGGGGGGGGAGGGGGAGGGGGAGGGGGAGGAGGAGGAGGAGGAGGAGGAGGGGAGGAGGAGGAGGAGGAGGAGGAGGAGGAGGAGGAAGGAGGATAGGAGGAGGAGGAAAATGGGGAGGAGGAGAACGGGAGGAGAGGAAATGAGGAGGAGGAGGAGGAGGAGGAGGAGGAGGAGGAGGCAGGGAGAGCCCCGGTCCCGCTGCCCGGCTCCCCTTGCTTGCCCTGGGCGGCCAAAGCCATCCGTCCCCTGGCGCTGCCGCGCGATGCCGCCGCCGCGCTCGGGCGGGCGCCCGGCAGGGCCGCCCACGAGCCGATTCGATGCGGTTCGATTCTCAGGCGATCGCAAATCAGGAGCGAAAGAAGGCCTCCTGCTCCTCCTCCTCCTCCTCCTCCCCTCCTCCTCCTCCTCCTCCTCCTCCTAATCCTCCACTTCCTCCCCCCACTCCCAGCCCTTTCGATCAGGGTCGGCGGCACCGGCCGTCATGCCTCTCCAATCAGGGGCGAAAGAAGGACGCATGCGTACATGAATCCACGCTGGTTTCGAGAGCTCGCATTGCGCGGATGTTCGTGTCACGCGGCCAGCCTCGCGGGCCGAGGGGCCGTGTTCATGCACATATAGCTGGGCGCGTGCGTCCTCTGTGGGCTCCCTAGCAAACATGGATCCAGGTGGCGGGGAGCAGCGACGGGTCCCGCTCCCGTGGGGAATCGCGACTCTCCGCCGCCGAGCGAGGTGGCACCGGTCGCATTTTGGGGAGGGCACCTCCGCCTATCCGTGGATCCGGCGACCGTGCGCCAAATCCATGGATCGCTGATCCATGTTTGCGCGCCCCCGAGGTTCGCCAGCTGGGGCCGCGATTACGATCCGATCCGTTTCCTCGAAGAAGAAGGCATGAACACAAGTTGTTGGCGCTCCGCGCGGATTTCTTGGATCCGCACTGGGAGCCCCCTGGCGGCGCCTCTGGCGCCGCCCTTGGCGCGCTCCGCGCGCCAGGGAGGGGGTCCAGCGCAGATCAAGAAATCTGCGAGGAGCGCCAGCAGTTCATGTTTACGGCGTTCTTCCTTCCTCCATCGAGGCGGTTCGATTCGCCGGCTGGGGCCGCGATTGCGATCCGATTCGATTCAGTTCGATCCACAGGCATCGGCTGGGGCCAGCCAGAGCCGGGCGCGGTGATTCGATGCCGATCCGATTCGGGGCGATTCGTGGGCGATCCGATCCGCCTCCGATCCGATCCGATGTCGATGCTCGATCCAGCTCGGGCCTGCCCCGGGGGGGGGGGGACGAGTGCCGGGTGTGAGGGTCATCTTTTCAGCGTCCCTCACCCAATTGCGTACTCCGGACTTCGTAATAAAGGGAGGGGGGTCTCATTTCGGGGGGGGCCTCTTCCAGGCTACCTTGGAGGGCCTGGGGGGGCCTGGGGACGGTGTCTTGGAGGGTTCTCCCACGGGGGGGGGGTCTGAAAGGGCTCGTCTTGGAGGGTCCAGACCCCCTCCCTTTTATTACGACATCTGGAGTACCCTGCGCACGCTCTCCGCCTGGAAGGCCAAGCACGCAGTGGACTCGGAGGCAGCGCGGGGGCCCGACGCGCACGCCTGCGGCTGCACGCGCGGTGGCGGATGTGCGCCCGGCCTCCGTGAAGCGGCCTTGTGCGCCCGCTTCTCCTCCCGCCCGCGGTCGTCCGGAGGGGGCGGCCAAAGCCATCCGTCCCCTGGCGCTGCCGCGCGATGCCGCCGCCGCGCTCGGGCGGGCGCCCGGCAGGGCCGCCCACGAGCCGATTCGATGCGGTTCGATTCTCAGGCGATCGCAAATCAGGAGCGAAAGAAGGCCTCCTCCTCCTCCTCCTCCTCCTCCTCCTCCTCCTCCTCTTGCTCCTCGTCCTCCTCGTCCTCCTGCTCCTCTTCTTGTTCCTCCTCCTCCTCCTCCTCCTCCTCCTCCTCCCTCGAGGGGACGGCGAGCTGAGACAACGGACAACGGTACAGTCAACCCGCACAGTGAAGATGAGCAGCTCTCCAAGGCTACCCTCGCATCCTTCCCCATCGGCCTCGTTCTCGGCCACTTTCCCTGGCCGCCTTCCGCTCAAAAGATGTCGGCATGGCCTTCCACGGCCCTTGCATCCCTACGGTGCGTCCTTATTCTACGGGTTGGTTGTAGCTGGCCTTCGGGGGGAAGGGGGGGCTCGTCGCCAGGGCTGGACGCAGCTCGGACAATTGATGCGCCAGGACCCCAGGAGGGGCCCGATGACCGATTTTGGGTTGCCACTGTCTCGCTCTCCTCCTCCCTCCCTCCTCCTCCCTCTCCTCTCCTCCTCCTCCCTCCTCCTCCTCACTCCTCCTCCTCCTCCTCGTCCTCCTCCTCCTCCTCCACTCTCCTCCTCCTTCTCCTCCTCCTCCTCCTCCTCCTCCTCCTCCTCCTCTTCCTCCTCCTTCTCCCTCCTCGTCGTTCACGGCGTACGTCTTTTCTGCGCAGAATCGTCGGGGCGCCCAGGGGGGGACGTCGGAGGGGGCGGGCCTTCTCAGCAGGTTCAGAGAGGTTCTGGCTTTCCGAGAGGCTTTCTAAGTTTTCTCCGAACCCCCCCAGGCGGTCTCTCAGAAGGCCGGAGGGCTCCCGAGAATGCCCGCCGCTTCCTGCGAAGGCCCGTCCCCTCTCGCTTCTCCATTCGGCGCGCCGTCGGCAGAAGGCGCTGGGTAGCTGCTGCCTGCTCTTTTTTCGGAAGATGAACGCGCTGCGATCAGCATGATCGGGCTTGGCTGCGCCTGTGCCGAGGGTGTCGCCCGTGTCTGCTGGGGAGCTACCTGGGAGCGTCGGCGTGCTCAGGGCCCGGCGCTGCTGACGAACAGTTGCCTTGGCATCTCTCGGACGTGTGCAAGGTTTCTCGGCGGGCAACCTCGAGGAGCATCTTGGATCACCCCGCAATTGCGGATAAGAGTGAGGGGGCGGGCGCGGGCGACGCGGGCGTCGTCGAGCCGGCGGACCTCGTGGCCCCCACCTTCCCTGTCGATGGCGCTCTCTTCCTCCTCCTCATCACTCTCAGTCCTCATCCTAATCATCTTACTCGTCACCGTTTGTGTGGGGGTCCCTCATCGTCATCGGTATAGCATTCCACCTCTCTCCCTCCTCCTTCCACCTCCTCCTCCTCTTATTTCGTTCGCATCCCTATACCAACATCGCCCCCGCTCCCGCGCGGTCTTTCATCACCGTCCGCCATTGCGTCCTACCCATCATCGGCCTCCATTTCACGTCCCCCCAGTCGTCCATCATCATCCTCCCCCTCCTCTCATCGTCTCCTCCTCCTCCCCCTACCTCCCCCTCCTCCCCCTCCTCGTCCTCCTGCTCCTCCTCCTTTTCGTTCTCCACATTCTCTTTACATCCTCTCTTCTTCCGCGTTCTCCTCGTCCCCTGTTTGCTCCTCCTGCCTCCCCCTCCTTTCCCAAGATAACTGCAACGCAATCCTTTTTGCCACTTTATGTTCCCCGCCTTCTCTGATCAAGGCAACTCGCCAGGGCAGAGTTGCTGGACGGGCTGGTGTGGATGCGCGGGGTTTGAAGAGGTCCTTGCGGGTTCAGACGGCGTGCAAAAATCCGCCGCCGCGCTTGTGCGGCATTGATTTGTTCAGTGAACGTGGTTTAGGTCGCGGGTGGGTGGGTCGCGGGCTCTCCACCTCCACCTGGAAGGAATGCAAAAGCAGCCCGCCGCAGGCGCCAAAAAAATTGGTTTGTACACTGGACGTGGTGTTGGGTCGCTGGTGGGCCGCGGGTTCTCCACCGGGAACGAATGCAAAAGATGCCCGCCGCAGGCGCCGAAACATGTGGTTTGTACCCTGGACGTGGTCGCAGGTGGGCCGCAGGCTCTCCACCTGAAACGAATGCAACAGATGCCCGCCGCAAGCGCAGAAAAATGTGGTTTGTACCCTGAATGGGTTTGGGTCGCGGGTTGGTCGCGAGTTGGTCACGGGGTGGGTCGCGGGCTCTCCACCTGGAAAGAATGCAAAAAAGCCCGCCGCAGGCGCCGAAAATTGTGGTTTGTACCTTGAACGTGGTTTGGGTCGCGGGTGGGTCGCGGGGTAGGTCGCGGGTGGGTCGAGGTGGGTCGAGGGTGGGTCGGCGGGTGAGGTCGCGGCGTGGGCCGCCGAAGGGGTCGCGAAAGTGGGCAGCGCGGGTGTGGTCGCGCGGGTGGGTCGCGGCGGTGGTGCGGGCGGTGGGGAGCCGGAGTGGGGACGCGGGGTGGCGTCGCGGGGGGGTCGCGGGTGGGTCGAGGGGGGTCGCGGGATGGGGTCGCGGGTGGCGCGCGGGTGGGTTCGCGGGGCGGGTGGGGGTTGGACGACGACAAACAACCAACAACAACAACCAACAACCAAACAACAACAACAACAAACAAACGAAATCCGCACCTCGGAATTCCACTTTCACAGCCACGAACCCAGGGACAGTGAACGACCGTCGGCCCCCCTCACCTGACATTGGACGTGGTTTGGGTCGCGTTCTCCACCTGAAACGAATGCAAAAGATGCCCGCCGCAGGCGCAGAAAAATGTAGTTTGTACCCTGAACGTGGTTTGGGTCGCGGGTTGGTCGCGAGTTGGTCACGGGGTGGGTCACGGGCTCTCCACCTGGAAGGAATGCAAAAAAGGCCCGCCGCAGGCGCCGAAAATGGTGGTTTGTACCTTGAACGTTCCATTTGTTTTTGGGTCGCGAGTTGGTCACGGGGTGGGTCACGGGCTCTCCACCTGGAAGGAATGCAAAAAAGGCCCGCCGCAGGCGCCGAAAATGGTGGTTTGTACCTTGAACGTGGTTTGGGTTGGGTCGAAGGTGGGTCGCGGGTGGGTCGCGGGTCGCGGGTGGGTCGCGGGTGGGTCGCGGGTGGGTCGCGGGTGGGTCGCGGGGTGGGCCGCGGGCGGGTCGCGGGGTGGGTCGCGGGGTGGGTCGGGGTGGGTCGCGGGGTGGGTCGCGGGGTGGGTCGCGGGGTGGGTCGCGGGTGGGTCGCGGGTGGGTCGCGGGTGGGTCGCGGGGTGGGTCGCGGGTGGGGTCGCGGGGTGGGTCGCGGGTGGGTCGCGGGTGGGTCGCGGGTGGGTCGCGGGGTGGGTCGCGGGGGGGGTTCGCGGGGTGGGTCGCGGGTGGGTCGCGGGGCGGGTTGCGGGTGGGACGACGACAACGAACAACAACAAACAACAACAAACAACAACAAACAACAACAATTACAACAACAACAACAACAACAACAACAACAACAACAACAACAACAACAACAACAACAACACCAACACCAACAAACAACAACAACGAGAATCCGCACCGCGGAGTTCCACTTCAGCCACGCACCCAGGGACAGTGAATGACCGTTCGGCCCCCTCACTCTGATATATATATATATATATATATATATATGTATATATATATATAACAGTAACAAAACGCACACGGGCCCGACAGGCGCACGGGGACCGGACGTCCGAGCGATGGCCAACTGCTCGCGAGCTCCACGGACAGGACGCCGAAGTGGGGACCGCATTCGGGTGCGGGACAGGCTCTGGTGTTCGTGCCGCTGCTTAGATTTAAGTCGGTCGCGTCCCTATACAGGAGGGATGCCGAGAATTATCAAGTTAGCCTGACGAAGGACACAACCATCTGCAGCTGCAAGTACCTGGGGCGCATGTGGGCGCACCCCTTAGGGCCTTCAGTGGAGCTCCCTATGGGACCGCGAACCGTGTGAGGGGTGTGCCGATATTGGGTGGCGGGGACGCATGTGGTGAGGCCACGAACCCCGTGAAGGGTGTGCCGAAATGGGTGGCGGGGACGCATGTAAACTGTACCACTGGCTGGAGCCTTCGGTGGAGCTCCCTATGGGGCCACGAACCGCGTGAAGGGTATGCCGGACTGGGCGGCGGGGACGCACGTAAACTGTACCACTGGAGCCTTCGGTGGAGCTCCCAATCGGGCCACGAACCGTGTGAGGGGTGTGCCGAAATGGGTGGCGGGGACGCATGTAAACTGTACCACTAGAGCCTTCGGTGGAGCTCCCTATGGCGCCACGAACCGTGTGAGGGGTGTGCTGAAAATGGGTGGCGGGGACGCATGTGAATTGTGCCACTGGGGGGGGCCACGAACCGCGTGAGGGGTTTGCCGAAATGTGTGGCGGGGACGCATGTAACTTGTACCACTGGAGCCTTCGGTGGAGCTCCATATGGGGCCATGAAGCGTGTGAGGGGTGTGCCGGAATGGGCGGCGGGGACGCATGTAATTGTGCCATTTGGGATTTCAGTGGAGTTCCTTATGGGGCTACACAGCGTGTGAGAGGTGTGCTCAAATCGGATGGCGCCGCCAAGCAGATTGCGTTACTGGGACCTTGGGTGGAGCTCCCTATGGGGCCACGAACCGTGTGAAGGATTTGCCGGATTTGGGCGGCGCCGCCATGCGGACTGCGCCACTGGGACCTTGGGTGGAGCTCCCTATGGGGTCACGAAACGTGTGAGGGGTGTGCCAAAATAAGGCGGCGCCGCCATGCGGACTGCGCCAGTGGGACCTTAAGTGGAGCTCCATATTGGGCCACGAAACGTTTGAGGGGTGTGCTAAAATGGGGCGGCGCCGCCATGCGGACTGCGCCACTGGGACCTTAGGTGGAGCTCCATATGGTGCCACGAAACGTGTCAGAGGTGTGCCAAGATGGGACGGCGCCGCCAGGCGGTCTGCGCCAGTGGGACCTTAGGTTGAGCTCCCTATGGGGCCACGACACGTGTGAGAGGTATGCCAAGATGGGACGGCGCCGCCATTCGGACTGCGCCGGTGGAACCTTAGGTGGAGCTCCCTATGGGGCCACGAAACGTGTGAGGGGTGTGCCAAATTAAATTGGGGCGATGATGATGAGGATGTTGATGGGAGGAGGGAAAGAGGATGGGGGACGAGGGGGAGGAGGAGAGGAGGCGGAGAGGAGGGACGCGAGGCCGTCTCCTCAAAACGAGGTCCCAACACCACAGGCTGGTTGGGAAACATGGTATGGTTATGTTTGACCATTGATGGCATATTCGTTTAGGGGCCATTTTCCGTATGCCGTCCACAACCCGCTTGCAGGAGGACATGCCGGACCTGGCCTTGGATCTAGGTCGGGGGGCCGATTCGTGGCCGAGGCTCGCCGCTGCCCGCCAGGCCGCCGCGGCTCCTCTCTTGGGAGGCCCTGGTGGTGGCACGGGGGCTCGTTGCCTGCCCCCCGCGCGCCCGGGCGGCACGTGGGCCTCTGGTGATTACCTCCCGCAGAGGCCGACTTAGTGCATCTCTCAGGCTATGGCCCCCGCGTGCTCTTTTGTGTGGGGGGGTCCCCATCCCGCAGGCGTCTGGGCCCACGCTCGGGAGGGCCACGGAGCGAGGAGGGACGGTGCGGGAGGGGAAGGGAGCGAACGCCGCAGGGCCCGAGGTGACAAGCAATCTGGGAACAGAGGGGAGGAGGAGGCGGAGGAGGAGGAGGAGCAGGAGCAGGAGCAGTAGGAGGAGGATGGGGATGATGATGATGATGATGATGATGATGATGATGATGATGATGATGATGATGATGATGATGATGATGATGATGATGATGATGATGATGATGCTGATGCTGATGATGAATGATGGATGATGGATGATGGATGATGATGATGCTGATGATGATGATGATGATGATGATGATGATGATGATGATGATGATGATGATGATGATGATGATGATGATGATGGATGAGGATGAGGATGATGATGAGGATGAGGATGAGGATGAGGATGAGGATGAGGATGAGGATGAGGATGAGGAGGAGGAGGAGGATGAGGATGAGGATGAGGATGAGGAGGAGGAGGAGGAGGAGGAGGAGGAGGAGGAGGGGGAGAGGACGAGGAGAAAAGAGGAGGAGGAGCTGAGGACCAGCAGAGGAGGATAATGAGGAGAGGAGGAGAAGGAGAGGAGGAGAGGAGGGGAGAAGGAGCACGAGAGAGCAGGAGGAGTAGGACAAGGAGGAGAGGAGGAGGAGGAGAGTAGGGAGGAGGAGAAGGAGGAGGAGGAGGAGAGGGAGGAGGCAGCAGGCTGGCCGAGGCGTGGGAGGACGAGTGTGGGGCTAGGAGGGCGAAGAGTGGGAGGAGGAGGAGGAGGAGAAGAGGAGGAGGAGAAGAGGAGGAGGAGGAGCAGGCGGAGGAGGAGGAGGAGGAGGAGCAGGCGGAGGAGGAGGAGGAGGAGGAGGAGGAGGAGGAGCACGAGAGGAGGACAGGGAGGAGCAGGGGAGGGGGGTATGATGATGATGATGCTGATGATGATGATGATGATGATGATGATGCTGATGATGATGATGATGATGATGATGATGATGATGCTGATGCTGCTGATGATGATGATGATGGATGATGGATGATGGATGATGGATGATGGATGATGATGATGATGCTGATGATGATGATGATGATGATGGTGATGATGATGATGATGATGATGATGATGATGATGCTGATGCTGATGATGGATGATGGATGATGGCTGATGGATGATGGATGATGATGATGATGATGATGATGATGATGATGATGATGATGATGATGATGATGATGATGCTGATGATGCTGATGATGACGCTGATGCTGATGCTGATGCTGATGCTGATGCTGATGCGGTGCTGCTGCGCTGATGATTGAGATGATGATATGGGGATCTGATGATGATGATGATGATGATGATGAGGAGTGAGGAGGAGGAGGAGGAGGAGAAGGACGAGGAGAGAGGAGGATGACGAGGGAGGAGAGGAAAAAGGAAGGGAGGAGGAGGATAGGGAGGGGAGGGGGGGGGGAAAGGGAGAGGAGGGGAGGAGGACGAGGAAAGAAGAAGGAGGAGGTGAGGAGGAGGAGGGAGGAGGAGGAGGGGCAGGAGGACGAGAGGAGGAGGAGAAGGGAAGGAGGAGGGAGTGAGAGCAGGAGGAGGAGGAGCAGGAGGAGGAGCAGGAGGAGTAGACAAAGAGAGAGGAGGAGGAGAGGAGGAGGAGAGGAGGAGGAGGAGGAGGAGGAGGAGGAGGAGAGGGAGGAGGCAGCAGGCTGGCCGAGGCGTGGGAGGACGAGTGTGGGGCTAGGAGGGCGAAGAGTGGGAGGAGGAGGAGGAGAAGAGGAGGAGGAGAAGAGGAGGAGGAGGAGCAGGCGGAGGAGGAGGAGGAGGAGCAGGCGGAGGAGGAGGAGGAGGAGGAGGAGGAGCACGAGAGGAGGACAGGGAGGAGCAGGGGAGGGGGGTATGATGATGATGATGCTGATGATGATGATGATGATGATGGATGATGGATGATGGGTGATGGATGATGATGATGATGATGATGATGATGATGATGATGATGATGATGATGATGATGATGATGATGATGATGATGATGATGATGATGATGATGCTGATGCTGATGATGATGCTGATATGCTGATGCTGATGATGATGATGATGATGATGATGATGATGATGATGATGATGATGATGATGAGATGATGATGATGATGATGATGATGATGATGATGATGATGATGATGATGATGGTTGGTGGTTGGGGTGGTGGTGGTGGTGGTTTGGTTGTGGTGATGATGATGAGGAGGAGGAGCAGGAGGAGGAGGAGGAGGACTTGATGGAGGAGGAGGAGGAGGCGGAGGAGGAGGGGGCGGAGTAGAAGTGTGAGAAAGAGAGGAAGGGAGGAGCAAGAAGATGGGGAGGAGGAGGAGGAGGAGGAGCAGGAGCAGGAATAGGAGGAGGAGGAGGAGGAGCAGGAGCAGGACTAGGAGGAGGAGCAACACTAGGAGGAAGAGGAGGAGGAGGAGAAGCAGGAGCAGGAGCAGGAATAGGAGGAGGAAGGGAGACGGAGGAGTTGGGGAGGAGAAAGAGGAGAATGAGAAGGCGGATAAGGAGGAGGTGAAGGAAGAGGAGGAGGAGGCGGAGGAGGAGGAGGAGGAGGAGGAGGCGGAGGAGGACAAGTAGGACGAGGAGGAACAGGAGGAGCTGCGGAGGGGGAGCAGCCGCTCGCACTCCAAGATGCCGGCAACCTGGACCCCACTTCGAGGGATCAGGAAACCGGCCGACGCCCGAGCCGATCCGCAAGGGTTTGCGTCAGTATTGGCAAGGAGCCTTCTCGACGCCTCTCGGAAGGAGCTTTCTTCGGGGGGCCTGGGAAGAATAACAACTACGATGACGACGACGACGACGACGACGACGACGACGACGACGACGGAGCCGACGACGACGGAGACGACGGCGACGAGGACGCGCGAAACCGAAAGGGAGAGAGGGAACGACAGCAGGGCCACGAAGAGCACGAAGTAGGCCACGAAGGGCGACAGCGGGGACACGGAGGGAATGCGTATGGTGCCACGAAGAGCACGATCGAGCGAGGGCCACGAAGGGTTTGCGTCAGTATTGGCAAGGAGCCTTCTCGACGCCTCTCGGAAGGGGCTTTCTTCGGGGGGCTTGGGGACAATAATAACCGCTACACCACCAACATCATCATCAACAACTACAACACCAACAACAACAACAACCACCATTGTACAACTGTTCGCTCTTATCTGCCCGAGTGTCCGTTAACGCGTCTTTCCCAAACCCTCGATACCCGCCCTCTTCGTTTTCGATCGTACCCCGTTTGGGGGGTATACCTTTCTTCCGTGCAGGCCGGGCCCTGGCAAGCGGCGGGGCGGCCGCGGACCGTCGGCCTGGCCAGCGGCAGCGCTGATCGGCGGCAACCTGACCCCAAAAAGGACGGACTGGAGACCGACCACGACGACGACGACGACGACGACGACGACGACGACGACGGAGACGACGGAGACGTCGGAGACGACGACGACGACGGAGACGACGGCGACGAGGACGAGCGAAACCGAAAACGAGAGAGAGAACGACAGCAGGGCCACGAAGGGCACGAAGAAGGCCACGAAGGGCGACAGCGGGGACACGAAGGGAATGCGTATGGTGCCACGAAGAGCACGATCGAGCGGGGGCCACGAAGGGCAGATAATACGGGGCCACTGAGAGCAACGACGGGGCCACTGAGGGTAGCAACTGGGCCACGTAGGACAGCGAGGGGGCCGCGAAGGGCGACAGCGGGGCCACGAAAATAATGCACATGGGGCCACGACGGGCGCGAACGAGCGGGGGCCACGAAGGGCATGCGTATATTGGGCTGCGGAATGCAAGGACGGGGCCACTGAGGGCAGCAAAGGGGCGACGACGGGCAGCGAGGGGGGCACAAACGGCGACGGCGGGGCCACGAAGGGCATGCATATGGGGCCACGACGGGAGCGAACGAACGGTGGCCACGAAGGGCATACAGGGCCTCGGAGGGCAGCGATGGGGGCCACGAAGGGCTGCAACGGGGCCACGAATGGCAGCGAGGGGGCGAGGGAGCCGCAAAGGGCTGCAACGGGGCCACGAAGGGCAGCGAGGGGGCCACGAAGGGCAGCAACGGGGCCACGAAGGGCACCGAGAGGGCCACAACGGGGCTGCTAAGGACAGCGAGGCAGCCACGAAGGGCTGCAACGGGGCCACGAATGACAGCGAGGGGGCCACGAAGGGCTGCAACGGGGCCACGAAGGGCAGCAATGGGGGCCACGAGCTGCAATGGAGCCACGAAGGGCAGCGGGGGGGTCACGAAGGGCTGCGACGGGTCCACGAAGGGCAGCGAGGGGGCCACGAAGGGCTGGTACGGGGCCACGAAGGGCAGCGATATCCCGATTCCCAGTTAATCTGTGAGAGAGTCCTGGGTGCCTGAGTGTCGGGTGCGCGGCGCTTGAGTAATTAGCCGAAAATTTACACGCAAGGGCGCGATTCCTGGGTAGATTGCAAGCAACTTTCCAGCGAGAGCGCGACCCGAGAGCGCCGAGAGCGCGATTCCTGCATAAGATGCGAGGAAGTATCATGCGGGAGCGGGGGTCTGGGCTAAATTGTGAGGAAGTCTCAGGCTGGAGCCGTTGTTGCTGTAACCCGTGGACCAGGGGCCCAGTTTGAGCTTCGAGGTTTTTTTGATAAGAAACGGGGTGCGAGCCCCAGGAAAGGCACTTCAATTGCACCGGTGGGGGGATCAACCATTTTTTTTTTTCAGAAATGATATTTCAACAACAACAACGACACCAACACTACCACCACCAACAACAGCACCAACAGTAACACCAGCACAAACAAGAACACACACAACACCAACACATAACAATTATCCCGGCGAAGGGCCCGACCACTTGCAGTTGTGCGCAACGCGTTGTGGGTGCCGTTTTCGGTAGCACGAAGCGGGTGAGGGACGTGCCGTAATGGGTGGGGCAAACGCATTCGGTGCAGCTCCCTATGGGGCCACGAAGTGTTGTACTCGGTGGTGGCTGACGCATGCGGGCGATGCCCCTCGCTGGAGCCCCCGATGAGGCCACGAAGCGCTGTACGTGGGGTAAACGCATGCGGGCGTTGATACCGGGGCCGTCGTTAGAGCTCCATTTGGGGCCACGAAGCGCTGTGCTGGGTGGTGGCCGACGCATGCGGGTGGTGTTTCTGGGGGTTTGGGTGGAGCCCCCCAGGGGGCCACGAAACACTGTTTTGGAAGGGGGGACCCATGCGGGCGGTGCCACTGGGGCCTTCGGCGGAGCTCTGTATGGGCCCATGAACCACTGTACTGGGTGCTGGGCGATGCATGCGGGCGGTGCCACGCGGGCGGTCCCATTGTGGCCTTCGCCGGATCCCCCTATGGGGCCACGAAGCGCTGTGCTGGATGGTGGCGAACGCACGCGGGCGGTCCCACTGGGGCCGTCGGTGGAGTTCCCTATGGGGCCACGAAGCGCTGTACTGGGTGGTGGCTGACGCACGCGGGTAGTGCCACTGGGACGCGGTTGCTGAGAGGCATATACAGAGAGAGAGAGAGAGAAAAAAAACAAAAAAGAACGAGAGAGAGAGAGAGAGACAAGATATGTACAAAAACTGAGAGGGAGGGGAGAGAGAAAGAAAGAGGGAGGGAGGAGGCAGTAGAGGGGAGGGAAAAGGGAGGAGGGAGAGGAGGGAGGGGGGATAGGGCAGAGAGGCATAAGGATGAGGAGAGAGAGGAGGGAGAGAGAAGGGAAGACAGGAGGGAGGAGGAAAAGGGAGGATGAGCAGGACGGTACGAGCGTGAACGTTCGAGGAAGTCGTAAGCGAAAACGCCGTTCCTGAAAGAAGTTTCGGGCGGGAGCCCACGACAGGCGGGCGATCCCTTGACGGGCGGGTCGGGCGGGTGGCGCATTCAAGCGGGATGCTTGAGTATGGCGAGAGCGCGATTACTGATAACGGCGTCATGAGCGCAGTGTGCTTCTTGAGCGTCGAAAGCGCGACGTTGGAATACATTGAATGGAAGTCACAGGCGAGAGCGCAATTCCTGCAGGTTCACTGGCGGGAGCGTGGGTCTTGATTAAATTGCGAGGAAGTCTTGATTCAATCGCGAGGAAGTCTCAAGCGGCAGCGCCGTTCCTGAGCAAATTGTGAGGAACTCTCAGATGGGAACGAGGGTCCTGACTAAATTGGGAGGGAACCACAGGCGGGAACACCGATCCTGAGTAACTTGTGAGGAAGTCGCATGAGCGGGGGTCCTGAGCAAATTTGGAGGAAGTCACAGGCGGGAACCGTTGTTGTTGTAATCCGGGGGGGCAGAGGCCCAGTTTGAGCACCAAGATTTTCCGTGTCCAAAAACAGGGTCCGAGCGTCGAGGGGCACCTTTTGATTTAGAAAAACAGCATGCACCGGTGAGGGGGGATCAGCAAGAATTACCCTTCAGAAGGGAGAGTTCAACAATCCGTTTAATACTGATCGCTCTTTTCTGTTCGAGTGCCATTCAACGTGTATTTCTCAGAAGGGGAAAAAACACACAGACACAATTAATCATCGATTCCCCAGAAAATATGGGGAAATGTGGGAATTGGGCGGGAAGGCACACACCCAGAAAATATGGGGAAAATGTGGGGAATCATTTTATTTGTATGTATTTATTTGTGTGTCCTTGGGCCCCTTGAACTTCCCAAGTCGTCGATGCCCGCCCTCTTCGTCTTCGGCCGCGCCCCTTCTGGGCGTCCTATCCTTCGTGCGGGCCGAGCCCCGGCAAGCGGCGGGGGGCGGCCACGCGCGGCCTGGCCAGCCGCAGCGCTGACCTCTGGCAGCCCGACCTCAACAGGGAGGAGGAGGAGGAGGAGGAGGAGGAGGAGGAGGAGGAGGAGGAGGAGGAGGAGGAGGAGGAGGAGGAGGGGGGGGAGGAGGAGGAGGAGGGGGAGGGGGACGAGGGGGAGGGGGAGGAGGAGGAGGGGGACGGCGACGACGACAACGACGACGAGCGAAAGCGAACGCGAGAGCGAGAGCGACAGCGGGGCCACGAAGGGCAGGAGGGGGGCGGCGACAGCGGGGCCGCGAAGGGCATGCGCCCGGGGCCACGAAAGGCGCGAACGCACGGGGGTCACGACAGGCAGATACTGCGGGGCCACAGAGGGCAACGACGGGGCCACTGAGGGTAGCAACGGGGCCACGTAGGACACCGAGGGGGCCGCGAAGGGCGACAGCGGGGCCACGAAGGCTATGCGCATGGGGCATGGGGCCACGACGGGGGCGAACGAACGGCGGCCACGAAGAGCGCGCATATATCGAGCTGGAAAGGTCAATGAGGGGGCCGCTGAGGGCAGCGAGAGGGGCCACGAAGGGCAGCGAAGGGGCCGTTAAGGGCGACGGCGGGGCCACGAAGCGCATGCATATCTGGGGCTGCGACGGGCGCGCACGAGCGGGGGCCACGACGGGCATGCATACATGGGGCCGCGAAGGGCAGCGAGGGGGCCACGAAGGCATGCAACGGAACCACGAAGGGCAGCGAAGGGGCCACGAAAGGCTGCAACAGGGCCACGAAAGGTAGCGAGGGGGCCACGAAGGGTGTGCATATGAGGCCACGACGGGCACAAAGGGGGCCACGAAAAACTGCAACGGGGCCACGAGGGGCAGCGAGAAGGGGCCACGAATAGCTGCAACGGGGCCACGACGGGCAGCAAGGGGGCAACGAAGGGCCGCAACGGACAGCCAGGGGGCCACGAAACTTGCAACGGGGCCACGAAGGGTAGCGAAGGGACCACGAAGGGTTGCAACGGGGCCACGAAAAGCAACGATATCCAGATCCCTAAATAAGCTGCAAGGGAGTCCTAAGCGTGTGCGCGACCCCTGGATGCCTGAGTGTCGGGAGCGCGGCGCTTGAGGACATTGTGAGAAATTCCAACGCCAGAACGCGATTCTTGAGTCAGTTGCAAACGAGTCTGCGGCGAGAGCGCGACTCCAACGCGCCGAGAGCGATTCCTCAATAATGTGTACGGGCGTCCCAAACGACAGCGCGATTCCTGAGTGAAATGAGAGGAAATCTCAAGCGGGAGTGGGGGTCCTGACCAAAGTGTGACGGAGTCTCAGGCGGGAGCCGTTGTTGTTGTTGTTGTTGTTGTTGTTGTTGTTGTTGTTGTTGTTGTTGTAATCCGGGGGCCAACAACTTACAGGGAGTTCAAAACAACTAAAAGGGCATGCCCGGTTTCAGTCTCGCGGACCTATTCCAAAACCATAGTGTTACAATTCCTTATTGTGTGTCATGCCTTGCCGTCATCGCGCGAGTGATCGTCGAAAACCTGATTTTAAAGATGGTCACGGCTATCTTCCCCCACCTCCGTTTCCTTCTCCTCTCCTTTCTCCTCCTTCTCCCCTTCCTCCTCCTCCTCCCCCTGGCGGAGTTTGCAAAGCGATAAATTTTGAGAAATGTTTGAGGGAAGATCTGCGGGAAAATCTGAGGGAGGAAGATCTGGGGAAAGATCTGGCGGAAGATCTGGCGGAAGATTTGGCGGAAGATTTGGCGAAAGATCGATCTGACGGACGATTTGGCGGAAGATCAGGCGTATCATTTGGAAGATAAATTTGGCAGAAGATTTGGAGGAAGATATGGCGGAAGATTGGGAGGAAGATTCGCCGGAAGATTTGGCGGAGCATTTGGCAGAAGATTTGCGGGAAGATCTCGCGGGAGTTCTGGAGGATCAATCTGGCGGTAGATACATGTGGCGGAAGATTTGGCGGAAGATTCGACGGAGCATTGGGAGAAAGATTTGGTGGAAAATTTGGCGGAAGATTTCGCGGGAGATTTGGAGGATCAATATGTTGGAAGATTTGGCGAAAGATTCGGAGGAAGATTTTGCGGCAGATGTGGCGGTAAAATTGGCGGAATATTTGAAGGATAAATTTGGCGGAAGGTTTGGCGGAATATTTGGAATATGAATATGGCGGAAGATGTCGCAGAAGATCTAGCGGAAAATCTGGTGGAAGATTTGGAGGAAGATTTGGCGCAAGATTTGGAGGAAGAGTTGGAGGAGATTCGGCGGAAGATCTGGCGGAAACTCTGGAGGATTTTTTGGCGAAAGCACAGGAGGAGGAGGAGGTGTAGCAGGACGAGGAGGAGGACGGAGTGGAGAAGGAGGAGGAGAAGGAGGAGGCGGTGGAAGAGCAGGAACCCCCAGCTTTTCGTCCAGATCTTCCCCAAGCTTTCCCCCCAGATCTCCACCTAGCTTTTCCCCCAGAGCTTCCTCCTCCCTCCCTCCTCCTTCCCCTGGATCTAGCGGAAGTTCTGGCAGATCTTCCGCTAGATTTTCCGCTGGATCGTTCGCCAGATCTTCAACCATATTTTCCTCCAGGTATTCCGCCAAATCTTTCTCCAGATCTTACGCGAAATCTTTCGCCAGATTTTCCGCTAGATCTTCTGCGAGATGTTCCGGCAGATCTTCCGCCAGATTTTCATCCAGAGTTGCATTCCAGATCTACTACCGCTGGATCTTCCGCCAGTTTTATCTTCCAGATCTTCCGCCAGATCTTCCGCAAGATCTTCCGCCAGATCTTCTGCCAGATCTTCTGGCAGATCTTCCGCCAGATGTTCCGTGAGATCTTCCGCCAGATCTTCCACCAGATGTTCTTCCAGATCCTCTGCGATATCTTCCGCCAGATCTTCCGCTAGATCTTCCTCCAGATTGATAGTTTAAATCTTCTGCGAGATCTTCCGCCAGTTTTTCCGCCGGATCTTCCGCCAGGTTTTCCGCCAGATCTTCCTCAAGATCTTCCGCCAGATCTTCCGACAGATCCTCCGCCAGATTTATCCTCCAGGTTTTCCGCCGGATCTTCGGACAGATTTTCCGCAAGTTTTTCCGTCAGATCTTTCGCCGGATTTTCCGCCAGATCTTCCGCCAGATTTTCCTCCCTCGAATTTTCCACAACTATTCCCGAAACATTCCTCCAGATGTATCGCTCTGCAACCGCGTAATGTCTTCCTTTGGACACTCCCCAGATCTCTCGACTGATTGTTCCCAGATCTTCCTCCTGCTGTTCCAGGGTGCTCATTTTTTTCCTTCATGCCGCGTCGCGTGTCCGCTTCTTGTTTTTTGTTTAAAATTCCAAGTTTTGTTGTCTGCCTTGCTTCGGGGCTGCAGTCTCTACGGGACAACCTATACATCTGAATTCCTAATGTGTTGATTTCCTTGTTTTTTAACATCGCTGTAGTTTGAGTCTCGTGATTTTTCCTGATAATAAAGGGTTCGAGTCCAGGGGGAAACACTTCAATGGAAAAAGCACAATGGTCACCGGAAGGGGGGATCAACAACAATTGTTCTCCAGTAGTGATGGCTCAACAAGAACAACACCAAGGCCACCACCACCACCAACAACAACACACATATCACCTTCAGCGACGACATAGCACCATCAACAGCAACAACAACGGCAACAACACCAACGCCATCAACAACACCAACACAAACAGCAGCACCGACATCAACAACAACAACAACCGCAACAACACCAACAACCACAGCATCGACAACAACACCAACAACAAAGACAACAACACCATCATCAACAACAGCACCACCACCAACAACAACAGCAACAATAGCACCAACTCGGGGCGAAGAACCTGTCCCGGGGAAGGTGCCCTGACATTTTCGGCGAACCGCCACATTGTCAAACACAGACAAAACACGACGTCGGATGCCTCTTGGGGGTTCCTCTGTGGGGTCATGCTGGCGATTTCGGGAACCATCCTGGAGGAAACGGCTCGGAGTGTCAGGTCGTGCTGCCCCTCTGAGGCCGGGGGCAATGACGGGGGGGGATGGGCAGTGGGGGAAATACATCTACCCCCAAACGCCCAGTCATATTCGATACATTGGAGACCCATGCCAAGAAACACCCTGCTTGCCTCCAGGGTGCTCTGGGTTTCTTGGTTTTCGATGGTTTTGACCTCGACAACGTGACGTCACCACGTCAGAAACCAATGGACGTCCTGGCGTCTCAGTTTTGGTTTTCTTGTGGAAGGTTTCTTGTGGTCGAGCCCCTACAGTAGATAAGGGGGGTTCGATAGCCCTGTCCTGCCCAGGAAACTGCGGATTCGCCATCGGGGGCCTATCGCCAATCTCTCGGCGATGTCTTGTGGATTCCAGGGCCATGTTCCCCCCCCGACGCCAGTCCCCCCCTATCGTTACCCCTCAAGGGGGCCGTCTTCAGTGCCTTTCGGACCCTTTTGGGGACCTCTGGCATGGGGGCCGTCTGGGACGTTTCTTAGAGCAAGCTGAGCTTTCTTTAGCTTTTCAGTGGCTTTGGCATGTTGGCCCAGCTATCAGCCAAAGAGGTTGGGCCGTGGGACCATCTCAATCCGGCCCTGATGGTGGACCCGAGGATTCCAAACCGCTTCCGAGACCTCCGGGAGAGTCGCGCGAGGGAGACGAAAAGCCCGGGCAGCGTATGCGATTCGAAGATCTGGACCCTCGCCCTCACCAAAGCGTTTGCATCTTGTTATCGACAGAGAACTTTGAGGGACCTGAGGACACTCCACTCAGTGCCCACGGCGCCGTGGCGGTTTTAGGAGCCTGGCCCTCACCTCGAGACTCACTGCTGGGAGAGCGTGACGGTGCGGGAGAGGGAGAAGATGAAATGTGATGTGAAGGTGGGAGTTGCTCTATTTTCATGGGAGAGGCTCGTCGCATTTCCTAGCACCACAAGCCTGTACGCTTTATCTGCCCCGTGGTGGGGTCAGCGTGTGTTGTGCTCTGGCCAGAGGACTGTAGCTCTGGCTTGCGTTGATTTCTGGCGTCAGCTATGATAAAATGTGCGCTGCACTTTGGCTGCCTGAGTGTGCGTGAACTGATGTGCGCAGGTGTATTCGGCCTCTGACGTGTCAGCAACAGGTGTGACGGCACGCGACGCTGGGTGATGGATGCAACATATAGGGGAGCATTAGTTGATTCACTACTGCTGGGCGGTTCCTGAAATGGCCTTCTCGTATAGAGCGAGAGAGAGAGAGAACACAAACATAATAACAACAATAATGACAGAGAGAGAACCAATAAAACAACAACACACATTATCCTGGCGAAATACCCAACAGCATACAGTTGTGAGTACAGTCGTTGCGGGTATCGCCTTCGGGGGATCTCCTGATGGGGCCATGAAGCATGCGAAGGGTGTGCCGATGAGTATCGGGGCCGCCATGTGGGCGCTGCCACTTGTCCTTTCGGCGAAACCCTCTACGGGGCCGCGAACAGCGCAAGGGGTGCGCCGCAATGGGGCGGGGCCGCCACTTGGGCCTGCGGTGGAGCTCCCTATGAGGCAGCGAAACAGTACATTGGGGGGAACGTATGCGGGTACAGCCGCCGGGGCCTTCGGTGGAGCTCCCTATTGAGCCACGAAGCCCTGTACTGGGTGGGGGTGCCGCACGCGGGCGGTGCCCTTGGGGCCTTCGGTGGATCTCCTTCTGATGCCACGAAACGCTGTACTGGGTGGGGGACACGAATGCGAGTACAGCAGCTGGGGCCTTCGGTGGAGCTCCCCATGGGGCCACGAAGCGCTGTATTGGGTGGGGGTGACCATGCGGGCGGTGCCACTGGGGTTGTCGGTGGAGCTTCCTCAGAGGCCACGAAGCGCTGTATTGGGTGGGGGTGACGTATGCGGGCGGTGCCAGTGGTGCCTTCTGTGGAGCTCCTTATGGGGCCACGAAGCGCTCTACGTGGTGGGCGTGACGCATGTGGGCCGTGCTAGTGGGGCCCTCGGTGGAACTCCCTGTTGAGCCACGAAGCGCTGTACTGGGTGGGGGTGACGCATGCGGGCGGTGCCAGTGTTGCCTTCGGTGGAGCTCCCTCTGGGGCCACGAAGCGCTATACTGGGCGGGCGTGACGCATGCGGGCGGTGCTAGTGGGGCCCTCGGTGGAGCCGCGCTTCATGCGAACACCGCCACTGGGGCCTTCGGTGGAGCTCCCTATGAGGCCACGACGCGCTGTACTGGGTGGGGGTGACGCATACGGGCAGTGCCATTGGGGCTTTCGGTGGAGCTCCCTATAGGGCGACGAAGCGCTGTACTGGTTTGGGGTGACGCTTGCAGGCGGTGCCTTTAAGCATTTCGGTGGAGCTCCCCATGGGGCCACGAAGCGCTCTATTAGGTGGGGGTGACGGGCGATGCCACCTGAGGCCTTCTGTGGAGCTCCCTATGGGGCTACGAAGCGCTGTATTGGGTGGGGGTGACGTATGCGGGCGGTGCCACTGAGGTCTTCGGTGGAGCTTCCTATGGGGCCACGAAGCGCTATACTGGGTGGGGGTGACGCATGCGGGTAGTGCCACTGGGGCTTTCGGTGGGGCTCCTTTATGGGGCCACGACGCGCTGTATTGGGTGGGGGTGACGCATGCGGGCGGTGCCAGTGTTGTCTTCGGTGGAGCTCCCTCTTGGGCCACGAAGCGCTGTATTGGAAGCGGGTGACGCATGCAGGCGGTGCCATTGGGGCCCTCGGTGGAGCTCCGTATGGGGCCACGGTACGCTGTACTGTGTGCGGTTGACGCATGCAGGCGGTGCCACGGGTGCCTTCGGTGGAGCTCCTTATGGGGCGGCGAAGCGCTATATTGGATGGGGGTGACGCACGCGGGCGGCGCCATGTGGGCTTTCGGTGGAGCTCCCTATGTGGCCACGAACCCCTGTACTGGCTGGGTGTGACGCACGCGAGCGATGCCGCTGGGGCCTTCGGTGGAGCTCCCCATGGGGCCACGCAGCGCTGTATTGGGTGGGGGTGACGCATGCGGGCGGTGCCACTGGGGCGTTCGGTGGAGCCCCCTATGTGGCTACGCAGCGTTGTACTGGTTGCGGGTGACGCATGCGGGCGGTGCCACTGGGACCTTCGGATGAGCTTCCTATGGGGCCACGAAGCGCTGTACTGGGTGGGTGGTGACGCATGCAGGCGGTGCCGCTGGGGCTTTCGGTGGAGCTCCCCATGGGGCCACCAAGTGGTGCACTGGCGTGGGGGAACGCAGGGAGGAGGGGGAAGGAGGGAGGAAAGGTTGGAGGAGAGAATCTGAGAGGAAGAAACGCGCGGTGCTGCCTCTTCAAACAGGGGACCCAACACCACAGGACGGCTGGGAAACCACAAACAAACAATTAGCGTGGAGAAGATACCAACCATGTGCAGTGGCCACTAAACGCTGAACTGGGTTGGGCAACCGCATGCGAACTGCGTCAGTGGGACCTTCGGTTGCCTCCCTCTGGGGCAACGAAACGCTGTGCTGGGCGCGGGAACCGCATGCGGACTGCGCCACTGGAGCCTTCGGTGGAGCTCCCTGTGTGACCACGAAACGTTGTACTCGGCGGGGGGACCTCTTGCGGACTACGCCACTGGGACCTTCGGTGGAGCGGGGCTTCCCATGGCGCCACGAAGCGCTTTACTGGGTGGGGGAAACGCATGCGAACTGCGCCACTGGGTCTTTCGGTGGAGCTCCTTATGGGGCCACGAAGCGCTGTTCTGGGCGTGGGAAGCGCATGCGGAGTGCGCCACTGGGACTTTCAGTGGAGCTCCCTCTGGGGCCACGAAGCGCTGTATTGTGTGGCGGAAGCGCATGCGGGGCCACGAAACGTTGTATTGGGTGGGGGAACCGCATGCGGACTGCGCCACTGGGCCCTTCGGTGGAGCTCCCTCTGGGGCCACGAAGCGCTGTTCTGGGCGAGGGGACCGCATGCGGACTGCGCCACTTGGACCTTCGGTGGAGCTCCCTATGGGGCCACGAGGCGTGTGAGGGGTGTGCCACAGTGAGGAGGGTGACGGGAGGAGGGAGGATGGCGAGGAGGAGAGGATGGAAGGAGCGCGGGGCGTTGTTTCTTCAAAACGAGGACCCAACACCACAGGATGGTTGGGAACAAAAGAAAGAGCGAAGGTTTTGACTGTCCCCCCCCGCCTCCGAGCTGCGCCCTCCCAGGATCCGCCGCGCCAAGCTGTGACAACGAGAACCCCCAGACGCCTCCGAGTCGACGACGACGGCGGCGATGGCGACAACGACGACAACGGCGACGGCGACGGCGGCGACGGCGACGACGACGGCGGCGGCGACGACGACGACGGCGGCGACGACGACGACGACGACGGCGGCGACGACGACGACGGCGGCGACGACGGCGACGACGGCGGCGACGACGACGACGGCGACGACCGCGGGAGGTCCGCCGAGGCAGGGCGGACGGCGGGCAGGCACGGCCGGCAGGCGGCGGCTTGGCGCGGCGGGGAGGCCGGGCCGAGGCCGAGTCGGGGCGTTCGGAGGGCGCGTGCAGTGGGAACCCATGCCAAGAATCAGCGAGCGAAGAACGGTATAACATTTTTTTTTCGCCGTCGGGGACACCTGCCCCTGGGCGGCTGGAAAGTTTATACCCCTGCGGTGCCACCGTAAGGGTATAAACTTTCCAGCCGCCCTGGGACAGGCGCCCCCGACAGCGAAAAAG
>CAUYUJ010017017.1:242500-252090 GCA_963575745.1 Prorocentrum cordatum | reverse complement strand
TAGTAAAACGTGGTTTAGTGAAAACGACCTGAGGCCCAAACCTGGCGGGCGCGAGCCTGGAAAATGACGGCCGCGGCGCCCCCTCGAGAACCGAAAACGGACAATTCACTAATCGACGTGTCACTGTTGGGGGTTCTGTCCACCCCCGATATGAGGGGGCAAACAAACCTACCTCGCTCTTGACCACCCTCGCTTCCAAGAGACACCAAGCGATGCCAAACTACGGCCTGTACTGGTCAGGCCGCTTGACGAGGAGGCGCGTGGTATGACTTGGTCTTGCCTGGAAGCGAAACGCTCTGAGATATACCCGATGGCAGACGCTCGGCGGTGCCTCGATCGCCAGGCCGTGCCACACTGGCGGATGCTGGGAGCGCGGCGGGCGCTCCGCCCTGGCTGAGCAGGGACCGGCCGTCCCGGCATTCCTATAGCCATACCACGACCTGTTCCTAGGACCCAACAATGTTCTAAGAACAAACACAGTGTTCTCAGAACATCAACCCGATGCGTTAAAACAAGACGGTCCCAGCCAGAAATGTTCTAAGAGCATGTCGTGGGAACAGTGTTTGGTGGGGCTTTGGGCGAGCCAGGGGACGCTTCGCCACTGCTTGACCTGGACGCCTGCGGCGGGGTCGCCGGCGCGTCGGCACGACGGGAACCCAACGGACCCTACTATGAGGTCGGGCGTGTCCCCCTACAGGGGGGACCTTGGACGAAAAATAAAAAATACCCCAAAGGATACTCCACAATGGTCAGAAATAAACCAAAAAATGCTCCACAATGGTCAAAGATAAACACAAAACAAATGGTGCCCAGGCTATTTTTGCGCCGCGCCGGCCTCGGCCAAGCTGCGCGAGACGGGGCCAGACACAGGGCCGAGCCCGAGCCGAGCGGAGACGACCGGCGCTCTCGCCAGAGGCCGAGCGGCCGAGGCACCACCAGCTCTCACGGGCCTCGCCAACCGTGCAGCACGCTCGGCCGTCTCTCGCTGGGCCCGCCAGTCTCTCGCCGCTGCGTGTTGGTGCCTGGTCCACACACAGACGCACACGCACGCACACGCGCACGCACGCACGCACGCACGCACGCACGCACGCACACACGCACACGCACACACACACACACCAACCCACCCACCCACCAACCCACCGATCCACCCCCACACCCACAACCACACCCACACCCACCCACACCCACACCCACCCCCACACCCACAAACCACACCCACACCCACACACACACCCACACCCACACCCACAACCACCCACACACCCACACACACACACACACCCACACCCACACGCACACTTTTCGGTCGTACGCAGCCAGGGCACACAGCCGCTTGGGCGCCCGAAGTGATGCAGCAGCGCGAAGGCCAGCCAACCCCAGCGCGAATGCCCAGCAGCAGGGAAGCGGCGGCGGGGGAGCGGCGACGGGCGCCGCGCCAAAGTCGGGGCGCGCGGCCAGCCAGGAGAAAAGCGCACTGACGCACGCTGCCCACCACCAGTGCTGCCTCGACGATATACAATAGGGGGCAAACAAACCTACCTCGCTTTTGACCACCCTCGCTTCCAAGAGATACCAAGCGATGCCAAACTACGGCCTGTACTGGTCAGGCCGCTTGACGAGGAGGCGCGTGGTATGACTTGGTTTTGCCTGGAAGCGAAAGCGGGGTAGGTAATGCACGCTCTGAACAAACTACGGGGAATCCAGAGCCGCCACTCCATTGCAGTATGCTCTGCAGCGAAGATATGGTGCTGCTCCATGACCCTGCTCGCCCTCCCAGAGGCACCGGGGCGCGGCTCCTCGGCGATCTCGCCGTTGAAGAAGAGGCCGACCAGGCCGTACTGGCCGTACTTCCTCAAGCCCGCCGCCCCCACCGCCGGGGAGGCCGGATCCTGGAGGATCAGATGCCCCGCAAGCCTTCGGGCTGCCCCCAGCACCGAGACGGCAAGCCCTCGCCGTGCGCCCTTCTGCCATCGAACCGCGAGCCTCGCGCGAGTGCACCTCGCCAGCAACCATCGCGTCGCATGCTCTGACCAACCGAACGGCGTCGTGCGGGCGCGGTCGGGCGCGTAACCGCCCTTCCTTCTCCGTCGTCATCCCTAGTCCAGGGATATGATTTATTTGAAACGTGGCGCTGGACCCCTGAGGAGGAGGAGGGGGAGGAGGAGGGGGAGGAGGAGGAGGAGGAGGAGGAGGAGGAGGAGGAGGAGGAGGAGGAGGAGGGGGAGGAGGGGGAGGAGGAGGAGGAGGAGGAGGAGGAAGGGGTGGGCCTTTTCCCCACCGATGGTGTTTCGCTCCGGATCCATGTGTTCGCGGTCCTCGGGCCCGAGGACGGGAGCCACGGGCCGGAGACCTATGAGAAGCGCAGGCTCGGACAAAAGTGTGGGAAAGAGGAGGAGCTGGATGAGGAGAAAGGACTTCCAAGGACGTGGCTCAGGCTAGCTAGAGACAGTCACTGATCTCAGATGTGGAAGAGCAACATGAGGGATAACAGACAGAGGAGAAGGAGAGGGGAAAGGGGCAGGAGCAAGAGCGAGAGCAGGAGAAGCGGGGAAATAATCATACAAACCTATGATGTCTCAACACGTTCCACCCCGTGTTGTGGCACGCATGCATCGTGTATATATATATATATATATATATACCGTCGGCAGAATATGTCTGGTGACGAGCTTGCCGCAGCAACGCGATATTCATGAAGAAGAGCTTGATGATGCCAATGGAACTGACAACATGTTCTGCGAGGCGGGGCCTCGGCAGGCGGCAGGTATGGACAGGCTTGCCCCGCCCCCCCCAAGGACCCGAACATATCCATGTGCACCGACCCGCCGAGGGCCTCGAAGCCAGACCCCCCAGGCGGTGGTGATGGGTAAGGCCCGCCTCGGATACTCGACGTTGGCATCCGACGAACTGAAGGACGAAAAGAAACGGCCACTACGCAAGGAGACGTATCGACCGTTCGCCGCGGCCTACGCGGGCCACCAGCGCGGTACACATCTTGTGGAAAAGGGAACTTGAACGCGACCTTACGCGGGAAGCTTACGCGCGAATGTCGGCAGCGACGACCACTGTTCCCTCCGTCGCGCAACTGGACCCGCGGAGTCGCAGCAGCGAATGGTATAGTCAACCGCGTTGATGCCGAAGGCCGCGCCCGTCGACACGAACGGCGTCAGCAGCTTGGCCCCATCGACCGCAAGACCACCAACCCGCACGAGCTTGTCCTGCACAGGAGGCGCACGCTACAGCGAACGCCAACCGTACTGACGTAGCAGATGGTGAATGACGTTTCTGTGTGCTGCACCGTTGTTCCTAACCCTCCTGCGATGGGCTCTGGTTTTGAATTCGCCGCCCCCCGCCTGCTGGGGGTGACAAGGCGTGCGAGATGATTGTCTGTCCCCCTCCCCCTTTCCCCCTCCCCGGGGGTCCAAAATCCCGTTTGAGGGGGTGGGGGGAGGCGGGCCTATGCGCTCGTCAACGCTTCCCCCAGAGCCTCTTGAGCCTCCAAACAATCCCCAGACGGCCCGAGAGGGCCCAAAGAGAGCGCCAAGATAGCCCAAGAGAGCGTCGACACGGCCCAGGACAGCGCCACGACGGTCCAAGATGGCTCCGAGACGACCCACGGGGCCCTCAAGACGAGCCACGAGTGCTTCCAGAGGACCGCCAAGAGAGCCCCAAAATGCATAACTCTTCCCATTCCCTTGGGAAACAAGCTTTGCAGATCCGTTTTCTTCGTCACCATGGCGTCCAAGACGGCCCGGGAGGCCCGCAAGATCGTCCCAAGACAACCCATGAGGCCCCCAAGAGAGCTCCAAGATGGCCCAAGACGATCCCACGATAGCCCCAGGGGCCCGCAAGACGGAGGAGGAGGAGGAGGCGGAGGAGGAGGAGGAGGAGGAGGACGAGAAGGAGGAGGAGGGGGAGGAGGGAGGAGGAGGAGGAGGAGGAGGAGGAGGAGGAGGAGGAGGAGGAGGAGGGGAGAGGCAGGAGGAGGAGGAGATGGAGGAGGAGGAGGAGGAGTGAGGGAGCTTTGGCTCCCCCCTTTCTTAATGGGGTGCCAAAGATTCTGGGCAGGGAGGAGGGGGCGGAAGGAGGAGGATGGGGAGGAGGAGGAGGAGGAGGAGGAGGAGGGCTTCGCCAAGAGGGGGAGCACGAGCTGACACTCCGAGCCTTCCCCCCTCCGACGGGCCCAAGAGCCCCCCCCCCCCCGGAAACCCTTAAGAATAGGTCCTGGGAGGCCTCCAACGAGGGCCACACGGCGCTCCCAGAGGACACAGGAGCCCTCCAAGAGGAGGGGGGGGAGGAGGAGGAGGAGGAGGAGGAGGAGGAGGAGGAGGAGGAGGAGGAGGAGGAGGAGGAGGAGGAGGCGGAGGAGGAGGAGGAAGAGCAGGAAGAGGAGAGGAGAAGGAGAAGGAGGAAGAAGAAGAGTAAGAGGAAGAGGAAGAGGAAGAGAAAGAGAAAGAGGACGAGGAAAAGGAAAAGGAAAAGGAACAGAAAAAGCTTCTGAGCCACAGCGGAGGCACGGTCGCGATTTGGGCCGAAGGCCACAACATCCGCCGCCACGGTAGACTGCTCAAAAGGCCCCCAAGAGGCCTCCAAGACGGCCCGAAGAGGCCTCCAAGAGGTCCTCCAGGAAGGCCCGAAGAGGCCAAAACCACTGATTGTCCTTAAGTGGTTGAAGGATGTGGGCATCTGTTGTTTCGTTTCGGCCGTCGGACGGCCCAAGACGGCCTCAGAGGCTCTCGAGAACGTCTCCGAATGAACCTAGCGGCCTCCAAGATGGCTACATAACGGCCTAGGAGGCCCCCGAGACGGCCCTAAGAGGGTCCCAAGATGGCCCAAGATGACCTCCCAAGACGGCCAAGATGGCCTGTAAGCTGGCCTAAGAAAGTCCAAGATGGCCTCAACGACGGCCCAAGAGCGTCCAAGACGCCTCCAACTTTGCCCAAGAAGCTTCCAAGACGGCCCAAGATGGCCTCAAGATGACGGAAGACGGCCCAAGAGAACTCCCAGCGACCTCAAAGACGGGTCAAGAGGCCTCCAAGAGGTCCTCCAGGAAGGCCCGACGAGGCCAAACAAACACTGATGTTCTTGAAGTTGTTGAAGAAATTTGGCATGTGCTTCTTTTCGGCCTTCGGACGGTCCAAGACGGCCTCCAGAGCTCACCGAAATCGCCTCCAGATGACCCTTGTAGCCTCCAAGATGGTGGGTCCATAACGGCCCAGGAGGCCCCCGAGGCGGCCCCAAGAGGGTCCCAAGATGGCCCAAGATGACCTCCAAGACGGCCAAGATGGCCTGCATGTTCGCCCAAGATAGACTAAGATGGCCTCCACGATGGCCCAAGGGCATCCAAGATGTCTCCAAGTTTGCCCAAGAAGCTTCCAAGACGGCCCAAGATGGCCTCAAGATGACGGTAGACGGCCCAAAAGGCCCCCAAGAGGCCTCCAAGACGAGCCAAGAGGCCTCCAAGAGATCCTCCAGGAAGGCCCGAAGAGGCCAAAACCACTGATTGTCCTTAAGTGTTTGAAGGATTTGGGCATATGTTTCTTTTCTGCCTTCGGACGGCCCAAGACGGCCAGGCCCTCGAGATCGTCTCCAAATGAACCTAGCGGCCTCCAAGATGGCTCCATGACGGCCCAGCAGGTCCCCGAGACGGCCCCAAGAGGGCCTCAAGATGGCCCAAGAGGCTTCCCAAACCCCCACAATGGCTTCCAAGACGGCCGTGACGCACACCAAAAGGGCCCCAAGTCGGTTCCGAGAGGCTCCCAAGGCGGCCTCCGACGGCGTTTGACGAACCGAGAACGCCTGAAGACGGCCCAAGAGGCCCCCCAGAAACCCCCAGAGGCTCCCAATAGGCCCAAGGAGACCCACAACAGGCCTCCAAGAGGCCCCCAGGAAGCTCCCAGTAGGCCCCACGAGTGCCCCAAGAGGCTCCCAAGAGGCCTCCTCCAACTGCTCCTCCTCCTCCTCCTCCTCCTCTTCCTCCTCCTCCTCATCCTCCTCCTCCTCCTCCTCCTCCTCCTCCTCCTCCTCCTCCTCCTCCTCCATCTCTTCTTTTTCCACCTCCATTCCGTTTCCATATTACGTCGCGCCCCGAGACCGGTCGAAACGGCGGGCAGGGCGTTTCGCCTGAGACTTTCTCAATAATTATGACCCTGAAACTCGAAACATGGCAACAGTCTCACAGATGGATGGCGAGTGGTTTTCAAAATGTTGTTGTTGCCTTAGCGCCGCGCACCTTCGTCATACAAAGTGCAAGAGCTTCACGGATTAAGGGCGGCTCATTTTCAAAATGTACCTCTCGCCATAGCGCCGCGCGCATGTATCATACAACCTGCAATATCTTCACGGATGGAGGGCGTGCCGTTTTTCAAACTGTGGATATCGCTTTGCGCCGCGCACATTCGTCTTAAAACATTGCACTGGCTTCACGAATAAAGAGCGATTCGTTTTCAAAACGTGGCTCTCAACTTATCGCCGCGCACATTCGCTTCAAACATTTGCGAGTATTTCACGGGTTCCCATGGTCAACGTACCAGACATGGTGTTTTGGAAGGATTCAGGACTGTCTGGTCGCAACAGTTACGTCGATCCGCGGTGTTGAAATCCCAGGAATGCTGCTCTGGCACGATTCAGGATCGTCAAGACGCGTTGTCTCACAACGGGGCACTTCCCTCAGTGGAAATGAACCCTTGTAGGGGCCTATGAAGAGGGAGCTTTGCGGGAGGGTTCATTCAAACCTCGCTGAGGAGTCTTGGCTTTCCACAGGTCGATCTCCTCCTTCTCCTCTCCTCCTCCTCCTCCTCCTCCTCCTCCTCCTCCCCCTCCTCCTCCTCCTTCCTGATCCTCCCCCGCCGGGAACTTCCAAGCGATGTTCCCCTCCTCCTTCTTCTCCTCCTCCTTTTCCTCCTCCTCCTCCTCCTCCTCCTCCTCCTCCTCCTCCCTCTCCTCCTCCTCCTCCATTTTCCGCGCCCGAGAGGTTGGGGTCGTTAGATCTCACATGCAGACCTCGCGGCCCGCCCACCCAACATACCGCGGCCGCCAGATCGCCAGGTCACCCAATAATCCCTGGTGGTCCCGCCCCCCGCGCCGACTCGCCCACTCTGAACACTGCGACCGCCAGATCCCCAGGTCCCCCGATAATCCCTGAGGGTGCCGCCCCACGCGCCGACTCGCCCACTCTGCATACCGCGGCCGCCAGATCCCCAGGTCCCCCACAGAACAGAGCACAACACCACACAACCAAACAGCACGTATCCGAACATTATATACCAGATCATGGCAGGCCAGATCGTAGCATAACACACCATGAGAGATCAGTGCATACCATAGCATAACATCACAGCTCATACCATTACATAGCATGACAAACCACGCATACCATAACAAATCAACAAATTGATTGGACATACCAAAGCAGAGCAAGCAACATCATCACATAACATGGCATTGCACACCATAGCACAGCACAGCATGACAACGCATGCCATTACATGTCAAAGCAGATAAAGCATAACGTAGCAGAGCATGGCTTAACAGAGCATCACATACTATATCATATCAGAATAGGCAGCACCATAACACAGCACCACAACCCATATCAGTACATACAGTGCTAAAGCATAACATGACAGAGCGCGGCAGAACATGATCTAGCATCTCAAAACATAACATCGCATAACACCATGGAGCGATGCCATAATTGACCACACTGAACATAGCATAACACCACACCTCACAACACAACATGGCAGATCATAAGATGGCACACAAGGACAGAAGAATGAGCGCGCGCACCTTCGGGGCCAGACGCCGAAGACTTCGGTGGGGATCGCTCGAAGCAAAATAAGTTTCCTCCTCCGGGAATCGACGATCAGTTGTGTCTGTGCTTTTTGGTTTCCAGCTGAATGTGACCGCGCTCAGGGGCCAAGGCAGAGAAGGGGCACACCGTGCCCGCCCTCCCCGCCACCCTCCCTGCCTCGGGCTGTGCAGAGCTGCGCATTCGCGGCCAGTGGGCCGACTCGCTGCCGCCCAGCACGGTACTTCGGGCGGGGGCGGGGGGGGAGGAGGGGGGGGGGGGGGGCGATGGTGTCGCGCGTGCAACTGAGCGGCGATCAAAGACGAGTCTTACGCGAGATGGCATGGCCACACGACGCGGCGGCTTGCGCGGGCCGCCAGCGCGGCACGCCACATCGGAAGCAAAGGCGCGCACGCGCGACCTTACGCGGGGAGCTTGCGCGCCGATGTCGGCGAAGACGACCTCGTTATTCTGCGTCGCTCAATTGTGAAACGGTTGACGCAGGGTGTGAGTTCAAGTTCGAGAATGCGTGCGATTGATGCTGAGCGAACGTTGCCACATGCGAACACGATTCTGAATCAAGTAATGCGCTCTGCGTGTCACGGTCGCGTTTGCAGTGCACGCCGCTCCAAAGATAAGAAACGCCTGCGCAAAGAATTGGAAACGTTGGAGCGGCTCACAATCGCCCGACGCACGTGTCCCCACTCGGCGGCGAGCGAGGGGGGGAAGTGAGAAGGGGAAGGCCTTCTCAGAAGGTTCGGAAGTCCCCCGGCCTTGTCAGCAGTTTTCGAAGCCTTCCCCGAAGGCGAAACACGCTTCTCAGCAGGCGCGAGGGCTTCTGAGAAGTCCCGCCGCCCTCTGAGCAGGCCTTCTCCTTCTCGTTTTCCCCCCCTTTGCTCGCAGCCGATCTCCACACCGAGCGAATCGTGCAGGCAGCGAGGCAGCGACACTGCACCGCCGCAGGGCTGGCGGCCGCTGGCGTGGCGCTGCCCGCGGGCGGCACCCTGGCTGGGCGGCCGGCGTGCCGGCAGCAGCCCCTCCTCCTCCTCCTCCTCCTCCAACTCCTCCTCCTCCTCCTCCTCCTCCTCCTCCTCCTCCTCCTCCTCCTCTCCTCCTCCTCCTCCTCCTCCTCCTCCTCCTCCTCCTCCTCCTCCTCCTCCTCCTCCCCCCCTCTCCCTCCCTTCCTCCCTCCCCGTGTCTGGGACGCACAGGGACATACCCATACTACGGCGACGGCGTTGGATAAGGAGGCCTTCGATAAGGAACCCAGGGTCTGGAGGCCGGTAGAACTCCAATCGGGGCTCGGCCATGGAAATCGCCGCCGTCCTCATCAGATAAGGAATCCTTCAGGGTCTGGCGCCTCCTGGGACTATTCCTTAACCAACGCCCCCACCATACGTGTCCTCCTTGGAGGCGCGCGTCCGACCCGAACATATATTATACCCATTAAGTAGCATATCGTTTCCCGAGCGGTGTGGCCAGCAAGCACCCGCCACGACGCATGTACTGTAAGATTTCTCGGTGCGCGCGTCGCCCCTGGGGGGAGGGCGACGCACATGTAGTATCAGTATGTTGGGGTGACGCCGATGTGTTGGTTGTGTGATGATGAACCCCTAACCAGAGAAACTTGACTGCCCTTTATTGGACATACATTGACAACTGGTTGTTGCTTCGATTCCACAAGCAAATTGCACCTAGGGGCTCTTACTTCTTGTCTAGGAAACTGGGCCTGACACTTGGTCTGGCGGCTATGTACTCGCCGTCGCCCCCCCGTCACCGCATCGTCGACGCCTCG
>CAUYUJ010017017.1:97500-237500 GCA_963575745.1 Prorocentrum cordatum | reverse complement strand
TGGCCCCTCGCGGTCGTCCAGACGTCTGCCGGCATGGCAGCCGCCCCCATGGCAGAGCGAAGCGTCCGAACTGGGCGTGTTTTCGGGCGCCGGGGCCATGGAGAAGGGATCTGGGACGCAAAACTACCCTCGGCTGGGCCCGCCTCGAGGTTCAATTCTGGTTACGGAAACACTGGCCATCGCTCGGACGTCCATTCCCTGTGTTTTTTGTTGGTTTCGTGCGTGGTTTTTTCGCCAAATGATCAAGGATGCTCCTCGATGGTCCTCGCCGAAGGAAACATGCACACGTCCTAGCGATGCCAGGAACAGGCTGCGCCACGCTGGTCCCGGGCAGGCTGTGCTGCCCGGCGGAAGGGGGCGAGGGCGGGAGGAGCCGGCAGACGACGACGGACGCCCAGGCGGGAGGCCGGGGCCGGCGGGGCGGGCGGGCAGGCAGAAGAGGGGCCAGGCGCACGCACAGCGAGCGGAAGTCATGCGCCCCTGGCGCCCACACCTGTCCGAGGCGGCATCTATGAAGGGTGCTTGCTGCAATCATCCACAGCAACTGCCGCGCGGTGGAACGGTTCTTGACAGCCTGAATGCCAGCAAGGAGTGCCGCCAGAATCCCGTGGAGTTGAACCCTCCAGGGGTGTTGCTTGTCCCGTTGTAAATGCTTGTCCCGTCGTACCGCTGTCCGCGTGGAGTTCACTTCACGAGGCCACCCGCAGAAGGGCTCAAACGTCGGCAGCCAGACCTGCCCTGGAGTGTGTTTATTGCCAGAATGTCGAAGCGGATCCAGCCGATTCCAGAGGAGCCCTGGGAGGCCCAGAGAGGAACAAGAACAGGAAACACTTGAACCATTGGAATTGGCGGCGCGCTCAAGGGCTCAAGGGGGTAGCATGTAAGGGGCGCGGCCTTCTGAAAAGACGGGGGCCTTCGTAGAAGGACGGGGCCATCTCAAAGCCCTCCCCGCTTGCAAGAAGCCTCCTTGGAAGCACCCCGGGCCTTCTTGGCAGGCCCCGTCCTTCAAAAGAAGCCCTCCGCCTGCCCAGTTGGCCGCCCCCCCCCCCGCGCCCAACCCCTCTGCGCGCGCCGCCGGCGAAGCCCGGCCGCCGCCTTGTGCGTGCAGAAGCCGCTGCCCATGCAGGTGACGCTGCCGCACAGGCACGCGGAGCACAGCGAGGCGCCGCAGGCCCGGCAGTGGTGCCGCATGGAGCCCGGCAGGCCGGTGACGAAGGCCAGGCCGCAGCCTCGTCGGGGGTGGGACGGTCGGTCGATCGCGGCCTCGGCGCGGTCGCTGTGCCTTGGCAGGCGACGCGCTCCAGGCGTGGGGGGGGGGGAGATCTCGGTGGGTCTCCCGCCGGCCAGGCCTTGAGCTCCCAGGCAGCCCGAAGCAACGACAGAAGAGGACGGCGGAGTGCGCGGAGCGTGGGTGTGGCGAGGGAGGGGGACAGGTCGGGGAGACGCAGCGGCACGAGGTTGAGGGGGGTCGGAGTGGCCCGACAGGGCCATCAGGCACAGATGTGGCGGGGCGACAGCGCCGCTCCCCACATCCCCAGGTGGGGGCTCCTGCTTTCTCCGGACACCCGCGCAGTCCTCACCTCCTGACCTCACTCCCCTCTCCTCCTCGTCTTCCTCCACGCTCGCCATCACCATCACACCACCATCATAACTAAATATCACCGTCCCATCATGACAATCGATCGTCATCAACACCATCACTGCCATCCTCACCATCACCATCACCACTCCCCCACACACACACATTCACACACTCCCACATCATCATCATCATCATCATCATCATCATCATCATCATCATCATCATCATCATCATCATCATCATCAGCAGCAGCAGCAGCAGCAGCAGCACCATCGTCATCATCATCATCATCATCATCATCAGCATCAGCATCAGCATCAGCATCAGCATCAGCATCAGCATCAGCATCATCATCATCATCATCAGCATCATCATCATCATCATCCTCATCATTATCAGTATCATCATCATCATCATCAGCAGCAGCATCATCATCCTCATCCTCATCCTCATCCTCATCCTCATCCTCATCATCATCATCATCATCATCATCATCATCATCATCATCATCGTCGTCCTCGTAGTCGTCGTCATCACCACTACATACACACACTCCCACATCCACAGACACACACACACACACATTCCGCACTCACTCACCCACAGTCTCGCACACTCATATCCAGAAAGTCTCGAGTGGGAGCCTCGTCTGCCAGTGAATAACGAGGAAGTCTCGAGCGTGAATCCCCTCCCTATGGGGTCACCGCCTCATGTGGTAAATCCGGAACGGTCATCGGCGTACTGTAGCAAGCATACTGGTTGAGTACCCCAAAAGCGCAAATCGCGAGGATGTCTAGAGCGGGGGGGCTCGTCTGTGAGTGAATCGCAGGGAGGTCTGGAGTGGTAGCCACCTCTCCCATGGGGCTCCCGCCTCATGCTGTTTTAAGGTGAGGCGGCCATCGGCATACTGCAGTTGACACAGCAGTTGAGCATCCCAAAAGCACAAATCACGAGGGTGCCTCAAACGGGGGTTTCGCCTGTGAGTGGAACAAAAAGCTCGAGCGGGGACCTCCTGCTTAAGGGGTGAAGACTCACAGGGCCCACGAATCCCACAGATCGCACAGGTCTAACAGGTCCCATACGGCCCAGCGGCTCCAAAGGCCCCGCAGGTAACACAAGTTCCACAAGTCTCACAGGTCTCACGAGTCTCACAAGTCTCACACGTCCCACGGGCCCCACAGGTCGCACAGGTTCCAAAGGTCCCACAGGTGCAACAGGCCCCACAGGTGCCACAGGCCCCACAGGTAGCCCAGGTCCCGCAGGTCCCACACGTCCTACAGGGCTCGCAAGTCCCGCAGGTCCCACAGGTCCAACAAACCCTACAGGCCGCACAGGAAGGACCCCACAAGTGCCACGTGTCCCACAAGTGTAACGTGTCCCACAGGTCCCACAAGAGTGAGCGCGGCGCTAAGGCGAGAGCCACATTTTGAAAACCACCCGCCCTCCATCTGTGAAACTGTTGCCATTTCTTAAGCTTCAGAATTATAAAATGGTGAGGAAGCCTCAGACGAAACGCCCAGCCCATCCTGAAAACTGGCCTCGGGGTGCGACAGGGAGAGATCATTTACATAGAAGGAAAAGGAATGGAGAAGGAGGAGGAGGACGAGGAGGAGAAGGAGGCGGAGGCACGGCGCGCGGCGCGCCCTGCCTGCGCAGTCTGACGCCAGCTCGTGAGGCGCCGGCCTGGGGCCGAGGGCGATGGCGGGAAAGGAGCCGCGGCGGGGGGGGGGGCAGAGGAAGGGGCGGAGGAGTGGCAGAAACAGGGCAAGGAGCGATGGGGCGAGAAGGCGGGATGTGGGTTTCTGGGGCAAGGCGAAAGAGGGGGGGCAGTAAAGGGCAGGGCTGGGAATCAGCCGACATGAGGCTGAGGTTGGAGACACTTCGTAGCTAGTGGGAGCACTGGAGCGAGGGGCGACGGGGGGGGAATAAGACGAAGGCAGAGTTGAGACGACATCGGCCCGATGTAGGTCGGAAAACCCTGAGGCTCGGCGGGCTGGGAGGACGTCTCTGGCGCAGCAGGACGTTTCAGAGCGTTCTGGAGCGCTCTGAGATCGTTCTGGAACGCTCTGGAGCGGATTTATCTCGATTCCAGGCCCGCCCGAAAGGGCAAAGAGCGAGGGGCGCGGGGGGGAGAGAAGGCGAGTTGGGCTTCGCAAGTGGCAATCGCTGCGTCATCGCGTCGGAACTGGTACCATTTGAGCACGCGCGGCTCAGCGCAGGACTCCGGAGTACATACGGCTTCATTCAGCCAGGGGGGCGCTGTCAAAACTGATAGTAAGGATGTGCGATAAGAATGCAAGCCCCTTGGACGCCCGTGTTGAGGCGTCTTCGAGCGCGGCGGGCCATCGAAAGTAGGCAAGGATGGACCATCGAGGCACGGCTGCAAGGGTACCCTTGGGGAAGTTACCCATCCTTACCATCGTTTTCGACTGTACGGAAAACGTGAGCCATGGGAGAAGGGAAGGGGATGGCAAGGGGAGGGGGGGTGAGCAGGGATGCTCAGGGGGGCAGGACACGGGGATGAACCATGCCCGCTAGCAGAATGGAGGACATCGAAAGCTGACCCGTTCGAAGACGCGGTCGAGCCTGATCGAACCGGCGCTGTGGGGAGCAGAAGCGCGATGTCTCCACGCTGGCGCCGACGATAGTCCCCAGATGTGACGGGCACGGACCGCACATGGAGCGCCACTCGAGCCGCGCCGCGAGTGCGCCAAGCCCTGCTTCTGAGGGGTGGGAGAGCACGTGAAATGGCTGGCTGCCCCCCGTCCCTCCCGATGCTCTGCAGCACTGCTCGATGGGGGGCGCGAGGCCCCCCCCCCCCCCCTGCGCCCCGGGAACAGCTCGACGGTGCCCCACCGGGCCTTCGAGGACCCCAGCGCAGCCCGACATAACTATGGCTCCAGCAGAGCCGGAGGCTGCCCGTGCCAACTTCGAGTGCTGGCAGGGATGCCCGAGTTGCCCGAGTTGCTGGGGGGAGGGGGAGGAGGGGAGGAGGAGGAGGAGGAGGAGGAGGTAGGAGGCGGAGGAGGAGGAGGAGGAGGAGAGAGGAGGAGGAGGAGGAGGGAGGAGGGAGGAGGAGGGGAGGGGGAGGGGGAGGGGAGAGGGGGAGGAGGGGGAGGGGGAGGCGGGAGGGGGAGGGGACGAGGAGGAGGAGGAGGAGCGGGGAGGGGCGAGGAGGGAGGGGGGGGAAGGAGGAGGAGGGGAGGAGGAGGAGGGACTTCGAGCACAAAAACCGCTGGCACATACGTTTGCATCAGCGCCTTCGCGACCCTCGCCGGCGGAGCCGCCGCCGTTTTGGCCTCCGGGCTGGCTTCCACTTGGCCCTGCGCGGCTCCGCGGTGGCGAGGATGCGTCGAGGGCGAGGCACGCTCCTGGGCGGAGGAGGAGGGGGAGGAGTAGGAGGAGGAGGACGGGAGGAGGTGAGGAGGAGGAGGAGAGGAGAAGGAGGAGGAGGAGGAGGAGGAGGAGGAGGCAGCACCTCGAACGCGACGGATATGGCGAACACCATAGGGGGCCAAGAGGTCCAGGTGCCCGCTACAAGAAGCTCGGCGTCGGAGATCTGGACTCCTCCTCTTCTCCTCCTCCTCCTCCTCCTCCTCCTCCTCCTCCTCATCATCGTCTTGCTCGTCATTCCCCGTCCTCACGCTTGCGCCGCGAGTGGGGGGGTGGGGGGGGGGGGGGAACACTCCCGCAGCGTCTGAAGACTACCCTGGCACACCGCCCGCTCGCTCACTTCTGTGGCCCTGACAGGGCGGCGCAATTCGATGGCTCCAAGATGGGGTTCTGAGGGGTGGGGTCCCAAGGACAGGAAGGGATCCAAGGGCGGGATCAGCACTGCTGGAGGCACCCCGCTCCCGGGGGCACATCCCTCAGGACCCCATCTTTGCACCACCGAGCATTTGCATCCCCCTCTCCTCCAGGGCCCGAGCTCAACAGTGTAGTGCTCGTGTTCCTGTTGTGATCCTCCGTCTTCCTTCCGCCTTCGTTCTGCACCTGCTGCGAGACGAAGTCAGAACGAAAACGGCCCACGAAATCGTGAAAACACACCGTCCAGCTCGAGCCCCGTTCTCCCCCATGGCCCTCGGAAGCCCCTGGAGGCTCCCGAAGGCACCCTGCGTGCCCCACGGGCGCCTTCCCGCGCTCTCCCCCCTCGGCCTCCTCCCGTGCCTCGGCAGCGGCCAAGAGGGGGGTGTCCAGGAGGGGGGGGTGCAAATCATGACCGGCGGCACGTGCGCGGCCCAGCGGGGGGGCCAGGGACGTAATGAAATAAGAAGAGGTGCCACGAGATCTGGGGAAACATCATGGCCCCCGCCATGATATCCACCCCCCCCCTAGTCATCACCCACCTCTTTTCCGCCCCCGAGTGCCCCTCGCCCTCCTGGTCGCCCCTGGGAAGAGGGGCAACAGAGAGGGTCAAAGGAAGGAGGATGAGCAGCAGCAGCAGAAGGAGGTCAGGCGCGCCGAGAAGGCGGCGGGGGCAAGGCGTCTGAGGAAAGTTCCCGCCCTACCATACTCCGCATCCAGCCCCTCCTCCTTCTCCTTCTCCTCCTCCTTCTCCTCCTCCTTCTCCTCATTATCAGAAAGGCCCCACGAGAAGGAATCCGAACTCACTTGTCGAGTCATCCCCGAAAGATGGCCCTTGAGACCGCCAGCAGGCGGGCCCAAAAAGCACCCCCGACGAACCCCTCAAGAGGGCCACAAGAGGCAAAATCCTCTAACTTGCCTGGGTTTTTGAAAGAGTTTGGCGTCACCGCCGCTTCAGGCTTCCAACCGCCCAGGACAGCCAAGGAGGCCGCCAAGATCGCCCTGAGTCAGCCCAAGACGCTCCCGGGACAGCACCAAAACATCCCAAGAGGGACCCAAGACGACTCAAAGGGCCTCTCAAGAGGGCGCCAGAGGCCCGCAGAAAGGCCTCACGAGAAAGAGTTCGAACTCGCATATCGAGCCGTCCCCGAAATATTGCCCTTGAAACCGCCAGCAGTTGCCCAAGAAGTCCCCCAGAGCTCCCGGAAGCCCGAACAACTCCCCCGACAGACCCCTCAGTACCAAAACTGTTTTCCAAGAGGCCACAAGACGCCGATGACTATTCACGCAACAATCCGAAGAAACGACAGTCAAACATATGATTCAGAAAATTATCAATTAAGACAGCTGGGCCAACTTTTCAGAAGTGTCTTAATGAAACGCTGGGCCAGCTTTTGGAGCCAGGAACGTACGTTATTCATTTCTAGGGTCCAAGGCTATCAATCCCCTGAGGAAGCCGAGCCAGCTTTCCAGCAAGTTGGTTAAGAAACGCTGGGCCAGCTTTTCAGAGGGGAGGTTTCTTAATCATAAGCGGGACCGTACCACCACCCACCAGCACCGCAGTGGCAACGAACACGTAGGCAAATGCCCGCGACGGAGTAATCTGGGTCGGCGGAACGAGCCAAGCGATCAAAGCCAGCGGGCTCCCCCCGCAGGCCCTGGTCGTGTGTTCAGCTCCAAGGGTAGATGATGATGATGATGATGATGATGATGATGATGATGATGATGATGATGACGACGATGACGATGACGATGACGATGATGATGATGACGATGATAATGATGATGATGATGATGATGATGATGATGATGATGATGATGATGATGCCGATGATGATGATGATGATGATGATGATGATGATGATGATGATGATGATGATGATGATGGTGATGGTGATGGTGATGGTGATGGTGATGGTGATGGTGGTGATGATGATGATGATGATGATGATGATGATGATGATGATGATGATGATGATGATGACATCGGGGATGAGATTGGCATGCGTAAGGCATGCAAAAAAGGTCTTCGCGCATTCCGCCGGCCGATTCCATCAATTCTCCAGGGGGCACGTAGAGACCCTAGCGAAGCGCGCTCCCAGCACTAGACCCACGCGAGTAACAGCTCCTGGGGCACATGAAAACACAAGTGAGATGCGCCTTCAGGGCTGCGAGGTCCTCGCTTCGGCGCGCCCCTCACTCATTTCCTGGCGAAAAAATGCAAGTGAGCAGCGCCGTCATGGCCACGGCATTGCCATTTCGACACACCCCTGACGCATGTCCTGCTGCATACTCAACCGGGGCACGTGAAAATGCTAGTGATCTGCGCTCCGAGGGCCACCACGAAGGGCTCAATTTTAGACACCCCTGATGCATTTTGCATTTTCCTGCCCCACACTTTACTGGGACACGTGAAAATACAAATGATCTGCGCTTTCAGGTTCCTGCGACACGTGCAGAAACGATTGACTTGGGCTCGAGGCTCCTGGGAGACGTCAACAAACGAGTGGATTGCCCTTCCATGTTGACGGGAACCTCAATTCGGCACACCCCTCACGCACTTCGCGATTGTTCTGCGCTCAGCTGGCCCCCGAGACGGCTTCTTGGAGCCTCCATACGGTACATCCCTCACGCGCGTCGTGCCCCATGGACCACAAAACATTCTCAGCTGGCCTCCAAGACTGCCTCTGAACCCCCAAGGGGCGCAACTACGCCGCAAAGAGACATTGCAACGATTGGTACCGACCCTCGTCGAGGCAGTATCCATAACAACCTCTGGTTGGAAAATCTGCATGCCAGCTTCCCCCTGGGGGCCCGCCGTGACTCCCGCTCTGCGGGCAAGCATAAATTGTCGGAGGTCGGCGTAGATTTCTTGCACCTGCGCTGGACCCCCTGGCGGCGCCTCGGGCGCCGCGCCCTTGTGCGCTCCACGCGCCATGGACGAGGCTCCAGCGCCGGTCCAGGAAGTCTACGCTGACCTCCTAACGCTTTGCTCCTGCGGGAAATTGGAAGCAAAAGAACCACCCTCGCAATAAGCACCCCGACAAGCAGAGCTGTCCAGCAAACGCACCCAAGGAAGGAATCGAACAGGACGGGGCTGTCTAGTAAATGCCAGTCAGAGGGATCGGGTAGTTTTTCTTCTCTAGCTTGGTAAAGGTCACTTCAGCGAAGGGCCCCTCTCCCCAGACCCCCGACCGACGTCATGAGTTGTTCATAACGTCGACCCCCAGAGGTCTCGACCCATTCCTCGGCACCTGCTTTTTATCCTGAATCATGTTCGGACGGTCCTGAGGCCCAGCAAGGGCCCCCAGAGGCCGTAAATTGGAAAAACTGTCCGCCTGTCATGGGTGTCGGGGTGGTTCTTCCCTTCTTGAGAAAAGCTAATCCCCGGCAGAGGGCCACGCTCGCGCGCAGCCGAGCATGGCTCCGCCCCGAACACGCCCGACTGGCGGCGGCGGCGGCAGCGGTGAGCAAGCGTTAGATGCTCATTCTGGGGACCTTCCTGGAGCCACTCGCTCCACTCGTGCGTCGAAGCTGCGTCGAACCTGAGTCGAAGCTGAGTCGAACCTGAGTCGAATCTGAGTCGAATCGGTGTCGAACCTGAGTCGAACTTGAGTCGAACCTGAGTCGAACAGATCCATTAGGTGGGCCCCAGGAAGGTCCCCAAAACGAGCAGCGAACAAGCGGGCCGCGGCGGGCAGGCGGGCCACGCGAGCAGCGCGGTGTCCATGCGCCTCGGAGGCGCTGCCGGCGCTTCGGGAGAGGCTGCGGGCGGCACGAGGATGATGTCATCCTGCAATTTGCTGATAATGTATTACGGAGGGAGGGCACTGGCTAAGGAACCATCGGATAAGGAATCCAGGGCCCAGAAGACGGCGGAACACCAAGTCGCCCTCATCATATTAAGGAGTCCTATCATCATGCTGCTTCAGGGGGAGCGATGCACGAGGGGGCGAGGAAGCGCGCGCCTCTTCGTGCTCCTCTTGGGCCCCTGCAGGGCCCCAAGAAGGTGCGGAGAAAAGGTGCGCCTTTCTCTTCACCACCTCGTGGGTGAGGAGGAGGAGGAGGAGGAGGAGAAGGAGCAGCAGCAGCAGCAGGAGGAGGAGGAGGAGGAGGAGAAGGAGGGGGAGAAGAAGGAGGAGGGGGAGGAGAAGGAGGGCAGGAGGAGGAGGAGGAGGAGGAGGAGGAGGAGGGGGAGTGAGGAGGGGGAGGAGGAGGAGAGGAGGAGGAAGGCGGGAGGAGGAGGAGGAGCAGGAGCAGAGAGGAGGAGGAGGAAGGAGGAGGCAGGAGCGGGAGGAGGAGTGGGAGGAGGAGGAGGAGGAGGAGGAGGAGGTGGAGGAAGAGAGGAGAAGGAAGAGAGAAGGAGGAAGAGAAGAGGAGGAGGAAGAGGAGAAGCAGAAGGAGGAGGAGGAAGAGGAGGAGGAAGAGGAGGAGGAGGAGGGGGAGGAGGAGGAGGAGGAGGAAGAGGAGGAGGGGAGGAGGGGGAGGAGGGAACAGTGAGGAGGAGGAGGAGAAGAAGAAGGAGGAGGAGGATGAGGAGGAGGGTGTAGCTATGCCCCCCCCAGGACGCAACGCCCGAGCGCTTGGCTGCGGATGCGCTCTGGGAGCTCCGAGAGCATCTGGCGGCCTGGAGCCCCTGGAGCCCGCGAGGATCCGGCAAGGAAGCCTGGAGATCTTGGAGCGCAACGTCATCGGGAGAAGAAAAGGATACCGATACCGCTACTCTGTGGACATCTGCCGGGGTGCGTGACCAGGATTTCGAGGCGAATCCAGCCGTGACGACGAGAGAAGGGTGGCGGATTTCTTGCTCCTCTGAGCCGGAGGCCTGCCGACTGGGGTCCGCGACAATTCGTCGGAGGATCGCGCCTCATCGCCGATGCATGGATGACGCGAGTTGTCGACGTCGGCGACGCTTCGGCGCCATCAGCGTGGAGAAGATCGGGCCCCACATCGAGCCGCATCGCCGATGCGTCGGCGATTCGGCGCGATCTGCTTCAGCTTGTTTCAGTTCAGGGTTTCCAGGTCCTCTCGCCACTGTCGGCCAGCGCTACGTGGCGGGCCCTGGAAACCCTGAAACCCAAACAAACTGACATCTCTTGGAGGGCTCGCTCTTACTGTACCTCCGCTGGCTTCCGCTGGCCTTCCGCGGGCCTCCTCTGGCGGGGCCGCCCCCAGTTTACCTCCGCCCGCTTCCGCGGCCCTTCCGCCGCCTTCCGCCGAGGAGGACTTTTGCCGCAGGAACACCCACCCGCGTTAATGTCACACGGGCCCGTCCGCCTGGCATGCAATTTCGCGCCCGCCTTCCGAATGGATGCAGTGCGAGCTCGCGCTGAGGAGGATATGGAGGAGGCGGAGGAGGACAGGAGAGCCCAGAATCGAATCGATAAGTCGAATCGGCGATCGAAACGAACCAGATCGGCGGAAATCGGCAACCGGAATCCCAATCGGAATCACAAGTCGAATCGAAATCGGAGGCCATCGAAATCAAATCCAATCAATTCGAATCGGAGATATCGGAATGAGCTCTGGCGAAGGGGCAAGGGCGCTGTGCGACAGCCCCCTGCGGCCCAAATTTGGCCACTCTCATAACAGTCAAAAAGCACACGGCGGCAGCCGAGATGGGAGGAGCGAGAAGGGAGGCAGGGAGGAAGCGTGAACGACACGCGGGCGAGCACAGAATCGAATCGATAAGTCGGATCGGCGATCGAAATAATTCGGATCGGAGGAAATCGGTAGCCAAGTCGGGAGTAGACGAGTCGGCGGCAATCGGCAGGCTGGTAGGCCTCCATTGGGAAATCGGGATCCCAATCAGAATTCCAGGTCGAACCGAATCGGAATCAGAAGCCCTCGAAATCGAATCGAATCGGAGGAATCGAAATGAGCCCTGGACACATCAACTCCTTCGACCATCATAGGCGAGGCTCCTTTCGGGGCCCCAGCACAGCGTGGTGACGGACCGCGCGTGGCGACCTCGCAATCCCCAGCGACTTCACTGCGCGGTCCTCAACCGCACGGTTATTGGGGATCCTGGAGGCGCCAGTCGCTCGAGACGTCCTCGGAGAAAGGCCCGAGTAACAGAACCGCGCAGTGGCCCGCAGCCCAACTGGAGGCCTCCTAGATGGGGTCCGAGTAGATGGGGTCGGAGGATCGCGCCGCATCGCCGATGCATCACCGATACATCGACGATGCGTCGACGATGCATTTTCGACGTCGGCGATGCATCGGCGACATCGGCGTGGGGAACCACGTGCTCCACATCGAGCCGCATCGCCGATGCATCGGCGATGCGGCGCGATCCTCCGACCCCATCTACTCGGACCCCATCTGGGAGGTCTAGACCAACTCGCTCACCACGCGGCATGGTCACCGCACCGCTTGGGGGCCCCCGATTTCTGCAGGGCCCCACGTCAAGCGGATCGTCGTCGTCGTCGTCGCGAGGCTCGCCCGAGCTGGGCGGTATCGGGGCGTGCCGCGCAGGCGGGCCGGCCTCTGAGAGGAGCTGCGACGGCTGGCAGGTCGCACGAGCGGGCACGGAGCGGCGCCGTTGCACGAGGCCACGGCATGTGTGGTCCTCTTCTGTCGCTGCTCCTATTGCTCCTCCTTCCTATCCTCCTCCTCCTCCTCCTCCTCCTCCTCCTCCTGCTCCTTCTCCTCCTCCGCCTCCTCACCAACATCATCATCATCATCATCATCATCATCATCATCATCATCATCATCATCATCATCATCATCATCATGATCGTCATCGTCGTCATCATCATCATCGTCGTCATCATCATCACCATCATGATCATCATCATCATCACCATCATCATCATGCTCATCGTCGTCGTCATCGTCATCAGCATCAACATCATCATCAGCATCATCATCCGCATCATCATCATCACCACCATCATCACCTTCACCATCACCATCACCATCACCATCACCATCACCATCACCATCACCATCACCATCACCATCACCATCACCATCAAAAATTTCCATCACCAGCATCATCATCACCATCACCATCACCATCACCATCACCATTACCATCACCTGCATCATGATCATCATCATCACCATCTTAATCATCATCCGAATTAGCATCATCATCGTCATCGCCATAATCATCATCACCACCATAATCAGTATCATCAACAGCATCATCACCATAACCATCAGCATCATCCTCATCACCACCAGAACCATCACCATACTGATGATCAAATGCCTCATCCTCCTCATCATCATCCTCATCTTCATTCTCCTCCTCATCATCATCATCAAATCATCATCACCATCAGCATCATCATCATCATCATCATCATCATCATCATGTTCCAACTCCTTCTCCTCCGCCTCCTCCTCATCATTATCCTCATCCTCCTCCTCCGCCTCCTCCTCCTCGTCCTCCTCCTCCTCCCTCTCCCCCGCCGGATCCCACCCCTCATCCTCCTCCATTCCCTTCTTCCGTCTAGGTAATTTTCTTCCCTAGGCACCCCCAAGCGTTTCTGGAGGGGGCCGGCCAGCCACCAGGCGTGTTTCCGGGTTTCGGCCTGAGACTTTTCTCACACGTACGATTGTTTCTCAATAAGCCGGAAAGCAGAAAGGAACAGGGAGAAGGGAAAGTAAGTCTGCAAACAGCGCTCTTTCCAAAAGGGAAAGGAAGAGTGGTGGTAGGTTGGTTTTCAGGAATGGTTTGGTTTAAAAGGAGTGAAAAGAAGAGTGAAGAGTGGTAAGTGGAAGAAGTGAGAGTGGAATAAAAGAAGAGTGGAATGTGTTGGATGGAAAGAGTGGTTTTAGGTTCAGCAGAAGGTGATCTCGCCGTAGTTCACCTTGCACATTCCGCCTACCAGAGTGCGCAACAGCGTCGAAGATGGGAGGGCACAAGTGATGTTTTTTTCTCAATGGGGCTCGGCCTGGGTCCGCGCCATTGCCTCAATTCAAAAAGCGTGATAAACATGAAAGGAGAATGTCGGTAAGGGAATCGAAGCAAACACACGCCGCACATCCGTGTCAACATATTGCAGCCGCTTCAAGCTGGGGGGGGGGGGGGGGGGAGATTCCAAAAAAAAAATGGTTGGGCGGTGGACGGGGGCGCTCGCCGGAGCGCTGCGCGCGGCCGTCGCACGCAACTCGTTCAAGATCTGCACGGGTGGAGGAAGGCTCCTTTCAGACATCGGGTTTCCCACTGCGCCTTCCCACATGTTACAAACCAGACACTGGATTCGATGTAGGAGCGCGCAGAGAAAGGGCGGCTCATTCTCAGAAGGGAGGCCTCGCTGGCGAAGTGCTCGAACGCTCTACCCAGAAGTAAACTTATGCAGCGCTCGCACGGAGGGAGGCGCCCATTTTTCTTATTTTTAAAAAATGATTAAGAAATTCATCAAGTAAAAAAGCTGGGCCAGCTGTTCAACATATTCTTCAGGAAACGCTGGGCCAGCTTTTGGAGCCGAACAGGCACGAACCAGAACTGGAGCGCTACCAATGTTCTTAAGGAACTGAGCAAGCTCTCTGGCAAGCTGGTCTGGAAACACGCTGGGCCAGCTTTTCGGGGGGAGGCTTCTTGATCATAAGCGGGACCGTCTAAAAAAAAATACATATACATATATATACTAGAACCCACGCGCGCGCTACGCGCGCGCGTAGGTTCTAGCCATAGCTTCTCCAGGGCTCTTCGCAACCACAGCCAATCTCTACGGCTGCAAGTCCGAAGAGCCCCGGCGCGACTCCTTCTCCGTGCTGCTCTGCGTTCCTTCCTGTGTATATATACATACATACATACATACATATATATATGTATATATAAATATACATACCTATATATATATATATATATATATATATATATATATGTGTGTATATACTTGCATACCTATATGCAGATAGCGGGGGTATCGCTGGACACGTCTTTGGCCTGCATGCTGGTGCCTTCTCGTGCCCCGTCCTCGTCGCCAGAAAAGGCTTGCAGGGGCAGCGCGCGTGTGCTCTCCCGCGGGGCCCCCCCGCAGGCAGGGCAGGCCCACCGGGCCCGGGTCTCTCTCGGGCAGGCGCGGCCTGTGGCGTACGTTTATGTCGGGCGTGTCCCCCTACAGGGGGATTTTCGACGACCTATAAAAAATACCCCACACATACCCAAAACATACCCCACAAATGTACAGGGGGATTTTCGACGAATAATAAAACATACCCCACACATACCCCAAAAAGGTCCAACAATATTCAAAAAATTGTCCCCAGGTTATTTTTGGACTCTTTTTGGACTTTTTGGAATATGTTTCATTTTTCGTCGAAAATCCCCATGTAGAGGGACAGGCCCGACTTAAGTGTACGTGCTCTTCTCGAGAAGAGGAGGCAGGCGGAGAAGCCCGCTGCCCCCCACGAGGGCTGCCCCGCCTCCTGCTTCAAGGGGGGCTCACGAGGAGGGGGCTTGGAACGGGAGGGTGCATCGCAGCTCCGCTAGTGCATCGTGGGCTTACTCTGGTCCTCCTCGCCCTCCTCTGCCTCCTCCTCCTCCGCCTCTCCGCCTCCCCTCCTCCTCCTCCTCCTCCTCCTCCTCCTCCCTCCTCCTTCGTTGTTCCGCCCCCTCCTCACTCCTCCTCCTCCTCCTCCTCCCTCCTCCTCCTCCTCCTCCTCCTCCTCCTTCCCCTCCGCCTCTCCTCTCCGCCTCTAGCCTCCGCCTCCGCCTGCCACCGCAGCCTCCACAACCGTCTCCGCCTCCGCCTCCTCCTCTCCTCCCTCCTCCTCCTCCTCCTCCCCTTCCTCGTCCTCCTCCTCTCTCCCTCCCTCCTCCTCCTCCCTCCTCCCTCTCCTTTTTCTCCTCCTCCTCCTCCTCTCCTCCTCTCCTCCTCCTCCTCCTCCTCCTCTTCCTCCTCCTCCTTCCTCCTCCTCCTCCTCTCCTCCTCCTCCTCCTCCTCCTCCTCCTCCTCCTCCTCCTCTCCTCCCCTCCATTCCTCCTCCTCCTCATCTTCCTACTCCTTCCCTCCTCCTCTCCTCTCCTCCTCCTCCTCCTCCTCCCTCCTCCTCCTTCCTCCTCCCTCCTCTTCCTCCTCCTCCTCCCCCTCCCCCTCCACCCCCTCCTCACCCGCCACCCCTCGACCAGCGGCGACCCACAGCCCATTAGGCCCCGCACTCGGCCGCCAGGCAAGCGCGGAATCCCACCCGCACCGCGCCACGGACGGCACCCCGGGCTTCGGCGCGGGCCTGGCGGGGCCCCACCCGACGTTGTCGCCGCAGTCTTCGTCGACGTCGCCGTCGCCGCCGTCATCGTCGTCGCCGGCGTCGCCCCAGGGAGACCGTTCGGGAGGGACCTGCTTAACGGGGGGAACATCGAGCTGGAATCGGCGATACATCGCGGACAAATCGTCGATAGGCCCCCAATAGCAGATCCGCACGGTCCTGGCTGGGATGGGCTACCGCGTTCCGATCGGCGATCAATGGGGGCTTCGGGGAACGATACATCTACACCTTTGGCAAATCCCCTCCTAGCGCTGCCGCTGTGCGAAAACTAACTGAGTCTAGCGATCGTTGGTCATTTACGCCTAGCTCTGACGTCATGCCGTCCCGATCCGCAATTTTCCTCAGATAGTCCCAAGAGGGGTCGTAGCACGTCACCACGCGCACGCCCGATGGGCAGCAGGGAAGGATAGAGAGAGAAAGGGAGTCGTGGTGGAATTGCTTCTAAGCCTGCTGAAAGCGCGGCACCCTGCGCAGAACCAAGAGAGCACACAAGAATGTCATCAGGACGCTTCGGTGGAAAATTCCCGCGGGGCGCTCAGGAACGCACTGGACGCAAACGGGTCCGCACGGGCATGATTTTCACCATCGCCACGGCGGCCCAAAGCATACGCAACACAGAACGACAAGAAATAGGAAAAGTGCACGTGCTCCAGTTTAGTGCTTAAGCCCCGCCTGTGACATCAAGCCCGCCCATGTCCAAGCCCGCAGCGCACTGTGCCTATCTCAACGGTTTTGTGAACAGGTCCGGTTTCATGGCCAACGTCGGGCAGTGCTCCATGGTCCATAGCGATGCGCAGGCTGGGGTTCGCGACCACCACGTGAAAGTACTCCAAGGCATGTCCGTTGGGTACGTGGCGAATGAAGTCTTGACTGCAGCCTTTCGATGCGGCGCTTTATGTGGACATGCTGACCAAGACCCTCCGCAAGCAAACCCTGCAAGATGATTGCCTCCCAACTAAAAGCATGACCGACGGCAACTGCCTCGGATTCGGCGGCAGTCGAGCTCGTCGATGTCTGAATCGATGCCCCGCAGCTCAGGAGGAGCGCCCCCCCGCGCCCCGGAGAGAAGAACTCGACCCAGATATTGGGTGGTTTCCGAGCTGCCATTGAGGTCGGGGCCCGAGTAGCAGACGAGAAACTGCGCGGCCAAGTCCGACAGCGAGAACGCCCGGCGCAACGCAGCCTTCGCCGCGCAGGCGGCGTAGAGCATGAGCGCGATGAGGGCCTTGTCGCGCGCGACAGTCCAAGCAGATGCCCTGCGCCAAGAGCGCCGGGCGGCCGCGGCAATGTCTGGCCTGCCGAAGCAGTGCAAGAACTAGGCGGAGGCCGCATGGGAAGGCGCGATTGGCTCGAATGTCCCTGCTCGTCATCATCGTCCGAGGCCTCGTTCGACAAGCAAGGCGCGTCGACCACCCCGTTCAGTAGAGGGCAGCAAACCCACCCCGGCAATGACCACCCCGACAAGCGAAGCCGTTTAGTAAACCCGCCCATGGAAGGAATCGAACAGGGCGGGACTGTTTAGCACACGCCCAGGCCGTTTAGCAAGCGCCAATCGTCGGGCCCAGGTGGCTTTTCCCCCCTCGATTCAAGGCGACGCCGGTGTCGCCCGCGAACCAGTCGAACATCTTCGCATTGCACCCTGGCACCGAGACCTTCGCGCGACGCGCTGCCAGCGGCCCCTCTTTCCAGCGCGAGGCCGCCAGGACGCCATCGAACAAATGCCCCCAAAGTGCGCCTGCATCAGTCCCCGTTGTGGAGTTCCACGGCCACCGCTCTCTTGAAATCTCGACCCACGTGGACTCTCGCCCCGGCCCGCTGATCGACGCCCCCAGCACGCTTGCAGGGCATCGCAAACCGACGCGTTGAATTTACACTGCACAGCGATCGCCAGAGCGCAGCGCACCTCGGCGAAGCTCACCAGGCTGCCCGAAACCTCCCGGCACCAGTCGACAGCGCCAACTCCCGCTGTCGCCCTCGCCTGGCTGCCCTCAGAAGGCTCCCGGAACTCGATCGAGGCGCCGCCCATGATGCCGAAGACGCGGCCGCGCAAGACCTCCCGTGAATCGGATCACTCCCGGACCTCCGTCCCGGACCAGGTCTGCCGGCTGAGCGGCCAGCCAACTCCTTCGCCGCGGCCTTCACGGCAGCGACCGACCGAGCCTCGGCCGACTTCGCACTGACCGGCCAGTCTGCCCAGCGCGCCCACCAATGCTTCACGAGACCCGCGCCAACTCCCGCGCGCGATTGACGCTGATCTTGGCGATGTTGCATATGCGCTGAATGGCGCGGCCCTCGGGGAAGTCCGGAACGTCGCAGCGCAGATCCAGTCGCTGAAGAAACTCCGCGTGGTTCGACGCGACGAGCCACTTCCTCTCCAAGTAGCGCTTAATCTCCTCGCCGTCGAATTTCACTCCGGGCGCCGAGGTCAAGACCGCCCAGCCGCCAGCCTCGCGGTAGCGCGCGATGTCGATGATGTCCAGGCGGCGCAGGAAGCTGGGCGTGGAGGGCCACTCCCAGCGAATCCATCCACCATATCTCGCCGCGTGCTTGTAAATAGAAGCGGCCGCATCGACCAACGCGATAGAAAGATCCACCCCACCGCGGGCGCAGCCGAAAGCGGCGACGACGCGCTGCCGCGGGCCCCCAGCCGCGCACGGAGCGGACGCCCAAACAGATCGCAAACCCAAAGGAGAAAGCCCCCCGCCCGCCCCGAGCTCCCCGGACCAGCCCGCGCGAAGCTCGGCGGGCCCCCCTCACGGTGAGATCGGTCTCCTCGGTCAGGCGGAAAGGCAGCGCGCCTGGAACAACTTCTCGAGATGGCACGAAATCCGCGTCGCAACGCAATTCCAAGAAAATAACAGCGAAGGCGCCATGACGAATCTTCGCACTGGCGCACCTGAGTGGATCACCGCACTCACCGACTTCATGATAGGTCGACAAGCAAAGAGCTCCGGACGAACGTTAACGCCACATGTCCTGGCGCCTCGCGAATAGCACCCGCGCCAGCGAAGCAGACCCAGCGCGCCGCCTGTCCCGATGCACTGCCGAAAACACCAGCGCTGAACTCCCGGGTGCTGGAACTGCTTCTGGTCGTTGGTCAAGCTGTCGGGCGGCGCCCGCTGCCCGCGCTGCCTCGGGCGGCCACGGTCCCCCACCCCAGACCGCGCCGCCGCTGGCATCTGAGGGGCGCTCCCCCCCCCCAGACCGCGTCGCACTGGCACTTGTGCATTCTCGGCACGCAATTACCCGACCTTCTTGCCCGCTGAATCCCTCGGGACCCCCCCCCCACTCGCCCCCCAGCGCGTTCTGGCCCAACTGATCACCATGACCCGCGCCTCCGGATGCAAAGAGGGAGGCCTTCGCGACCGCGGCAGGACAGACACCGCCCGGCTGCCGAACGCCTCGGCCCCCTGGCAGGTCGGCAGGCGCCCGCCTGCAGCCTCGACCCCGGCTTCGTCGCCCGCGTCGGCGGGGACCTCCCCAGCGAAGAACAGTCAGTCCCGGGGCAGTCATCCTGGTCGCCGCCGGAATCGGCAAAGTTCTCGGGGCCCAGCGCGATGTCCCCGGCCAGGTTGCCCAGCGCCAGTTTGGGCGCATCCCCTTCGAACTCGTCGTCGCACTAGACCAACGCTGCGGCCCGACTCCCCGACGCCACACGCCGCCGGGGCCGGGAGAGCGTCGTCCCAGACCGCCCTGGCAAGGCGAAGACGTTGCTTCGCTGGGAAGGCGGCCCGCGCTGGGGGGAGACCTCGGCGGAACATCTGTCTGTCGCCACCTCATTACCCGTAGGCAAACAAATCGCGCGACAAGAAACATTGAGCTCACCCCTGCAATTCTCAACTGACACGTGCCGACCTGCGTTTAAAGAAACGCAATTTCAACTACGACACCACCGCCCGCCCCGAATCACGGGCTCGGGTTGGCGCTCGGACTACATGCTGTTCTTGATGAGTCACTACTTCGTTGCGCGCGCGCGCCTCGCGCGTCACCCTTAGCGGAAGCGCGCGATGGCAGTGGCGCGCGCGCGCATCTTCAGCGCGTGAGAATTTCGTCGCGCGCCACCCGGGCGCGCTGCTAGAGGCATCGGCGCGCGCGGTAGACCCCGGCGCGGGCGCGAGCCTTCTGGGCACATGGAACGCGACGACAAATCGGCCGACAAAGCCGCATGACAGACTTGCTCCGTGGTCCACATTCCTTGCAAACTTGCAATGCGAATGGCGTATCTGCAACTTTTTCCGCACGTCTTCGAAAAGCATTTCGTTGTCGTCACGTGGGATTTCGTCGCGGCTCTGCGCCGCAAGCAGACGTTGTCTTCGTCCGCCTTTTTTCGTCGTTGGCAATTGCCTTATACTGCTTGCCTCGCCGGATTATGCATGGTGTCGCCGGCCCTTTGTTGATGTCGTCGGTCCCTTTTTTTGTCCTCGGTTCTTCCTGGCGCCCTTCGCGGTCGGACACGGAGTTTCACTCTGGTTTTTCACCATGTTCGGGGCCCTTCGCGGCCGGATCAATCTCCAACGCCGCTGGCGTTTCGCGCGCTCCCACCATCCTGCCTGGAAGCGATGCCCAGGTTTTGCTCGTGGAAATTCGATTCGCGGCCCTCGCCCGCCCACTTGAGAGACCGCGCGCAAACGCGGGGGGCGGGGCTCAGCGCTAACAGCGCTTGGGCGCGACGCGCAAGGCGGCTTCCGCCACGATAAGAACAACAGATGAATGTGACCCAAAGACGCACGTCTCTCGTCACTTTGTGATCCGATTAAGAAGGAGGGAGCGATATCTGCCAGCGGACAGCGATGGCCTAGAATCGCCCAAAAGCCCGCGCCGGAGGACGACGGCGCGCGCCCAGCCGCAGTCGGACTAGGAGCCAATCCCAACGCCGACGAGAACGTAGGGCAGCATCTCCCCCTGCCACCCCCGCCGGTTGGCCACCTTCGCTGGCGGCGCCACGTGCGCCGAGGCGCCGAGAGACACCGCCGGAACTCGATCTTGGCGGCGGCCAAAGCTTCGGAAACATGGGGCGAGACCGGCCTTGCCAATCTTGAAACCAATATGCATCATGCACCACGTCGTCAGCGCCAGCGGCCACCAGGCGACGGAAGAGGCCGCCGTCGCCAGCAGCGCGACGGCGCCCTCCAACAGCGCCAACCTGATGCCATCCCATTGCGGAACGCGAACAACGGAGGAGAAATGCACGAACCTGCAGCGCCCCCGACGCCTTCGGCTCGCCGTCTTGAACTCTGGGGCGCCGTTCGATCACTATCGCCCGATGTGCAGAAAGACGCCGCCAAAGAGGTGGCGCGCTGCAATCGCAACCTCCGCCGTCCTGCTCTAGCTCGGAAACGCGCCCACGCAATGCGCCCTTTCGCGGAACGTGCCCAGGCTGACCTCGGCGACCTCCGCCGCCGGGCTGCCGCGAGGAATGGCGGCGCGACGCGCGTGGGCTCAGGCGCCGACGGGGCGCGCCTCCGCATCTGGCGCTTGAGTCGCGACCCGCCTGGAGGTGGGGTCGCGACGTCGCGAATTTGGGGCCCGCGGCGGTCGCCGGCTCGGCATGCGAGGCAAACGCCCGGCATCGCGCCGGCGCAGCGCGACAGACGCTCGATCGCCATGCGCGCCGCGCACAACGACCTCACTGGGCGACTCCCAGACCTCGATCGTCTGAAACACTGCCGGGTCGGACATGGCATCCGCGTCAAAACCTGCCAAGACCCGCCCCCGGGGCCGCGCGGCGCCCCCGGCCGACCCCTGCTCGACGAGCGGCGCGCCAGGGTCTCCAGCGTCTTCCGCGACGCCGCGCTGAAGAACCGGCAGCTCGAAGAATTGCTCGAGCTGCGGGGGCCCTTCCCGATCATCGCGGGCGACCTCCTCGGAGTCTGGGTCCAGCGCCGTCAGCGGCGCGGCCAAATCCGTAGGCGGCGTTGGCGGGCATTCAGGTCCGCCTCCGGCGGCAGCCCCGGCGCCCTCCTGGCGGCGGGGTCCTCCGGCATCGATGGCGCGACGAGGTGCGGCTCGCAGTCAGTCTCTGTCGCGCCGCGCCCGGCAGCGCTCGCCTGATGGCCCGGCGAACTGCAACCTCAGCGCCCGCGGGGGCGCCAGTGGAGGCCGCATTCCATCTCCGCGCCACGCTTGCCAATCGCCGGGGCCTCGGCGGCTTCCGAGGCGCCTGGCAAAGCGCGGCCTCGGCGTCATCCCCGGCCACAACCACGCTGTCGATGCGCGACCCGCACGAGACGGCGTTGACGGCGCCCGGAGGCGAGACCCAACCCGGCCCGGCGCCGGCATCGCGGCTGGTCGCACCCAGCGCGCCCCCGCAAGAGCCCAGCGCCCAGCCCCCCCCCCCCCCGCGACGTCGACGAGCTCGGCACCGACGCGCGGAGCGCTGGCGAGAAGCGCCATCCTCTCACCCTTCTTCCCCGGCCTTTCCCGCCGGCCAGGGCCGCGCGATTGATGCGTCGACCGCCGCGAGGGCAGTCTGAGGAATTCGCCGCATGGCGACAGTCATCGCCAAGCTGGTTCCCAAGCCTGAGCACAGCGCCCGCGGGGTTGCCAGCAACGCGCGCGCGCGGCGCACTCCGACGGCGCACGAACCCGCGGCCCTCGTCGCACCAGCACGCCCTCGCTCCCCACGCCCTCGCTCCCCAGAGAAGGGAAGTGCTTGAGTTCCCGGTTCGCCGCCCAGGCCCACGCGCCAGCCCTGGCCCTCGCCTCAGCTTTGGGAGTCGCCTCAGCCGCGGCCTTCCCTTTGGCGACCGGGCCCCCCTTCTTCAATGGCGCCGCGGAGAGTTCCCACTGTCTTCTGCTGGCGCCCGCGGGCGCAGAGCGCCCCCGCAGCGTCGCGGAGGCGCCCGGGGTCTGTTCGCGGCGGCCGGGCGCGGCCCCGTCAAAGATCTAAGTGCCAAGCCGCCCAGGCACTGCCTGACCTCCAACGCAACGATGGCCCATGAGAACGCCTCGCCCGCCCCTTCACGCCGCGATCGACAAACGCGAATCGAGCGCGCCCAGGTACGCCCCCAGATCACAGCGACACCACAACGCCTGCATCGCGGGCAGGTCGACCTGCAGCGCCTGGCCCAGGTTCACCTCGCACCGCTTCGAGATCACGCAGCACAGGCCCGCCGCCGAGCGGGCGGACTTCACGGGCGCACCGCCCCCGGTGGAACTGCACTTCTCTGCAGGCGCCCCCGGTCGCTACCCGGCGATCTGCTCGCTGACGAGCTCGGCGTCAAATGCGCCCCGCCTTGACGGGGGCGTCTCCTGCGGCGCAATGTCCGTCGCTAAGCAGACCCCCCTGAGGTAATTCAGCGCCCTGGTCTTCGATGTGTCGGAGCCGCGGCGCGCTTCCGACGCCAGGTCGTTTGCGCGCCAGCGAAAACCGCGGGCCGTCGGCAAAGCCCCCAACTTCACCCCCTCGACCGTTGCGCGCCGTCGCGCGAAGGCCTCGCCCTCGCTCTCCGAATCCGGGCCCAGCGAGAACATGACAGGAGCAGCAGGGTTCGCTGGCAGCCCTACCTGCCGCGCCGAGCCCGGGGCCACGACAAAAGTCGGCACCGCGGGCGGGGCCGTCAGCGGATCAGCCCGCGCCGCGCCACTCCCAATCAGATAGCCCCCCGACGCAATAGCGGACACGACCCCACGGCCACACGGAACAGCGAGGGCCCCAGCTGGAAGAGCAGCTCGAGCTGGACATCCGCCCTAACGGGCCGCGGGAGCAGCAGCTCCAAACGCTGCGGCGGATCCTGGGGTCACCAGCTGTGGGGGCATCGGTCGAACAGCCGCCGCTCTGGCAACCTCTGCTTCACGTTGCAGTTATCAGCTCCCGTTCCTCGCACCTCATCTGGGTCTCTACGGCGAGGGAGTCGTTCAAGTTCTCGGTGACCCCCGCGATCCCCTCGATGGCCTGGGCAGAAAACTCCAGCATGTGCTGGCTGGCTTCACGGAGTTGCTCGGCTTCAGCTGCGAACCTGGCCTGGGCATCCACGCCTTGCTCACTCCAGCTCGCGGCTCCTGGTGTCAAGCTCCTCGCTGATCTTCCCTCTGAGCTAGACTACCTGTACTTCGCCAGCTTTGCGCTGATGCTGTTGTCAGCGGAACATGTCCTGAGAAGTTGCGACCTCTGCCTTCGGCATGCCCTCAGCCCTCGCGGCGGGTGCGTTTTTTTTTTTTTTTTTTATATAATATATTATATATATATATATATATATATATATATATATATATATATAGCGACCTCGAACTACAGGGCGACCTGCTGGTCGACCGCCTGCCTGGTCATGAGCGCCTCGCGCTGCACCTCAGCCCAGACAGCCAAGTAGTTGTTCGCCATTTCGTGCTCAACCTGCTCGCCGAGCTCCGCGAAGGCTTTGTCCTGGACGTCGTTGTCCTGCCTCGCCTCGCGCTGGTACACCGCCCGAGAGTGCGCGGCGACCTCTTCCGCAGCCCGTGCCCGCTGGACCACGGCGTCTGCGGCAGAAGCCTCCTCCAGCGAGACCTCGCAACCACGAAGCTCGCGCGAGGGCGTCCTGGGCGACCCGCGCGCTCGCGCTCCCAACGTAGACCGCTGGCCGCCGATGATCCTCGGACTCTTGTTCCGCCTGCCGTGGGTGCGCCTGCAACTCAGCCTGAACTGCTGCACGTGGGCCGCTTTGGCCCTGGTGGGCTAGTTCCGGAAGCAGGCCTGCAGCTCGCCCTCCAGTTTGACCGCCTGCTCCTCCATGACAGCATGGTCCTTCATGACGCGGCGCAGCTTTGCCGAGAAACCAATGTCGGTGTCTGGGAACGAGCGGTCCTCCTCCTCTGGGAACGGGCGGTCCTCCAATGTCCACCTGCTTTCATCATTGCCCCCAAAGGACCCGCCAGGACCACCGCTTCTGAGGCCACGTCCGCGGCTGCAGCGGCAAAGCGCAGTGCATTAGCCATTTCAGGCGCTGGCCGCAATAACGTCGGTCTGTACGCCATTATGTAGACGGCAAGGCTCTTAACCTGTGAAGACAAGATGGGTCTTGTGATCGTTCTCGCTCAGCTCGATGCCAGGCTGTCCCTATCCGCAATTTCCTTCAGGCAGTCCCACGCCTGGTCGTTCTCGATTTCTGGGTTCAATGGCAGACCGAAGTGCACCTGCAGCTGCGAGTCCACGCTCACGCGGCTGCGTTTCAGGTGGCACTCGTGCTCGCCCAGCTATAAAGCCGAGTATGGCGCTTACCAGTCTCAATACTGGTGATCGATACGTGTGGCATCACTGCAACAGAGACCGGGTGTTTGAGCCAAAATGAGTAATTGACCAGGGACCGAACGTCCCAGCATTTCTATAGGCCTACCACGACATGTTCTTAGAACCCATATATGTTCGATGAACAAAAACAAATTTCTTAGAACATAAAACCGATGCGTTAAAACAAGACAGTCCCAGCCAGAAATGTTCTAAGAACATTTCGTGGAAATCACAAAAGGTTCTTAGAACATTGTTTGGTAGGCCTACAGGCACGCCAGGACGCTTCGACACTGTTTGAATTAAGGTGCTTTGCCCTTACCAGTCGCCCCGATTGTACATTGCACTGCTCACGGAGGGAAAGAGAAGGGCCGCGGCACATCGCCATGCGCACGCCCGAATGGCAGCAAGGAAGGACAGAGAGAGAGAAGAGGAGCTCTGGCAGAATCGCTTATAACTTATAAGCAAGTCTGCCAGAGCTCCTCTTCTCTCCGCCAGAGCTCCTCCTTAAAGAACGCTTATTAAGCGTTATTTGAAAATGCGAACCCCTGCATGCATCCGAGAAAAAAAAACATGAATGTTCTCAGGACGCCCCGGCGGATGGCTCCCGGAACGTACTTGACAGGACGCTCCAGCAGAGTCTGCCAGGAACCTGCTGGCCGCAGACGCGTCCGCATGGGGTGCGTTCTTCACACCCCTGATCTTCGTCGTCGCCGACGTCATGCTCGTCGGCGTCTCGTCTCGGGGATCTCCCGACCTGGTCAGTCGGGCTTTGCAACATCCTGCAAGATCCGGCGCTCTGGCTGACCCACGTTTGCACTGGCCCCCGTCTCAGGGCTCACCATCGGGGGCGACGAGAGGGGCGAATAGCCCAGGGGCGGGCATTGCACGCATTCGCCCGGGAGCCTTCTCGAAGACATAGACCATCGGCGCACCTGAATACATGTACGGCAGGTTCGTGTCGTGCCGACCCCAGCGTTGGTTTTTGACACCGCGCTGGATCGTTCAGCCTTGAACGATCGGCCGTCTCCGCAACGCCCGATCGTTCAACATCGACCGATTCTGGGTCGCCGGCGGCGTTCAACCTTGAACGCCCGCGCTGGGGTCGCCGCTGGTCGACACGACGCAAACCTACCGTACGGCTCTCCCCTGGGCCATTCGCCCCTGCCGTCGCCTCTGCAAGGCTCACGAGCCGCCGCCGCCCTCGTCGGCCCTCGTCGACGTCGTCGGCGGGCCACGCTCGACCTCCAGAGTGCACCCGCCTGTCCAGGGCGAAGGGGCCCTGGGACACACCAAGAAGTGCACACAAGTGAAAAGATCCCCCTATATTCTCCCACAGTTTCTGGGCTTCTGCCTTCCCCCCCCCCCACTGCCCATATTGTTTCCACATGTTCTGGGAATCGAGGAGGAGGAGGAGGAGAAGGAGGAGGAGGAGGAGGAGGAGGAGGATGAGGGGGAGGAGGAGGAGGAGGAGGAGGGGGAGGGGAGGGGGGAGAGGAGGAGGGAGGAGGAGGAGGAGGAGGAGGAGGAGGGGGAGGAGGAGGAGGACGATTCAGTGTCTCTGTGTGTTTCTTCTCCTCCTGTCCGGGGGAGAGAACCCCCTCCGCCCGCGGGCCGCTGCGCCCGCGGACCGCCTCCCCGCGCCGCGCAGGAGGGCTCCGGCAGAGGCACGACGAGGAGAACGTCGGGTGGGGATCGATGGGCCTGCTCTCTTACCACCACCACCACCACCACCACCACAAGCTGGAGGGGGAGGGGGCCCTCCTCCACCTCCTCCTCCTCCTCCTCCTCGTCCTCCTCGTCGTCCTCCTCCTCCTCCTCCTCCTCCTCCTCCTCTTCGTCCTCCTCCTCCTCCTCCTCCTCCTCCTCCTTCCCCCTCCAACTTATGGTGGTGGTGGTGGAAAACAGGCCCATCAGAGATGGACCCGAAATCCCTGAGACCTGGCCGGCTCGGAGACGGCACAGTCGGACCCAGGACAGGAGGACAGGGGGGGCGGTGAAAATAGGGTGAAGAAGAGGAAGCGCGCCCCGTTCCTGCCTCTCTCTCGGGCCCCAGAGGGCCCCTTTCAGGACCCCGGAGGGGCACAGGAGGTGCACCTGTCTCCCCCCCCCCCCCCACTGATCGCCCACCCGTTACGCAACGCCCGAGGGGGGGGTGCCGAAGAGCACCTCTGGGTGGCAAGGCCGGGTCCTGGGGCGGGGTCGAGGCCTAAAGGAGCCCACGCCGTGAGGAGCTCACGAGGCCGGGGCGCTGTGACGGCGGGCGCTGCTCGACAGCATCTCGGCCTCCAGGGGGCCCGTTCCTGGACACAATCCTGCGCCTCTTGCGCCGACTTTCGTGAACATCCCCCGCTCCACCCATTGAATCCTGGCGGGCTGCGCCGCGATGGGCTTTCTCTGGCCGAACTCTTGCGCCCCGCTGGCGACACCAACCAAGGGTGAATCGCGGGCAGGGGGCGCGCTGAAGTTTGCGCCGGCACCCTGGTCGAGCGGGTGCTGCAGGTGTGCGTCCATCAGCCGTCCTGGGGGGACACGCTCGAGAGCTCCTGGTGTCCACGCCGTGACAAAAATCACGGCGTCGGAGGCGTGCGTGGATCGCCGTCATCATCGACGTCTTCAACGTCGTCGTCGTCGGCGTCGGAGTCGTCGTCCTCAGCATCATTACCGTCACCAGCGTCGGCGTCGGCCGCGTCGTCGTCGCCGCCGCCGGAATCGGCATCGGATGACGAGGCGACGGAAGAGGAGGAGGAACAGGAGCGTGGTTAACCTTTTTGGGCGGACGACCTCGGGAGGCCTCTGAAAGCCCCAGGTGGCCCCGCTGACGTCGTCGTCGCAGTCGCCGTCGTTGCATCGTCCTCTCTACACCGTTTTCTCGTTTCACAGTGATACGCAAATGAATGTACGTCTCTGTCTCTTCTCGTGCTCGGGCTCACGAAAGAATAGGCAGGCACAGATCTATGACGCCTCCTCACTATCCTTTGCGAGTCCAGCACATCCAAGAAGAACGATGATGATGGACGAAAGTTTGTGGGCGGTCGGGGGGTACAAGAATTAGATGCTCGTTCTGGGGACCTTCCTGGAGCCACTCGCTCCACTCGTGCGTCGAAGCTGCGTCGAACGTCAGTCGATGTGGGTCGACCCTTTGTCGAACCTGAGTCCAACCTGAGTCGAACTTGAGTCGAACTTGAGTCGAACTTGAGTCGAGCTGGGGTCGAACAGATCCGTTAGGTGGGCTCCAGGAAGGTCCCCGAAACGAGCATCGAACAAGAAGGTGTTGGCATCTAGAGCTTCAATCTCGAGGGGGCCCGGCGAGCTCCGGTAGGATCCAGAGGGCAGGAGGGGGTGGAGGATGCAGGGAGAGGGACGGCTTCGAGACGGCGGGCGGACTCCGCAGGTGTCGAGGAAGGAGTCCTGGGCCGATCCGGGGAGAGAGGCGGAGGGGAGAACGAGCCGAATGGAGAATGAGGGGGGGGAGGAATGGGGGAGAGGAGTGAGCGGGGCGGGAAAACTTGAGCATCTGGAGCTCTTGCGCGGCACAGCGTGCGGGGAGAGAGAGAGGGGAGGGCGGAGGGCGGGGCTCTGGCTTGGGGGGGAGGAGCGGGAGGGTGAGAGCGACAGGGAGGAAAGGCAGGAGAGCATCGATCTTCGATGCACTGTTTCGGTTGCACGCTGGCGGTCATGCATTCTTCATTTGCTCATTTGCAGAAGCTGTGAATTCTGGCGACCACGCTGAGCGGATAACACTCTCACCCAACAAAAACTCAACGAACCAACTAATAACAACCACACCACATCGATGATCCTCCGGAAGTGTGTGAGCGGCAGCGTGTGCTAGTCCACACAAGCCCTTCAATGCAACGCCTGCGGTGAGACGAGGGCCGCCACAGGCCGAGCGGGCATCACACACGTTGGGATGACACATGTCCAGAAGATCGCCGAAAACAAAACATGCAGCACGAGGGCCAGCTCGCAATTCGCCCGATGGCACCCGCGCGCCGGGAGCTGCACCGAATTCCGGCCTTAACAAAAACTTGTGCGAGTCGGACCGTCTAATTTGGGGGAGCAGCCTGGGCAGAAAGACCAGGGGGGCCGGAAGCACACGCGGCTGGATCCGCGTGCGGATCACGCGGAGGTCTCACGCCGGGCGTACACGTGCCAAGGGTCGGCGAGGCAAGCGATGGAGAGGCACCCGGCCGAGCGTCGGTCCGGCTCTCGCCGATGCTCGCCACACCAGGGCACCCCCCAACTTCCTGGCTATCCGTCGACCCCCCTGTGTGGAGCCACCAGGCTGCGAGGGGGGGGATGCAGCAGCCGAGGAACTCAGCCCGCATCGGCATAGTGGGGCACCTCGCAGCGCTGCAGTGTGCGCAGGCGCGCAGCAACTTGAAAGCCAAGATTTCTAGCCGAGAGTCCTCGACGCACTGAACTGCCCCCTGCCTCAAAAGGTGTGATCATAAATTTCTTCGGGCGCGCGTGAAACTCCTCAGCCCCAACGCAGCGTCTCCGCAACCCGCAACCACTTTGCATCAGTTTCTGGGTGCCCTGGCGCAACCATGAGCTGAGGAAATGTGGTCTGGCGACACGATCCATTGTAAAAGCAATGGGTCCACGCCTTCGAAACCACGATCCATCATCAGAAAATGGACCCGCGCGGTCCCGAGACCACTATCACTCTTAAAAGCATAAACGTCGTTCATTTCTAATAGTGCTCATTTCTAATTATGCTCGTTTCTGTTGTTCCTGGCCCCCTAAGTGGCCAGGAAGAGGCCCAGGATAGAAGAATTAGAAATGAAAGGATCTAATCAAAGAATTTTGCAATACATAGACATGAACAATGTGTACGCCACCGTGCCCTCGAGGCACAAGTTGGAGTGTCCTCTGGTCTCTTGCTCGATCCCCTGAAGCCCCAAGTCATCAATCCTGAGGATTATGAAGGGGCCTTGGGACACACAAATAAACAGACACAGATAACCAGATTCCCCATATTTTCCCATAGTTTCTTGGTTTTTGTCGTCCCCCCCACTTCCCATAGTTTCCCATATTTTCTCGGGAATCGGCGATCAGTTGTGTCTGTGGTGTTCTCCCTCCTGAGATTCTTGCAGGGGGCTGGACCCGAGGTGGCCCAGTCTCCCTGGGGGCTCCCAGCCTGCCCCCCATGGGCTCCCGGGGCGCGGTTTCGCACGCCTGCTTCGGGCACGAGCGGGCCCCGAGACGGGGCCGAGGGGCTCCCCCCCCGCCTCCCCCTCGGTGGAGTTTTGCTTCCTCCGCTCCTGTTTCGTCCGCTTTTGCTTCGTCCGATGTTGCTTCCTCCGCTTTTGTTTCGTCCGTCTGTTGTCTCGTCCGCTCGCGTTTCATCCGCTTCTGTTTCGTCCGCTGTTGTTTCGTCGGCTTTCGTTTCGTCCATTTTGTTTTCGTCCGCTTCGGTTTCGTCCGCTGTGATTTGCGTGATTCGTGTGGAAATTGGGGGGAAACCGGATGAATTTAAACCGGACGAATAAAACAACTGATGAATATGAACTTAAGCCGGACGAATTACAACCACGTGAATTTAAACGGGCGGATGAAAACCGGATGAATTTACACCGGACGAATTAAAACCGGGTGAATTAAAACTGGACGAATTAAAACCGGATGAATTCAAACTGGACGAATTAAAACCGGATGTATTTAAACCGGACGCGTAAAAACACATGGATCCAGCTCTGGGCAACCATGTTAGATACCCCCATGGGCGGCCTGGCTACATCAAAAACATATGCTGGGTGGCCTGGACACTTTCAAACTATGGTCTTTGCTCGGGACAGCCATGTTAGATACCCTCCTGGGTGGCCTGGACACGTAAAAACACGTGGTGCCAGCTTGGGACAACCATGTTAGATACACCCCTGAGTGGCCTGGACATGGTAAAACATGCGGTCCTTGCTCGGGACAATCATGTTATATACGTCCCTGGGTGGCCTGGACACGTGAAAACACGTGGTTCCAGTTTGGGGCAGTCGTGTTAGATACCCCACTGGGTGGCCTGGACACGTACAAACACATGGTTCCAGCTCGGGGCAACCATATTAGATACCCCCCTGGTTGTCCTGGGACCTCGTGGGGCCTCCTGGAGAGGGCCAATCTACAGGAACACACGTAAAAACACACGGATTCGTGCCCCTGGAGAGGGCCAATGTATGGGAACACATGAAAAACACACGGATTTGTGCCACGTACCCAAATGTGTCCCGCACCCTGTGATTTATCGTTAGGGATTTCAAACGCGAGCGTTTCGCTAGGGACATCCTCGTTTTTCCACGCCGAATGAAATTTCACTATGTTATTTATAACCAATAGCGCCGCCGCCCTAAGCCGGGGGGTAACAAAACGATACTAAAAAAGAACCTTGGGCCCGCGCCATTTCCGGGAACATGATCGACCCACGAACCCGGCAAAGAATGTAGAAATACAAGGCATGGCAACGCTTCAAATACACGTGATTAGGCGACGGGCAAAAGCAATGCTCAGTCTATCGATCTTGATGTACCGTGCCGAGGGCTGTGCTGTGCTGCGCCATGCTGAATTGCGATGTGCCATGCCGCGGTTGTGCTTTATAGCGTTGTGGATCGCATCTTCGTTTGCATCCGAGTCCTGACCGAACTGATCCGGAACTTAAGCTCGAGCTGCCTGAGCACATAGTAGCTGCACCAGAGCTAATTGACAGGGGGACATGCAAGGAGGACGCGCCGCGGAACGTCCAATGGGACGCGCCAAGCGACGTGCCAGGAGGCGTGCCAGGGGGACGCACCGCGGGACCAAGGGGACGCGCTACGGAACGTGGCAATGGACGTGCCACGGGACGTGCCAGGGGACACGCCGCGCGACGTGCCAGGGGGATTCGCCGCGGGACGCGCCACGGAACGTGCCAAGGAACGTACCAAGTTGCACAGCTGAGTATATCGATCTTGATGTACCGTTCCGAGGGCTGTGCTGTGCTGCGCCGTGCTGAACTGTGATGTGCCATGCCGCGATTGTGTTCTATAGTAGTGTTTTGGGTCGAGTCCTCCTTTGCATCCGAGTCCTGACCGAACTGATCTGGATCTTAAGCTCGAGCTGCCTGAGCACATAGTAGCTGCCCCAGAGCGTTGTGAAACCCATGTGTGTTCACGCTTCCCCCGCCCTGGGGCGTTAGGAACCATATCTTTTCAAGCTTGCCCCGCCATAGGGCGTTAGGAACCAATGTGTGTTCACGTATCTCCCGCCCTGGGGCATTCGGAACCCATGTGTTTTCACGTTTGTCCCGCCCGGGGCGTTTGGAGCCCATGTGTTTTCATGCTTGTCACGCCCTGGGGCGTCAGGATCCGATATGTTCTCACGCTTCGACTTCTCGAGCCTCCTGGGTCCTCCTGGGGGCTGGAGGGAAGCGAAAAGCACTCCGCGAGCACATATCCCAATACAGAACAGGAGGCCCATGTTGGATACCCCCTAGGTGGCCTGGACACGTTAAAGCATCTGGTTCCGCCATGCCAAATACCCCCCTGTGCGGCCTGGACACGCAAAACCACGTGGTTCCATCTCGGGACACTCATGTTAGATACCCCCCGGGTGGCCTGGACGCGCTAAAACACGTGGTCCTTGCTCGGGACAACCATGTTAGATATCCCCCTGTGTGGCCTGGACACGTGAAACACTTGGTGTCAACTCGGGACAACCATGTTAGATACACCCGGGGGCAGCCTGGACACGTTAAAACACGTGACCCTTGCTCGGGACAAGCATGTTAGATACCCCCCTGTGTGGCCTGGACACGTGAAAACACGTGGTTCCAGTTTGGGGCAATCGTGTTAGATACCCCACTGGGTGGCCTGGACACGTGCAAACACATGGTTCCAGCTCGGGGCAACCATATTAGATACCCCCCTGGTTGTCCTGGGACCTCGTGGGGCCTCCTGGAGAGGGCCTCCTGGAGAGGGCCAAGCTCGGGACGACCAAATTAGATATCCCCCTGGGTGGTCTGGACACTTGCAAAACATTGTTCCAGCTCGGGACAACCATGTTAGATACCCCCCTGGGTTCCAGCTCGGGGCAACCATGTTAGATATCCCCCTAGGTGGCCTGAGCATGTACAAACACGTGTTTCCAGCTCGGAACAACCAGCTCGGGACAACCATGTCAGATACACCCCTGTGGCCTGGACACGTTCAAAATACATGGTACCAGCTCGGGACCACCATGTTAGAGACCCACCTGGGTGGCCTGGACACGTTAAAACACGTGATTCCAGCTCGGGGTCACCATGTGAAACACCCCACCTGTGTTGCCTGGACACAACAAAGCACGTGGTTCCAGCTCAGGGCCACCATGTTAGATACCCCCCTGGGTGGCCTGGACATTTGAAAACACACGGTTCCAGCTCGCACGGGTTTGACTTGTTCGACCAACATGTGTCTCGCACCTTGTGATTCATCGGCCGGGATGTCAAAACCAAGCGTTTCGCTAGGGACATCCTCAATCGTTCCACGCCGAATGGGACTGAACCTCGTTATTTGTCGCAGCTGATTTCGCTGGCCGAAACCGAAGGGAAACACTACTAAAAAGGAATCCTGGGCCCACGCCCTTTCTGGGACAAACACGTGGTTCAAGCTCGGGGTACCCAAGTTAGATATCCCCGTGGGTGGCCTAAACATGTAAAAACACATGGTTCCAGCTCGGGACAACCATGTTAGATACCCCCCTGGGTGGCCTGGACACGTAAGAACGCGTGCTTCCAGCTCGGGACAACCTTGGTAGATATCCCCCTGGGTGGCCTGGACATGTACAAACACATGGTTCCAGCTTGGGACAAACATGTTAGATACCCCCTGCGTGGCCTGGATACGCTGAATTCGCGCTCCCGCTCGAGACATCCTTGCAATGTCTTCCCTGGAGAGGCCCCTTCAAGCGCCACCCCCTGTCCAGAGCAAGAAAACCTCACTTTTTCCGTTTTGGGATATGTGTTCGGGTAGCGCTTTTGGGCATCCAAGCGTTTCCTGATAATTCGGCGTTGGGCCCGACGCCATGTTAGATACCCCCTGGGTGGCCTGGGCACGGAAAAACACGTGGTTCCAGTTCGGGGCAATCATGTTTAAATACCCCATTGCGTGGCCTGGACACGTGAAAACACCTGGATCCAGCTCTGGGCAACCATGTTAGATACACCCCTGGGTGGCATGGGCACGTCAAAGCACGGGGTCCTTGCTTGGGACAACCATGTTAGATACCCCCATGTGTGGCCTGGACACGTAAAAACACATGGTGCCAGCTCGGGAGAATCATGTTAGATACCTCCCTGTGTGGCCTGGAAGCGTTAAAACACGCGGTCCTTGCTCGTGACAACCAGTGAGACACCCCTCTGTGTAGCCTGGACACGTAAAAACACGTGGTGCTAGCTCGGGACAACCATGTTAGATACACTCCGCAGTGGCCTGGACAGTTGAAACACGCGGTCCTTGCTAGGGACAATGGTGTTAGATAACTACCTGGGGTGCCTGGACACGTCAGAACGCAAAGTTCCAGTTCGGGGCAATCATGTTAGATACCACCCTGGGTGGTCTGGACAAGTAAAAACACGTGGTTCCAACTCGGGACAACCATGTTGGACACCCCCGTGGGTGACCTGGGACCTCCAAGGGCCTCCTGGAGAGGGCTAATCTATAGGAACATACGTAAAAACACACGGACTCGTGCTCCTGACCCAAATGTGCCCCGCACCCTGTGATTAATCGATCGGGATTTCAAAAACCATCGTCTCGCAGGGGGCACCCTCAAATTGTCAACGCCGAATGGTACTTTGCCTCGTTTTCTCTCGCAACTATTTCTGCCAGCCGAAACCGGGGGGAAACAAAACAATACAAAAGAGACCCTGGGCCCGCGCCCTTTCCGGGATTATCCGTGTTGTGCGTAAATCGGAAAAGCAGGAACTGCATGCCCACGAGGGGGAGGTGGCAGGTGAGGAGGAAGATGACCGGGAAGAGGAGGATGAGGACGAACAGCAGCAGCAGGAACAAAAGCGGAAGGATAGAGAGGAATAAGAGGACCGGGGAAAGGCGGAGGAGGGGAAATGAGGGGAGCGACAATGATGAAGACAATTCGGATTCAAAACGTGGCCCGCGCTGAAGCGAGACAAGAAGCATCAGCAACAAGAACTGGGGTGAAAGGAGCGGGACGAACAGGAGGACCAGGGGAATGCGGACTTGAGCGGAGCGGAGCGGCGCCGATGTCGCCCAGAGAACGTCCCGTGTAAGGAACGGCTGGTGCGCCAGGGCGCCGCAATTCTGAACTCGGAAATCGGCCGAAGTCGGAAAATAGGGAATTGGAGTTGGAAACGTGGGAGCTGAAGTCGGAATGACGGGCGCTGAATTCTGAAAGTTGGCAGCCGGAAACGGGAAACTGAGAGACGGAGTCGGAGAGACGGGCGTCGGAGTCGGAAAATTGGGAGCTGGACTCGGAGAGATGGGAGCTGGACTCGGCAATTTGGTAAATCGCAACAACCATTGACCCCAAAAACGAAAACAGTTATTGAGCAGCGCAAATGCTTAAAACGCTTGTCACGCGCATCTATTTGAATTCATCCGGTTTTAATGCGCCCGGTTTAAATTCATCCAGTTTTAATTCGCCCAGTTTAGATTCAGGACTGGACTTGAAGAGGTTTTCTGTTTATTCTAACTTCCAGCATCTTCCCAGGGGTCCAGGGATGCATGTTGTGCCGGGGTGCTTGAATATCAAACTTGAACCGATGTTTTCGGGGCTCTTCAGTTCAGACACTTCAGCCGCCTGAAATACACGAAGGTTGTTGTCAATTCTGGTCATCCCACATGGGGTTCTAGCTGATGGGGTCGGGAGATCGCAACGAATCGCCGACACATCGCCGACGCACGCGCGACGCACAGGCGATGCACGCGCGAAGTAAAACAAAATGAACTTAACCCGGTCGAGTGAACACCGAACGAATCGAAACCGGAAGAAAGAATCCGAAGAGACGTCGAAAGGCAGCCAAGAGGCCTTTGGCCTTTGTGCTCGCTCTGCTCCCCCTCATCCTCCTTCTCTTCCTTTTCTGGTTGTTCCTCCTCCCCTTCCTCTCTCCACAGTCACAAAGTACGGGTGCTATTCTCCTTCCTCCACAGAAGTTTAGCGGAAGAACTCCCACCCCGCCATGTGCGTTTTACACGGAAAATGTCAACAACTGTTGTTGTTTTACGTTTTGTTGTGCAATCCGATTGTTTCCGGCATTTCATTATGGTACTGTCGCTACAGCGTGGGCCTCCTTCTCGGATCGGCGCTGTGCTCCCGTCGTTCAAAATGGCGCCTATCGTGGTCCCCCTTATTATTTCCAATTCCCTTTTGGCCAACATCCGCTCACAATTCTCTGACTCCAACCCCAAACTTTCCGACTCCGGAGCTCGTCTCCCCGTCTCCGGCTCCCAACCGATTCCAGCTCCCATCTCTCCGCCCCCGTTCCAAATTCTCCGACTCAATCTCCTAATTTTTCGACTCCGACACCCAACCTTCCGACCCCAACTCCCATCTCTCCGAATCCAACTCCCAATTTTCCGACTCCGACGCCCGTCTCCCCGACTCCGGCTCCCAACCGATTCCAGCTCCCATCTCTCCGACTCCAATTCCAAATTCTCCGACTCAGTCTCCTAATTTTCCGACTCCGACACCCAACTTTCCGACCCCAACTCCCATCTCTCCGAGTTCAACTCCAGCTCCCGCGCTCCCGACTCCAACCCCCTTCTTTCCGATTTCGGCCGGATTCCAAATTCAGAACTGAGGCGTTCTGGCGCACACGCCGTTTCCTACACGGGACGCCCTCAGAATTTCGCAACGGACGAATTGAAACGGGATGAATTCAAACTGGGTGAATTAAACTGGATGAATTGAAACCGAACCATATAAACCAAATGATTTTAAACCGGGCGAATGCAAGCAGGATGAATTCAAACCGGACGAATTAGAACCGGATGAATTAAACTAGGCGAATCAAAACCATATGATGTTTAACCGGACGAATTAAAACCATATGAACTTAAACTGATGAATTAAAACCAGACGAATCTACACCGGACGAATTTAAACCGGACGAGCTTGTAAACGGAATGGACCAAGTAGACAACGCAAGCCACAGAGTGGCACGCAGAGAAAATTAGAACCGGTGAAATTTAAACCAGACGGACTAAAAGCGGAAGAATTTAAACTGGGGGAACTAAAACCGGATGAATTTAAGCCCGGGCGCAAAGAAACCGGATAAATTCAAACCAAATGAAATTAGACGGATGAGAATAAACGGACGATAATAAACGGATGAAATTAAACAGATGGAAGTAAACTCGGATGAAAAAAAACGGTGAATCCGTTCTGCTCCCCCTCATCCTCCTTCTATTCCTTTTCTGGTTGTCCCTCCCGTCTTTCATCCCTCCACAATCAAACAATATGGGTGCCATTCTCTTTCCACCATCGAAGATTTGCGTAAGATGGATCTCCCACCCCGCGAAGCGTTTTTTTTTACACGGAGGCAGTCGACAACTGATGTTTTGTACGTTTTCCCCGGAAAGGGCTCGGGCCCAGGGTTCTCTTGTAGTGTGTTTACCTCTGGTTCTGAAGGCTGTAGGGCCGGCGAAATTATTTGCGATCAATAACGAGGTCGCCTAGGGGTGTCAGCCGCAAGTCCTCCTTGTGCAGTCGGGGAACACGCAGTGGTTCCTCCTACGCAGCTTGCAGCTCCACTATTCACAGCGGACCTGATCTAGCCATGGTCCCTCATGGCCGTCCTCGGCCGTCAGCTCGGCATCGATGATGACGATAATGATGATGATGATGATGATGATGATGATGATGAGGATGATGATAATGGTGATGATGATGATGATGGTGATGATGATGATGATGCCGACGACTATGATGATAATGATGATGATGGTGACGACGACGATGACTATGATGATGACGACGGCAGCGACGAAGACGACGACGATGACGATGATGATGATGATGATGATGATGATGATAATGATGATGGTAATGATGATAGTGATGCTGGTGATGATGATGATGATGAGGATGAGGATGAGGATGATGATGATGATGATGATGATGATGATGATGGCGATGATGATGATGATGGCGATGATGATGATTATGATGATGATGATGCTGGTGATGATACTAATGGCAATACGGAATATTACACGAAAAGTATTAACAATAATAGTAATCCGCCGACCCCTTGGGGATCATCGGCGTGTGAGATGCTTCCCCCTCCCCAAACCCCTCCCCCGGGAGCCCGGTCCGGTCGATTTGGAGGGGGGGGGGGGTCCGGCGCGAGCGCAGCACGGCCGGGACGAGCGGTTCACGGGGCTTTTCCGGGCCCAAGAGGGCCTCAAGACGGGCCAAGAAGCCCCCAAGAGGCCTCCAAGACGGCCCACGAAGGCCCCGAGACGCCAAACGACCGCTCCAAGACGCCCAAGATGGCCCCAAGACGGGCCAAGAGGTCTCCAAGACGGCCCCCGAGGTCCCAAACAAGCCTCCCAAGAGGGCCCCAAGAGTCTAAAATTGTTGATTTTCCATAGTGTTTTTCGATGTTTTTTGCTTTTCCGCCTTTTCGGCTTCCCGACGCTCCAAGACGGCCAAAGAGGCCCCAAAGACAGCCCCAAGATGGCCCAAGAGGCCCCCAAGACGGCCTCCAGACGGCCCAAGACGGCCCCAACACGGCCCAAGAGGTCCCCAAGACGGCCCAAGAGGGCTCCAAGACGGCACCAAGAGGGGCCCAAGAGGGCGACCAAACATGTTGAAACTCTAGCTTTCTGCCCCCAGGAGCCCCAGGGGGCCCCAAGAGTGCCCCAAGAGGCCCCCAGAGGCCCTCACGAGGCCGCCCAGACGCCCCAAGGAACCCCCAAGAAGCACCCCAGAGGCTCCGAAACGGCCCCCAAGTGGCTCCAAAACTCGCTTCCAGAGGCCCCCGAGAAGCGATCCGCGAGATCCCGATACACATACAAGAAGCCTCTCACCCATAACCCATAACCCAGAGCCGTTTCTCCGTGTCCCCCTTCTCCTCCTCCTCCTTTTCCTCCACCTGGGCCCCCAAGTGGTTCCAAACTGCCTGCCATAGGCCCCCGAGAGGCGTGCCGCGAGATCCCGCTACACATACAAGACGCCTCTAACCCATAACCCAGAACCCATAACCCAGAACCGTTTTCTAACCCATAACCCATAACCCAGATTGGCATAAACAAGGGGTCGGCGGTGTGGCGTAAGCCTAAGAATCATGAAGATGGTGGTGATGATGATGGTGATGTTGAAGTGAAGATGATGATGGCGATGATGGTGATGATGTTGATGTGAAGATGATGGTGATGATGATGATGATGGTGGTGATGGTGATGCTGATGATGATAATGATGATGGTGGTGATAATGATGGTGGTGATGCTGGTGATGATGATGGTGATGATGATGATGGTGATGATGATACTCATGATGGTGATGATGAATATGATGATGATGATGATGGTTATGATGTTGATGGTGATGATGATGATGATGGTGATGATGGTGATGATGATGGTGATGATGATGGTGATGATGATGATGGTGATGATGATGACGATGATGACGATGATGATGATGATGATGATGATGATGATGATGATGATGATGGCGATGATGATGTGTGGGGGGGGTCCTCCTGATGTTACTGCGCGGGGGTGTCCAGAGAAAGCCAGAGCCCCACATAGGGTGTGGGGCACAATGGGCCCGCGTTCCCGAAGTCAAGATCCCTCTCGACAGACTGCGGACCCAGGCCTTCGAGGCCACGGCCCGTTTCCGAAAACAATTGGGCCCGCGCCTTCGAGGCCACGCCCACTAGTGAAACCAAGGCGCCCCGCTCTCGACCCTTGCAACAGCCACGACCCGCTCGCCCGAGGCCAGGACCCCGCCCGAAAAACTGCGGGCCCGTGCTGCCGAGGCCACGATCCCTGGCGAAAATCCGGATCCGCGCCCAGGACCCCCCAACAATTCCCTCCTCCTCCTCCTCCTCCTCCTTCCTCCTCCTCCTCCTCCTCCTCCTCCTCCTCCTCCTCCTCCTCCTCCTCCTCCTTTTCCTCCTCCTCCTCCTCCTTTTCCTCCTCCTCCTCCTCCTCCTCCTCCTCCTCCTCCGGACACCCAGGCAGGAGACCACCCACCGGGCCTTCCGACCAAACATGCAGCCAACCAAGCCGCAAGTCAGCCCGCCAACCGTCCGTCCATCCACACAGACAGCCGAGCAGCCGAGCTGCCAGCCAGCCAGCCAGCCAGCCAGCCAGCCAGCCAGCCAGCCAGCAAGCCAACACCGTCGACCCAGCCAACCAGGCAATCCGAGGGGCGGGGGGCTGGCGGCAGAGGGCGAAGCCTTTCAGAGAAACGGAGACGGCATGCTGGCAAAAACGCGGCATCGGTAACGCGCGAGCGTCGCATGCCAGCATGGAGGCACATGGGCGCATCGACGCTCTGTCGCAGACGCCGCCGGGCCTCGCCGCGCAGCGCTGCACTGCCTCAGCTCAGGCACCACCGAGGCCACCCGAGCGCCTGCTGCGCCCAGGGACGCGATGCTTGTCCGCGCTGTGCCCGCTGCGCCTCGAGTGGCGGGAGACCTGCGAACGCTCGCTCAGGCTGCCGTCGCTCCTCTCGTCGAAGCTCACCTGGACCGGAGGGCGCCAGCCATACACCTGCACCGATCCTGCTCCGAGGTGGAGGAGAAGGAGGAGGAGGAGGTGGTGGAGGAAGAGGAGGAGAAGGAGGAGGAGGAGCAAGAGGAGAAGGAGGAGGATGAGGAGGAGCGGAGGAGGAGGATGAGGAGGAGGAGGAGGAGGATTTTTACCTAACAGCGAAGACTGATAGGTTTCTAGTAGGCTCAAAAGAAAGCATCATGACGCCCCAAGGGGGTCTGGGCAGATGCCGGACGGGTGCCGGGGAGAATCCGCGGAAGTCGTTTTAAGCAAACAGTTACACACTTCGTGGTCTTCGAGGTCCCAGAACTCCATTCCCGGGCCACATTCTGAATGCCCGGAACCAACTGTAGGCCACTTCGTGGTCTTCGAGCTCCCAGAACTCAATTCCCGGGCCACATTCTCAATGCCCGGAGCCAACTGTAAGCCACTTCGTGGTCTTCGAGCTCCCAGAACTCAACTCCCGGGCCACATTTTCAATGCCCGGAGCCAACTGTAAGCCACTTCGTGGTCTTCGAGCTCCCAGAACTCCATTCCTGGGCATGATTTTAAATGCCCGGAACCAACTGCAAGCCACTTCGTGTTTTTCGGGCTCCCAAAACTCCACTCCTGGGCCACATTTTGAATGCTGAGGCAGGCTGATGCTGAAGCTGAGGCAGGCTGAAGCTGACGCAGGCTGAGGTTGAGGCCGAGGCTGAAGGCAGACTGAGGCTGAGACTGAAGCAGGCTGAGGCCGAGGTTGAGGCAGGCTGAGGCTGAGGCTGAGGCAGGCTGGGGCTGAGGCAGGCTGAGGCTGAGGCTGAGGCTGATACAGGCTGAGGCTGAGGCAGCCTGAGGCTGAAGCCGAGGCTGAAGGCAGACTGAGGCTGAGGCTGAAGCAGGCTGAGGCTGAGGCTGAGGCAGGCTGAGGCTGAGGCAGGCTGAGGCTGAGGCTGAGGCTGAGGCAGGCTGAGGCTGAGGCTGTGACTGCGACTGCCATTGCCACTGCGACTGTCATCGCGAATGCTACTACGACCGCGAGAACAGCATAATTCTACATCTGGATTCTCATCTGAATATTAAGGGGAATGTTTCCAGATATGCTCCTACACATCGCTGTTAGGTTGCTTTGCCGGGATAATTTTTAAAAACAAAGCACCGATTGGCGAGCAACTGCTAACGCCAGTCTGCTGGGACGCCCCTCGAGCAGAGGCGCGGGGGCAAGCCGAGGGTGGCGCCACTTACACGCGGTCACAAAAAGGCGCAGGTGCAACTAGCGAAGGCACCCGAGCACCAAGAAGCCCAGCCGCAACCTAAAAAGCGGCCGCGCGAAACTAAATTCCAGGATCCAGCGACAATGCACTCTTCACTGCTGGAGGGTAGCAGGAAAGCACACGCACCACTAAGGACACTTACAAGCACGCGCTACACGCCGAACCGTTTTTCGAGACGCGCCGCCTCAAATAACGACGCCCCCTCATGAGCGCCGCCCCAATAAGCCACCCGAGGGGCGCCACTCCCTCGGGCGACCGCACACCCCCACGCACGCCAGGGCGGGGGACCCTGACCGTGGGAAAGACGGGTATGGATCCTCCAATGAGCCCCCCGCAGGGGACCCCCCACCCGCCATAGCCCAGGCGGAATACTTGGTGGGCCACCGCAACGGGTGGGAAAACGTGGCGACGAGAGCAATTTTCTCCCTCCTGGCCCCTACAGGCAAACAGGGGTGACGAACGGGCTGCTACCCGCCTGTTCACCTGGGAAGGGGACCAATGGCACGGGTGCCAGGAGGAAATGAGGAGGAGGAGCAGGAGGAGGAGGAGGAAGAGGAGCAAAAGGAGGAGGCGGGGGCGACGGAGGAGGAGGAGGAGGAGCAGGAGGAGGAGGCAGGAAGAGGAGGAGGAGGAGGAGGAGGAGGAGGAGAAGGAGGAGGAGGAGGAGGAGATGGAGGAGGAGCAAAAGGAGGAAGAGACGATCCTGGCTGGGACAATCATGGCCCCAGGGCCGGTGTGTAGTTCCCCCTGGCTTGGGCAGGAAGGCGCTGTGCCCAGGATCGGCCTGGCAGAGTCGGTGAAGGAGAATGGTTGGTGTCCACCCACCGGGGGCACGACTGATACCAATACCGCGGCCCCCTTGACAACGAGGGTACCCCACAGGAACGGCGAAAAAAAAGGCAAAGGGCTCCAATCAGAGTGACTGTGCCGAGCGGTCTTGCACTGTCCCTGGGCAAGTGCCTGCAATGTTCCTCCTCCTCCTCCTCCTGCTCCTCCTCCTCCTCCTCCACCTCTTCCTCCTCCTCCTCCTCCTCTTCCTCCTTTTCCTCCTCCTAATATCCCGTTTGTTTCCTCTTCCTGCCCCCCCCCCCTTCCTCCTTGGGGCGCGTCGTCGCACATCACTGGACGTGCGCGGCCACTGTGCCTGCAGATGCCGCGCCGCTGTCGCTGGCACGTCCGCGTCGAAGCTCAGACGCACGAGATGTCTTGAGCCCCCGAGGTGCGCATCGAACTCACACTTCAAAAAAAATAGTTGTTGATGTCCCCGCCGGCCTGCCCGCTGTTATTCAATTGAGGCGCGCCCCCCACGCCGACGCTCGCAACCCGTTCTTTGCGCAGGAAAATTTTGCACCACAAACTACGCTGCTTCCGCCCAAAACAACAACAACAACAACAACAACAACAACAACAACAACAACAACAACAACAACAACAACAACAACAACAACAACAACAACAATAATCAGTTTGACACTGTTCGCTCTTATCTGTTCGCGTGTCATTCAATGTGCATATACCAGACCCTGGATACCCGCCGTCTTCGTTTTCGATCGTGCCCCCTTTTGGGGGGTAGACTCATTCCCTGCCGCGCGCGGTTGGTGAAGCCATTGAAAACGAAGGGTAACAGGTAACGGGGGATAATGAGGACGAAGGGATCGGAGGAGGGGGGGAAGGGCAAACAGAGGGAGGACGATGATTTGCGCTGCGAGTGGCGATTCAGCTTGCGCCGCGGCTTGCGCCACCCACTCCAACACAGGTTAACAATAAGTTTCGCCATGTGTCGCGCCATAAACAGCGCCCCGCACCACCCCCTGGAAAAAACAAATCGTGGATACCCCCACGGGGGGATGCGCAGCTGCGAACTGGTCTCAGAAACAAATTCCGTGGAACCCTGAAAAAAAACGGCACGTTGGGAGAGCGGGGCGGGAGGATAGCGAGAACTGCAACCGCATCGAAAGGAGCGCGGGGGGCGTGGAGTGGATTGGGATGGAGCGGGCAAGCGTTGGGTCTCAGGAGGAGGAGCGGCAAGGAGTGGAGAAGAGGAAAAGAAAGGAGAGCGGAGGGGCGGGGGGCGCACGGAGGAATCTGGAGGAGGGGCGGATAATAATTTGGGAGAAATGCGGAATGCGAGCGGGAAGGGGTGGAGATTGCTGGGGCGGGACGGGGCGGCCTGGGGGGGGTGGGCGGAATGCGAAAAACTGAGGAATAGCACAATGGAGTACAAACGAAATTCGAATGAAGATAAAGGGAAAGAGTAGAGAATACTGGGAAAGAACATTGAAAGTGGGGGCAGGTGGATACGAGCGGAGACCGGCGCGGAAACAAGGCGCGGGGGGACTGGAAGGCACCCGAAAGCCTTCTATGACCTCTGGGGGGCCTCGGAATGGCCCCGATGACCAATGCGCAGTTCCAGAGGCTCCGCAAACCTGCGGGGGAGCCCCGGGGGCCTCGTCGCGGGAGGCTTTCGTTCGAAGCCTGCAGAAGAACCTGGGCCGGTGGAACACGCGCGTCTCAAATACCGGCTTTCAATCCGGGCCCCGGCAAGCGGCGGACCGTCGGCCTGGCCAGTGGCAACGCTGGCGATGCACACACTGACCCGCGGCAACCCGACCCCAAGATGGACACACAGCGGGCTCACCACGACGACGACGACATCGACGAAAGGAGGGAGGAGGAGGAAGAGGAGGAGGGAGGAGGAGGAGGAGGAGGAGGAAGGGAGGGAAGGAGGGAAGGAGGGATGAAGGGATGAAGGGAAGGAGGAGAGGGAGGAGGGTGGGGCCTGAAGGGCCGACAGGCTGGCCCTTGGCAGGCGGCAAGGTAGTCGCACGGATTATCGGCCTGGCTGGCTGAAGGGTCGGAGTGCCAGGCTCCAGGCGGCAGGCAGGCCCCAAGGGGGGCGTATAGGGGGCCGCAGAAGGCAGCGACGAGGCCACTGAGGGCAGAAACGGGGCCACAAAGGGCAGAGAGGGGGCCACGAAGGGCGACAGCGGGGCCACGAAGGGCATGCATATGGGACCACGACGGGCGCGAACGAGCGGGGGCCACGAAGGGTTTACATATATGGGGCCAGGAAGGGCGACAGCGGGGCCACTGAGCGCAGAAAGTGGGCCACGAAGGGCAGCGAGGGGGCCACGAAAGGCGACAGCGGGGCGACGAAGGACATGCGTATGGGGCCACGACGGGCGCGAACGAGCGGGGGCCACGACGGGCGCGAGCGAGCGGGGGCCACGTAGGGCATTCGTATATGGGGCCACAAAGGGCGACAGCGGGGCCACTGCGGGCAGCAAAGGGGCCACGAAGGGCAGCGAGAGGGCACGAAGGGCGACAGCGGGGCTACGAAGGGCTTGCGTATGGTTGCGAAGTCCAAAGCGAGAGCGCGATGTTCCGATAAACTGTCAGGAAGTATCAGGCGGGAGCCGCGATTCGGTGGTAAATTGTAAGGAAGTCCTAAGCGAGAGCGCGATTCTTCAATACATTGTACGGAAGTATCAAGCGAGACCGTTGTTGGCGCGGGCCACGACGGGCGCGAACGAGCGGGGGCCCCGAAAGGCATACGTATAGGGGGCCGCAGAGGGCAGCGACGGAGCCGCTGAGGGCAGCACAGGGGCCACGAAGGAAAGAGAGGGGGCCACGAACGGCGACTGCGGGGCCACGAAGGGCATGCACATGGGGCCACGACGGGCGCGAACGAGCGGGGTCCACGAAGGGCATACAATACATATATATATATATATATATATATATATATATATATATTATATAGGGGGCCAGGAAGGGCGACAGCGGGGCCACTGAGCGCAGAAAGTGGGCCACGAAGGGCAGAGAGGGGGCCACGGAGGGCGACAGCGGGGCCACAAAGGGCATGCATGTGGGGCCACGACGGGCGCGAACGAGCGGGGGCCACGAAGGGCATACATATATGGGACCAGAGAGGGCGACAGCGGGGCCACTGAGCGCAGAAAGTTGGGCACGAAGGGCAGCGAGGGGGCCACGAAGGGCGACAGCGGGGCGACGAAGGGCATGCGTATGGGGCCACGACGGACGACTGCGAGCGGGGGCCACGAAGGTCATATAATGCGGGGCCACAATGGACAGCGACGGGGCCACTGAGGGCAGCAACGGGGCCACGAATGGCAGCGAGCGAAGGCGACCGCGGAACTAGCACGGGCAGCGAGGGGCATCGAAGGCGGGCGAATGGCAGCGAGCGGCGACTGCAGTCCCTAACGAGCTGGTCGGGCGGGCAGGCCCAGACTGGCGGGTCGAGCAGGAGGGTCGCTGAAGCGTAACATCTGCTTGAAACGCCAGGCAATGTGTAGCAGGAGCGCGATTCCTGAGTGCCGAGGAGCGGCATCTGAATAATTTGTAAGGAAGTTTCGCGGGAGCCGCGATCCGGTGGTAAGTTGCGAGGAAGTCCTAAGCGAGAGCGCGATTCTCCCATAAATTGTAAGCATGTATCAAGCGGGAGCCGCGATCCGGTGGTAAATTGCAAGGAAGTCCAAAGCGAGAGCGTGATTCTTCAGTCAATTGTGAGGAAAGATCAGGCGGGAGCCGCTGTTGTTGCAAACCGGGGGCCAGCAACGCAGTTTGACCCTCAAGATTTTCCCTGCTAAAAAAAACAGGGTGCGAGCCCCGGGAAGGGCACTTCAATTTAAAAAACAATGTGCGCCGGACGGGGGGGATCAACAATTGTCCTTCAGAAGTGAGAGTTCAACAGCAGCAAAAGCAACAGCAACAGCAACAGCAACAGCAACAGCAACAGCAACAGCAACGACAACAACAATAAGTTTAAGACTGTTCGCCCTCATCTGCTCGAGTGTCCAACAACGCGTATTTCCCAAACCCTCGATACCCGCCCTCTTCGTCTTCGATCGAACCCTTTTGGGGGTATACCTTTCTTCCCTGCAGGCCGGGCCCCGGCAAGCGGCGGGGCGGCCGCGGACCGTCGGCCTGGCCAGCGGCAGCGCTGATCGGCGGAGCGGCCGCGGACCGTCGACCCGACCCCAAGAGGGACGGACAGGGGACCGACCACGACGACGACGACGACGACATTGACAACATCGACGTCGACGACGACTGCGACGACGACGACGACGACGGCGACGACGACGACGAGCGAAAGCGAGAGCGAGAGAGAACGACAGCAGGGCCACAAGGACACGAAGTAGGCCACGAAGGGCGACAGCGGGGACACGAAGGGAATGCGTATGGGGCCACGAAGAGCGCGAACGAGCGGGGGCCACGAAGGGCAGATAATGCGGGGCCACAGAAGGCAACGATGGGGCCACTGAGGGTAGCAACTGGGCCACGTCGGACAGTGCGGGGGCCACAAACGGCGACAGCGGGGCCACGAAGGGCATGCACATGGAGCCGCAACGGGCGCGAACGAGCGGGGGCCACGAAGGGCATACGTATACTGGGCCGCGGAGGGCAAGGACGGGGCCACTGAGGGCAGCAACGGGGCCTCGAAGGGCAGCGAGGGGGCCACGAAGCGACAGCGGGGCCACGAAGGGTGCGCATATGGGGCCACCACGGGCGCGAACGAGCGGGGGCCACGAAGGGCGTGTATATATATATATATATACACACATACATACATATATACATACATATATATATATATATATATATGGGGCCACGAGGGGCTGCAACGGGGCCACGAAGGGCTGCAACGGGGCCACGAAACAAAGCGACGAAACAAAGCGAGGGGGCCACGAAGGGCGAGGGGGCCACGAAGGGAGGGGGCCACGCGGGGCTGCAACGGGGCCACGAAGGGCAGCGAGGGGGCCACGAAGGGCTGCAACGGGGCCACAACAGGGCCACGAAGGGCAGCGAGGGGGCCACGAAGGGCTGCAACGGGGCCACGAAACAAAGCGAGGGGGGCACGAAGGGCTGCAACGGGGCCACGAAGGGCAGCGAGGGGCACGAGGGGCTGCAACGGGGCCACGAAGGGCAGCGAGGGGGCCACGAAGGGCTGCAACGGGGCCAGCGAACGGGCTGAGCGGGGCCACGAAGGGCTGCAACGGGGGGGCTGCAACGGGCCACGAAACAAAGCAACGGGCTGCAAACGAAGGGCTGCCACGGGGGACGAAACAAAGCGACGAAACAAAGCGAGGGGGCCACACGAAGGGCTGCAACGGGGCCACGAAGGGCAGCGAGGGGGCCACGAAGGGGTGCAACGGGGCCACGAAGGGCAGCGAGGGGGCCACGAAGGGCTGCAACGGGGCCACGAAACAAAGCGAGGGCGCCACGAAGGGCTGCAACGGGGCCACGAAGGGCAGTGAGGAGGGCACGAGGGGCTGCAACGGGGCCACGAAGGGCAGCGAGGGGGCCACGAAGGGCTGCAACGGGGCCACGAAACAAAGCGAGGGGGCCACGAAGGGCTGCAACGGGACCACGAAGGGCAGCGAGATCCCGATTCCGAGGTAATCTGTGAGGGAGCCCTAAGCGCGAGCGCGACTCCTGGGTGCCTGGGTGTCGGGAGCGCGGCGCGTAAATAAATTGCAGGAAATTCCAACGCAAGAGCGCTGCAGTAAATTGCAAGCAAGTCTCCAGCGAAAGCGCGACTCCAGAGCGCTGGGAGAGCGATTCCTTGATAAAGTGTAAGGAAGGCCCCAGCGAGAGCGCGAATCCTGAATAAAATGCGAGGAAGTTTCCGACGGGAGCGGGGGTCCTGGCTAAATTGTAAGGAAGCCTCAGGCGGGAGCCGTTGTTGCTGCAATCCGGGGGCCAGGGGCCCAGTTTGAGCCTCAAGACTTTCCCTGATTAAAAGAACAGGGTGCGAGCGTCGAGGGGCACACTTTGATTGAGAAAAAGCAGCATGCACCGGAGGGGGGATCAACAATAATGATTCTTCAGACATGAAAATTCAACAACAACAACAACAACAACAACAACAACAACAACAACAACAACAACAACAATCATCATTGTAAGACTGTTCGGTCAGATCTGCTCACTTGCCAATAATTACGTACATCCCAAACCCTCGGTACCCGCCTTCGACGTCTTCGATCGTACCCCCAAGGGGGTATATCTTCCTTACCTGCCACGTGCATTTAGTGCAGCCCCTAAATCAAGGGAAGAGAAGACGGGTGGAAGGCTGAAGCGTGGGTCCTGCATGAATCGCGAGGAAGTCTCGAGCGACAGCGCGATTTCCAAGTAAATCGCTAACAAAGCCTAAGCGAGAGCGTGATTCCTGAGCGCCGAGGGCGCATCGTCTGAATAAACTGCGAGGAAGTCCCACGCTAGAGCGCGACGCGCGCGATTCGAATACAATGTGTGAGGAAGTCCCGCGCGAGAGCACGACTTGGGAATACATGGTGAGGAAGTATCAGGCGGGAGCCGTTGTTGTTGTAAACAGGGTGCCAGGAGCACAGTTTGAGCCCCGTGACTTTCCCTGATGAAACAAAAAAAAACGGTGCGAACCCCAGGGGAAGCATTTCCGGAGGGGGGATCAACAGTAAGGAGAGTTCAGCGTTTCCCGTATCAGACATCCCCACAACTTATTCAGGAATCGCGCTCTCGCTCGAGACCTCATCCCAATGTGCTCAGGAATCGCGCTCTCGCCTTTAACTTCCATGGAATTGATTTTTGGAATCGAGCTCTTCCGTGGGACCTCTCTCTTCAATTTACTCATGCATCGCGCTCTCGCCACTCCAGACCTGTGCTCTCTCTCTCTCTCTCTCTCTCTCGCCCAGGACTTCCATACAAACCACTTCGGAATCGCACCGTCGCCCGATGCCACCCCAAGATATGTCCAGAAATCGCGCATGAATGATGTCCTGCGCGCCCGGCCGCCCGTTTGGGCCCGCCCGCCCGACCCGCCCGGTCGGGACCGCCCGCCCGACCCGCCCGTCAGGGCCCGTCGTCCCGACCCGCCCGTCAGGGTCTGGCCGCCCTGTCTGCGGCCGCGCCCGCCGACCCGCTGTGCTGGCTCCGCCCTGCGTGGGACGAGAACCCGCCCGCCCGCTCCGCTGTCCCGCCCGCCCGTCCCGCCCGTCAGGCTCCCGCCCGCCCGACCCGCCCATTCCGCCCGCCCGACCTGGCTGCGTGGCCCTGTCGGGGTTGGCCCAAGAGCTGGCGTGAAAAGGGACCCCCCAAGAGGAGCACGCTCCTAAACGGAGAGGAGGGCGGGAATCGGGAGCCCAGGGTCTGAAGAGCGCGCTGGCAAGGGGGAGCGAACAGTCTTCCCATGATCGAATGTCGTTTATACCACCACCCGTGCCCATCCTGTGCTTTTCCATTGGAGAGCCCCCCCTGAGGCTCGCACCCTCCTGTCTGTCAGAGAGAGGATTGATGCTCAAACTGCGTTGCTGGGTCACCGGACTACAAGAATAACTGCTCCCGCCTGTGACGCCCTCGCTATCTTTAAGGGGCCACGCGGTCGCTCTCGCCGTCCGCACACTTGTCGAAGGGAATCGGGCGCCTGCCCAGGAAGTCCTCACACAATGCAGGACGGCGAAGCGCTCTCGAAGCCCAGAGTCACGCCCTCGCACGAGACTCCCTCGCAATCTGCTCTAGGCCCCCGCTTCTGCCTTGAGCTTCTTGACACTGTGCACGCTTCGCTGGAATGCCTCACCCGCCCGACCCCCTCATTGGGGTCCGCCCGCCCGACCCGCTCGGCAGTGCCCGCCGGCTCGCCTGCGTGAACGCCCGCTCGCCTGCTTGGCTGCGCGGCCTGGCCCCTTCCGCCCGCGGCTGCCGCCCTCGCTCGACTGCCGCCGCCCTCCGCCGCCCTCTCCGCCGTCTTCCGTCGAGGACGAGATGGCAGCTCCTTCGAGCGAGGCCACTCCTGGAACGCCTCGCACGGTGAGTGGCACGCGAGCGAGGAGGAGCGGACGTCCTCAAGATAATCAAGATTGATCTTGTTGTCGTCGTCGCCCCGCGACCCGCCCTCCACGGCCACGCGACCCACTCGCGCAGCGACCCTCTCGCAACCCACCCGAGGAGCGAACCACCCGCGACATTGCTTCAACCGTCTCGGCGCCTGCGGCGGGGCGACTCAACCACATTACAATTGAAAACAGTTAGTAATCAAAACATTGTTTAATAGACCTGGGCAAGGTTCCCAGGAGTTTCTTAGAGCGCAAGTGGGCCAACTGTTCTTCGTCCGTGCACCAGGGGCGATCGTGCTTCAGAAACTGGCCAACTTTCTGGCAAGTGGTTTAGAAACGCTGGCCCAGCTTTCCAGGAGGAGATTTATCAATCATACGCTCGACCGCAGTTCCCCCAACAAAAACATCCGCGCCTGTGGGTGTATCCCAGCCCTGGCGCTCCCATCACTCTAATCCACAGTTGCGGGGGACAGGTATGGACATATGCTCCTCCGATGCCCCATCCCGACCAACATCCGCCATCCTGGACTCCACCATGGCCAGTGTTTCGCCCTGCATCGATTCCTGACGGCCGCAGGGCCAGAAACCACCCCCCAGGCGCCAAAACACACACACACACACCCACACACAAACACACACACACACACAAAAAAAAATGCTTAAGAACAAAAACCTGTTACGATCAAGAACATTTGCTCAGCGTGTCGCGCCTGCGGCCCCGGCGACAGGTTCTGCCATGCTTGCGACTGGCGTGTCGCTCCGCTGCGCGAGGCGGGAGGCGAAGAACGGCTGGAGACGCTCACGCCTGGGGGCTGGGACGTCGTCGGCGTGCCGCCCCGAAGCGCGGTGGACCAGAACCGGCGGCGCGACGCGCGAAGCAAAAGCTCCCGACCGTACAGTCGGGGCCTTGACCTAAGGAACCCAAAATAAGGAACGAGGCCCCTTTTGTCCATAAGTTAAACTTCGATTTCCGATCGAAAACAAAAGTAAAACCTGAGGCAAGCTGCGAAACACTTAAGGAACGCGGAGCCCCTCCCCAACGAAAAGGGTTCCTTCTTCAGGGCCCCGACTGTATACGGCTCCTGCTCCGAGGTCGCCTTGCGCTGCACGCTGTCGCAGCTCTGGGACAGAGCGTCCGCCCCGCACTCGCTGCCGGGGGTGGACGCCTGGCTCGCACGGGCCCGGCGGCAGGGGCCCGGGGTGGACGCCTCGGACGGCGCGATGCTGGCGTCGAAGCTCACGTTGCTGAGCGCGCGCTGCAGCGTGCGCACCACGGCCTGGTGGGAGTTGTCGCGGTCCTCGAATCGGCCACGGGCGTCGGCACAGGGATGGCCTCCCACACCACGGCGAGGAGACGACCGAGGAGGCCCGCGCCAACGAGGACACGCCGACGAGGACGCCGACGACGACGACGACGACGACGACGACGACGACGACGGCGACGACGACGACGGCGACGACGACGGCGGTAGCGGCGGCGACGGCGACGGCGACGACGACGACGACGGCGACGACGACGGCGGTGACGGTGGCGACGGCGACGGCGACAACGACGACGACGACGACCACGACGGCGACGGCGACGGCGACGACGGTCACCGAAAGGAGACCCAGACCTCCCCGCATCGTGGAGCATGAGGATGTGGCACGCTCGGGGCCCTCTTCAGCCACCAGGGGCCCCTGCCCGTGACCCGGGGGCACGGAGCACGAAGCAAAAGCCCGCGCGCGGGCACCGTCTGGGGTGCTGCGGGTGCGGCGCCGGAGCGCCAGAGCGTCAGCAAACGCTGGCCATCGCTCGGACGTCCATTCCCTGTGTTTTTCGTCGGTTTCGTGCGTGGCTTTTTCGCCAAATGATCACGGATGCTCCTCGATGGTCCTCGCCGAGGAAAAAACGCACACGTCCGAGCGATGCCAGGAACGAGGCCCGATCAGAAATCCTGCGCGATCTGGTTCCAGAGCCCCGCCGTGCCCGTGCCGCAGGGCCGTCGAGAAAACCGACCTGGGACGAGGAGCTGGTGCCACCAGGGGTGGTCGGGATCCCCGCGGGGGGGGGCGGGGGGCGCGCTGCCAAGCAAGCATGAGGCCGAAGGTCTTGGCCGCGCGCGCGCACGCGGGGGCGGGGGACCTCCTGCCAAGGCGCCGCTCCTAGAAGGCACGCGAGGATTCTGTGTAAAGAGCAGAAAAAACCACCCTCATGATAAGCACCCCAGCAAGCGAAGCCGTTCAGTAAACGAACCCATTGGAGGAATCCAAACCGGACTGGGCTGTTTAGTAAACGCCCAGGGCCGTTTGGTGAACACCAGTAGTGGGGGTCGAGGTGGTGATTCCTCCCTTGATTCTGGGAGGGCTTCCTACAGAAGGCAGGACGGCGTGTAAGACGCCCTCTACTTTCTCACAGGGCCGCCCCGCCCGCACCCCCCTCTCGTGCGCGCCTCCAGGGGGGGGGGGGGGGGGGCGCAGAACGAACAGGGCAGAACCGATGCGGGGGCTCTCGAACCACCTCCTGTGGCTGGCGGCACTGTTGGCGACACTGTGGGGCGATCCGCTGCCCCAGACTTGTTTCGTCGCGGCGCGGCAGAAGCCATCCGCACGCGCTCTCCCGTAGCCCCAGGCATGGCGTACCAATTGTAAGTCGGGCATGTCCTCCTTCAGGGGAATTTCGGACGAGCAATAAAAAATAGTCTAACAAATATCCCAAAAAGGTCAAAACATGTTCAAAGCATTGTCCCCGTATTGTTTTTTGGTGACTACTTTTGAATATCCCCCCTGCAGAGGGACAGGCCCGACTTAATACCAATTGTCCAGCGGCGCGAGGGGGGCAAGGAGGCGGAGGGCGGTCGCGGAGAGCGGGCGGGGGGAAGGGCACTCACTGCTCAAGAGGCTACAAATCTATGCTGTACAGTACAGTCAACCCGTATAGTAAGGATGCGCGATGAGGGTGCAAGGGCCTTGGGAACCCATTTCGAAGCTTCCCGACCGGGGCGCGGCCAACCGAAGTGGCCGAGGATGGACCGAGGAGGCAGGGATGCAAGGGTACCCTTGAGAAGGTTGCTCATCCTTCCTGTGCGGGTTGGCTGTATTCGGCCTGACCTACGGAGCGATACATAAGGAACGAGGCCCCTTTTGTTCAAAGCAAATCTACGAAGTCCGAAAGAACACCAGGGGGGCTCGCCGCCAATAAGGCAGCGGAATGCATGCAAGCCAAAGGAACGACCGAGCCCCTTTTGAAAAGCAAGTGTGTCTCAGTCAAGCCCGACCCTGTACGTGGTTTGGGGCCCCTCGGTCCTTGTCAACGGCAATCTGCATCGCCGTCCGGCCTGCGGAGTTGCGCTGGGATGCGTCTGCTCCCTCCTTCAAGAGCATCTGCACCATTCTGTCGTCGCCCTTCTCCGCAGCCACGTGGATAGGGTAGTTCTTTCTCAGCATCTTGCGCTTCGCCTTGTCGACGCTGCTGAACCCGTGCTCCTGCAGGAAGGCCAGCACGGCTGCCTTCCTCTCCCTCTCGGACGCGAGGCGCTTCGCCTCCGTGCGAATCGCGCCCTCGGCCTGCTCGGCCCGTTCGCGGTCGCTCCTCAGCTGCTCGAAGCGGGCCTTTTCATCCTTGAAGGCCCTCTCGGCGTCCTTCACGCGGCGCCGCAGGTTCTCCGCGTGATTGCGCGCCTCCTCCTCCGCCCGCCACAGCGCCTCCGCTTCTGCCCGCCGCCGCCTGGCCATGTGCACCTGCTGCTCCTCGTCTTTGCGGGCCCGCCTCTCCTCGTTCTCCAGGTGGGGGAACTGCTCCTCCCCCTGCTGGTTGAGCTCGATGTCCAGCTCGCTGATGATCACGTCCTCGGCTGCAGCCAGGGTGTCCTGGAGAAACTTGCACTGCGAGCAGCTCATCATGCCCGGGCCACACGCCATGGCGTCAGCCAGGCAGGCGCTCGCTTCGGGCCTCTTGCGAAGCAGTCAAGGCCAGCGGCTACAATGGCGACGGACAACATCATCACCATCGTCGTGATACAATTACAGTTCTCATCCTCATCGCCATCACCATCACCACCACCACCGCCTCCGTCGCCTCCAAAACAGTCGTCACCACCAGCGCAAAACGTCGCAGTGGTGACCCCAATGAGCCACCGCCGTCGCCACCCCGGCTCGAGGCCGGCGACCAGCGCCAACCCCGAGCCGCGCGCACCCGTATCTTTGGAAAGGCAGCCATACGCCCAAACGACACGACGGGCAGGACACTCGATACAGTCGGGGCGTTGACCTAAGGAACCCTAAATAAGGAACGGGGCCCCTTTCTCCCATAAGCTGAACTTCGATTTCCCACGGGAAACCTCAGGAACGCCGAAGGCAAACCGCAGAACGGTCAAGGAACACCGAGCCCCTCCCCAACGAAACGGGCTCCTTCTGCAGGGCCCCGGCTGTACGTGTTGCCGTGGATGGAGCCGTGACCAGCACCATCACCGCCACTTCGCCACTTCATAGCCCGCCTCCTCCTCCTCCTCCTCCTCCTCCTCCTCCTCCTCTGGCCATCGCTGCCGACGCCGCGAACAAAAGAGGCGCCCCCGCGGCGGCCCCACCGACGACGGGCTCCTCTTCCAGGGAGGACGAAGGAGGCGAGAGGACGACGACGAGCTCTGCCTCCTGTGCCTCTCCTGCTCATCGTGCCCCTCCCGTTCGCCATCCTTCGCCAACTCACTCTGTTCTGCCCCTCCTTCCTCGCCTCTCCGCTCTTATCCTCCCCTCTCCTCCTCCCCCCTCCTCCTTTCTCCTCCTGCCCCTCCTCCTGCCTCTCCTTCTCCCCGTCATCCTGTCCCTCCGCCCCATATTGTCAAGGTGTGTCCCTCCTCCTCCTCCTCATCATCATCATCATCATCATCCTCCTCCACATCTTCATCCTCGCCTCCCTTCCATCTCCTCCTTGCCCACACTCCTCCTCCACCTCTTCCTCATCCACCTCCTCCTCCTCTTCCCCCACCTCCTCCTCCTCCGCCTCCCCCTCCTCCTCCGCTTCCTCCTCGTCCTTCTTCTCCGCCTCCGCCTCCGCCCCCGCTTCCTCTTCCGCCTCCCCCTCCGCCTCCTCCTCCTCCTCATTTCTTGACGTCGGCCACACAGAGGCATGTTGGCTGCTGCGGTGTTCCGGCGACGCAGCGCCTGTGTGGCGCGAGTAATGCCGACTGGGCCTGTGGCCCAACAAATTTCGCCTGGCGGGCGTAGCAGAGAACAGAAAGGCGCAAGAGGTTTAGACAATGACAGTGGGCCCACAAGGGCACAGAGTGTACGCCAGCCAGGCGGTGGTAGGGAGAGGGATCCACATCGAAGCGAAGCAGATGTGTGAGGACACATGTATACACGGAGGGGTGACATCTGAACGGGGTGAGCGAAATATGCGTGCAAGTACACCAGGCAGGCGGCGCTTGGGGCGAACGTTCTGTAAGCTGGCCTGTGCAGGGTAAGCTGTAGAGTCTCTGGCCGCTGGCCGAGAAGGTACTGGGCCGCTGTGTGAGTTGCTGCGTGCCGGCTAGATTAGAAGTGTATGGTTTACCCCAAACACAAACACACGCACGCACACACGCACGCACGCACGCACACACAAATACACACACACACGCACACACACACACACACACACACACACACACACGCACGCGCGCGCGCGCGCACGCACGCACGCACGCACGCACGCACGCACGCACGCACGCACGCACGCACACACACACACACACACACACACACACACACACACACACACGCGCGCGCACGCACGCACGCACGCACGCACTCACGCGCGCGCACGCACGCACGCACTCACACGCACACACACACACACACACACACACACACACACACACACATACGCACACACACACACACACCTCCAGCATTGCCACATCACGGATATTGCGTGCCAGAGTGGGCTCGAATTCTTCGGCTCCCCTGCACTGCCACGTGACGAATAGGAGTAGAATCATGTACTCTCAGCCCATGTGCATTGCCACGTGACGTATAGCGTAGATTTGTATGTGCTGTGCCCCTCGCTGCCACGTGGCGACTAGAGTGAAATGTGTCTGTTGTCGCCCCCCCCCTGCGTCGCCACATAACGAATACATTGGCATGGTGTTGTTTCAGCCCCCGTGCATTGCCGCGTGGCGAACAAAGTGGAATCGTATGGTGCCCGCCCCCCCTGCGTCGCCACGTGACGAACCAAGCTGGATAGTAGACCATCAGCCCCTTTTGCGTTGCCGCGTGACGTATGGCGCAGATTTGTATTTCCGCCCCTCTATACTGCCACGTGGCGACTATCATGAAAAATGTGTGTTGTGTTCGCCCCTCTGCGTTGCCGCGTGACGGAACAAGGAAAAATGCTTTTTGAAGACCCCCTCTGCGTTGCCCCGCGGCGAGCACGATGGAGTAGAATTCGCTCTGCCTGCAGGCGTTGCTGCTTGACGGATATGATGACATAGTATGCTTGACGCTCTTCCGTTGCCACGTGATGTGCAGCGTCGATTTGTTCTGTTTCGCCCCCTTGCGCTACCACGTGGCGGATATAGTACTGCAGTACAACTCCAAACTCAGAATTGCAGTATGTGGTTCATTAAAACTCAGGTTACGAAATAGGGTGTCAGGGCTGAGCATCGGGTGTTTACCTTGGTGTTTATACGTATGGCTAGGCTGAGGGTTCTAGGGTCAGCGTGTGTTGGTTAGAGTGGTAGGGTTTCTACTTTCTACTTTGGGTGTGTGTGCTCAGAAGTAGGGTTCGGTTGTTAGACATGGGGCCAAATTGCACTGTTACGGTGAGGGTTGAAGTGGTACGATTCGGGTCAGTGCCCGACCAAACGACCGATGGACCAACCAACCGTTCCACCAATCAACCGACCGACCAACCAACCAACCAACCAACGAGCCAACATACCAACTAACCAACCGGCCATAGAACAAATCAACCAATCCGATTGCCAATCAACCAACCAACTGCCAACCCACCAGTCAACCATCCAGTCGGGCAACCAATCAACTCGCCAACCAAACAACCAGCTTGCCAGAATGCCTTGAGGATGTCTCACACGGCGGCCCAGGAATTGATCTGTAAAGCGGAATACGCGTTCGGCCCCGAAATCGAACATGTTAGCGCGCGCGCGCATCCCAAACTGAGCGTTCTGGCATAATAGGTGGTGCAATGTACATGACATACGTAATGCAATATATGTGGCGCAGTCTACGTGGTGCAGTCTAAGTGGTGCAATAAACTTCTGCCCGCAATGAGTTGTCAACCCCCACGCTATTACAAACATCCCACCCACCAACTTGGTTTGCAAAACCCATGCGGTGGCGATTGCGATGGATGCTTGGCGTTGGTTGGTGCATCTCTGCGGCCGCGCCAACCGTAGCACGCGCGCGCAACGGCCAGCTAGTTTGGCGCCACCGACGCGGCCGCGGTGGCGCTGACCGCTGGGCGCATCTCAGCGGGCACTTCACTGCGAGTCGGCAAGTTGGGCGGGCGCGGTATCATGGCAACGCCGACAACGGTAGACACGATGATGATAGATGATAGTAGCGACGCTGGCGGCGTTCGCACCGACGAAGGCGCGGCCAGTGCGGGCGCCGATGCTGATCACGCCGGCGACGGCGATGACGGCGTCCTCGCATCGGTGATGAAGGTTTTGGATCGAGTTCGACATGCGCGCGCGGCCGACGCACGAGAGTGGCCCGCGTAGTTTTACGTAACACGGATCGTGCCCCCCCCTCCCCCTCCCCAGCACGCGTGCAAGGGCGTGCGAATGATGTCCGCATGCGGCGCCAGAGGCCCGCTTGGCAGAACTGCATGAAGATGTTAGAGAAAAACGGTTGTCTGAAGAATTCGCAAGAACGCGCGACAAAAAAAAATTGAAACGGCCACGAAACCGAAGGTTTGAAAGGATTGCGGCATGCGCGCGCGACGACGCGCGCGTGCGCACCTCGTCCCATTTGTTGCAGAGGATTCGCGCGACGGCACACGCGCGAAAGCGTTTGAACGATTTCGACACGCGCACGCGCGAAACCAGTTTGGCAGCATGTTCGAAAAAGCTGGACAAACTTATGCGTATATACTCTAAATACTCATAATACGAATATAAATGATACTAGTGGCAAGACGTTTTAATATAGAGAATCAAAATAATATGAAAAAACGTGCGCACGTCTTGTTTCGAAAACCCGCGTTGCGAACACATAGATATTTATCTGTTTTTGGAGATTCGGTGCTAGAGCATGTCCGAGCTCGAAGGGTTTTCAAAGGCACTCCGTCCCATTTGTCCAACTGGTTCTTGGAAGTGGATGATGTGTGATAAACGAGTGCGGGCGCATAGTATTTTTTGCAGAGGGCGGCGGGGGGGGCGATACCGGCTCGACTGGGATGGTACGAACTCAAATTTAGGATGGACGATGGGGCAGAATCGTATGTAATTGGCAATACGAAAAGGAGGGTGATAAAGCCAGCGGGGGTGATGACAGATTCTGTTCTCCTGTTAGAAAGGAGAGTTGTTTTTTACCCATGAGTTGACACGCCCCACGCTCTTGCAAACATCCCACCCACCCACCCGCAACTTGGTTTGCAAAACCCATGCGGTGACGATTGCGATGCATGCTTGGCGTTGGCTGGTGCATCTCTGCGGCCGCGCCAACCGTAGCACGCGCGCGCAACGGCCAGCTAGTTTGGCGCCACCGACGCGGCCGCGGTGGCGCTGACCGCTTGGCGCATCCCAGCGGACACTTCACTGCGAGTCAGCGACCTGGGCGGGCGCGATGATGATAGTGGCGATGCTGGTGACGATGCTCGCACCGACGAAGGCGCGGCCAGCGCGGGCACCGATGCTGATCACGCAGGCGACGACGATGACGGCATCCTCGCATCGGTGATGAAGGTCTTGGAAAGAGTTCGACATGCGCGCGCGGCCAACGCGCGAGAGTGGCCCGCATGGTTTTCTTTGACACAGATCGTACCCCGCCCCAAAATGCGCGCAAGGGCGTGCGAATGATGTCCGCATGCGGCGCCAGAGGCCCGCTTGGCATAATTCCACGAAGTGACAAAATCGAAGGCTTTCTAAAACAAATCGCAAGAGCGCGCGCACAAGTTTTTTTAATGAAAACTGATGGTGCGAAACCTTGTCTTTTTGAATGTTGTTGCGACGTTCGGTTTTGAAATCGTCGCGAAACCGAAGGTTTTCGAAGGACTGCGGCATGCGCGCGCGACGACGCGCGCGTGCGCACCTCGTCCCATTTGTTGCAAAGGATTCTCGCGACGGCACGCGCGCAAGAGGCGTTCGAACGATTTCGACATGCGCGCGCGAAGCCTGTTTGGTAGCATGCTCTGAAAAACTTGGAAGATCGATGGTTCCCTTACGAATTCGCAAGAGCGCGCGCACGCTGTTTGAAAATCTGCGTTGCGAAACCATATGTTTGTCCCCACATGGTTGGTGGGATTATGGTTTTCCCCCCTCCCGCGCCCCACCCGCGTCTCACTCACACACTCACCTCCCTCCCTTATCCCTTATCACATAATCGTCCTCTCTCGCCTCGTCCACGCGCACCACATGTACGGCACACACATGAAACACGCGTCTACATGCCGCCGCACGCATGCACACACTCGCACACACACACACACACACACACACAAACAAACAAACAAACAACCAAACAAACAAACAAACAACGCCAATCCACGCCTGGAAAATTCACTGCATCACACACCCACGACGTGTGCGCCACATGCTGGGCACCGCAGGCTCGCAGGACACGGCTCGCAGGGCAGTAGAGGGTGGTCCCTCAACGCGGTGGCTATCCGTCCCAGGGTCGCGGGGCGTGGCAGGCGTGGCAGGCCCTCCACACCACAGGGGGTGCGCACGGGGTGGTCCTTCACCGCGTTTGCTGTCCGTCTCAGGGTCGCGGGGCGTGCCAGGCGTGGCACCATCTCCACACCACAGGGGGTGCGCAAAGGATGGTCCCTCACCGCGGTCTCTATCCGTCCCAGGGTCGCGGGGCGTGGCAAGCGTGGCAATTTCTCGACACCACGGGGGGGGGCGCAGTGGGTAGCCCTGCACCGCGGTCTCTATCGGTCCCAGGGTCGCGAGGCGTGGCAGGCGCGGCATTGTCTCCACACCACAAGGGGCGCGCAGGTATGCCCAGTGTGTGGTCCTCCACCGCGGTCCATATCCGTCCCAAGGTCGCGGGGCGTGGCAGGCGTGGCACTCTCTCCACACCACAAGGGGTGCGCAGGGGGTGGTCCCTCACCGCGGTCTCTATCAGTCACAAGGTCGCGGGGAGTGGCAGGCGTGGCATTTTCTCTACACCACAGGAGGTGCGCAGAAAGTGGTTCCTCACCGCGACGCCTATCCGTCCCAAGGTCGCGGGGCGTGGCAGGCGTGGCACTCGCTCCACACCACAAGAGGTGCGCAGGGGGTGGTCCCTCACCACGGTCTCTATCAGTCACAAGGTCGCGGGGCGTGGCAGGCGTGGCATTGTCTCCACACCACAGGATGTGCGCAGAAGGTGGTTCTTCACCGCGGTGCCTGTCCGTCCCAAGGTCGCGGGGCGTGGGTGCGTGACACGTTCTCCGCACCCCAAGGGGTGCGCAGGGGGTGGTTCCTCACAGCGTTGTCTGTCCGTCCCAGGGTCGCGGGGCGTGGCAAGCGTTGCACTTCTCTCTGCGCCAGAGGGGGCGCGCATGGTGTGGTCATTCAACGTAGTCAAGTTCCGTCCCAGGGTCGCGGAGCGTGGCAAGCATTGCATCCTCTCCACACCACAAGGGGTAGTATGCGGGGGGTGGTCCCTCAACGCGGTCCCTATCCGTCCCAGGGCCGCGGGGCGTGGCAAGCATTGCACTTTCTCCACACCACAGGGGGTGCGCAGGTGGTGGTTCCTCACCGCGGTGTCTATCCGTCCCAGGGTCGCGGGGCGCGGCAGGCGTGGCATTGTCTGCACACCACATGGGGGTGCGCAAAGGGGTGGTCCCTCACCGCGGTCTCTATCCGTCCCAAGGTCGCGAGGCGTGGCAGGCGTGGCACTTTCTCCACACCACAAGAGGTGCGTAGGGGGTGGTCCCTCACCGCGGTCTCTATCCGTCCAGGGGTCGCGGGGCGTGGCAGGCGTGACACGTTCTCCACGCCACGAGGGGTGCGTAGGGGGGGGGGGTCCCTCACCACAGTCTCTATCCGTCCCAGGGTCGCGGGGCGTGGCAGGCGTGACATTGTCTTCACACCACAAGGGGTGCGTAGAGAAAGGTCCCCACCGCGGTCTATATCCGTCCCAGGGTCGCGGGGCGTGGCAGGCGTGGTACTCCCGCCACACCACAGGGGGTGCGCAGGGGGGGGGGTCCCTCACCGCGGTATCTATCCGTCCCAGGGTCGCGGGGCGTGGCAGGCGCGGCACTTTCTCCACACCAGAATGGGCGCGCAAGGGTGCGCAATGTTTGGTCCTCCACCGCGGTCTCTATCCGTCCCAAGGTCGCGGGGCGTGGCAGGCGTAGCACTTTCTCCACACCACAGGGGGTGCGCAGGGGGCGGTCCCTCACCACGGACTCTATCAGTCACAAGGTCGCGAGGCGTGGCAGGCGTGGCATTGTCTCCACACCACATGCTGTGCGCAATGAGCGGTCCCTCAACGCGGTTTATATCCGTCCCAGGGTCGCGGGGCGTGGCAGGCGTGGTACTCCCTCCACACCACAGGAGGTGCGCCAAGGGTGGTTCCTCACCGCGGTGTCTATCCGTCCCAAGGTCGCGGGGCGTGGCAAGCATTGCATTTTCTCCACGCCACGAGGAGTGCGCACGGGGTGGTCCCTCACCGCGGTCTATATCCGTCCCAAGGTCGCGGGGCGTGGCAGGCGTGGCACTCTGTCCACACCACAATGGGTGCGCAGGGGGTGGTCCCTCACCGCGGTGTCTATCCGTCCCAAGGTCGCGTGGCGTGGCAGGCGGGGCACTTTCTCCACACCAGATGGGGTGCGCAATGGGTGGTCCCTCACCACATGGGGGTGCGCAAGGGGTGGTCCCTCAATGCGGCCCCGATCCGTCCCAGGGTCGCGGGGCGTGGCAGGCGTGGCACTCTGTCCACACCACAGGGGGTGCGCAAGCGGTGGTCCCTCACCTCGGTCCAGATCCATCCCCGGGTCGCAGGGCGGGGCGTGGCAAGCGTGGCACTTTCCTTAAGCCGCAGGAGGTGCTAGTGGAGATAGTGGAATCAGTCGTAGCAGTAGTAGTAGTAGTAGTAGTAGTAGTAGTAGTAGTAGTAGTAGTAGTAGTAGTTGCTGTTGTAGTTGTACTAGTAGTAGTAGTAGTAGTAGTAGTAGTAGTAGTAGTAGTAGTAGTAGTAGTAGTAGTAGCAGTAGCAGTAGCAGTGGTAGCAGTAGTAGTAGTAGTAGTAGTAGTAGTAGTAGTAGTAGTAGTAGTAGTGGTCGTAGTCGTAGTAACAATAATAGTGGAAGTAGCAGTAGCAGTGGTCGTAGTAGTAGTAGTAGTAGTAGTAGTAGTAGTAGTAGTAGTAGTAGTAGTAGTAGTAGTAGTAGTAGTAGTAGTGGTAGTGGTAGTAGTAGTAGTACCGTAGTAGTAATAGTAGTAGTCGTAGTAGTAGTAGTAGTAGTAGTAGTACTAGTAGTAGTAGTAGTAGTAGTAGTAGTAGCAGCAGCAGTAGCAGTAGCAGTGGTGGTAGTAGTAATAGTAGCGGTAGTAGTCGCAACTGTACTAGTAGCAATAGTAATATAGTAGTAGAAGTAGTAGTAGTACTACTACTACTACTACTACTAGTGATAGTAGTAGCCGCCGTAGTCGTAGTAGTCGTTGTAGTCGTAGTAGTAGTAGTAGTAGTAGTAGTAGTAGTAGTAGTCGCAGTAGTAGTAGTAGTAGTAGTAGTAGTAGTAGTAGTAGTAGTAGTAACACAAGTAATAGTAGTGGTGGTAGTAGCATTCGTAGCCGTAGCAGTAGTAGTAGTAGTAGTAGTAGTAGTAGTGGTAGTGGTAGTAGTAGTAGTAGCAGAAGTAGTAGTAGTGCTGTTAGTGGTCATACTAATAGTACTAGTAAAAGTGAGTACAACTATAACGCTACGGTAGCGCTAATAGTAAAGGCGGTGACACTCATAGTGGTAGTAGTCGGACTAAGAAGACTGGTAAAAGTAATAGGAGTAATAGTATTAGGCGTCGTAGTAGTAGTAGTAGTAGTACTAATACTAGTACTAATAGTACTAGTAGTACTAGTAGTACTAGTAGTACTAGTAGTACTAGTAGTACTAGTAGTACTAGTAGTACTAGTAGTACTAGTAGTAGTAGTATTAGTAGTAGTAGTAGTAGTAGTAGTAGTGGTAGTTAGTAGTAATAGTAGTAGTAGTAGTAGTAGTAGTAGTAGTGGTAGTAATAGTAGTAGTGGTAGTAGCAGTAGTAGTAGTAGTAGTAGTAGTCAGTAGTAGTAGCAGTAGTAGTAGTAGTAGTAGTAGTCGTAGTAGTAGTAGTAGTAGTAGTACTATTAGTAACAGCCATATAATTATCAGTTGTAGTAGGGGTGGTAGTATTAGAAGTAATAAAGAATAATAATAGTAATCGTAATAATAAACTTGGTAGTCGTCGTAATTGTGATAGTAGTGGTTAAAGTGGTCGTGGTAGTAGTGGTGGTACTCGTAATAGTAATACCAATAATGGTCGTAGCGGTGGTGCGTACATACCATAGAATAGGTATGTGGGGTTCCTCGGTGCTGTAATTCCATGGTTTGGGGGCGCTCGATTTTCAAATCCTTCCGATAGCGAAAGTTGTTGAAGGATTCTGGCATGCGCGCGCGACGACGCGCGCGTGCACTTCGTCTCATCTGTTTTGCAAAGATTTCTTGCAAACTGCTGATTTTTGATACGCGAATGCACGAGCATAGAATGCTTTGCAGAGGGTGGCGGGGGAGGTCGATACCGGTTCGGCTGGGATGGTACGGGCTCAACTTGACGATGGGCGATGGGGCAGAATCGTATGCAAATTGCAATACGATTCATACGCTGGGGGGATCCTACTCATTGTTTTTAATGAAAAAGGAAAATATATGCAGCGCAGTATCTGTGATGTGATCGATGTCGTGCAAGCTATGTACTGCGAAGTATGTGGTGCAATCTACGCGGTGCAAGAAAAGACTACGCTGCACCGCGCTTGACCACCTCCACTGCTCTTGCAAACACCCCACCCACCCACCCGCTGCTTGGTTTGCAAACCCACGCAATGGCGATAGCGATGCATGCTTGGCGTTGGCTTGTGCATCTCTCCGGCCACGCCAACCGTAGCACGCGCGCGCAGCGGCCAGCTAGTTTGGCACCACCGACGCGGCAGCGGTGGCGCTGACCGCTGGGCGCATCCCAGCGGGCACGTCATCGCGTCGGCGATGAAGGTTTTGGATCGAGTTCGACATGCGCGCGCGGCCGACGCGCAAGAGCGAGAGTGACCCGCATGTTTTTCCTCAGCACGGATCGTGCCCCCCCCCCCCCCCCCCCCCCCCAGCCCGCGCGCAAGGGCGCGCGAATGATGTCGGCATGTGGCGCCAAAGGTCCGTTTGGCCGAATTCCATGATTACGTTGAAAAACTTATGGTTTTCTCCAGAATTCGCAAGAGCTCAAGCGCAATTTCTTTTGAAAGCTGCTGTTGCGAAACCGTGTGGTTTCGAATCATTTGTTTCGACGCTCGGTTCTGGAATCGCTACGAAACTAAAAAGTGTTTGAAGGATTGCGGCATGCGCGCGACGACGCGCGCGTGCGCATGTCGCCCCAGCTGCTGCAAAGGATTCTCGCGACGGCACGCGCGCAAAGGCGCTCGAACGATTTCGACATGCGCGCGCGAAGCCCTTGTGGTAGCATTTTCTGAAAATGTTGGAAAACCAATCGTTGTCTCAAGGATTCGCAAGAACGCGCGCGCACGTTATTGTTTGAAAATCCGCGTTGCGAAACCATGTGTTTTTTATCTGTTGTTTGACACTCGATTTTGAAATCCTTCCGAAAACGAAGGCTTGTTTGAAAGATCCGACATGCGCGCGCGACGACGCGCGCGTGTTGCTAGGTATTCCTGGAAACGTGTGATTTATGACAAACGAGTGTGCGCGCATATTTCTTCCAAGAAGATGGCGGAGGGGGTCGACACCGACTCGGCTGTGGTGATACGAACTCGTATTTCGGATGGACGATGGGGCACAATCGCATTCAAATTGCAATACGAAAATTGGACCGAAAAACCGGGGGGAACCTATTTTTCCTGTTCAAAAAAATCCCACGAGTTGACACACCCCACACGCTTGCAAACACCCCACCCACCCACCCGCTACTTGGTTTGCAAAACCCATGCAGTGGCGATAACGATGCATGCTTGGCGTTGGCTGGTGCATCTCTGCGGCCGCGCCAACCGTAGCACGCGCGCGCAGCGGCCAGCTAGTTTGGCACCACCGACGCGGCCGCAGTGGCGCTGACCGCTGGGCGCACCCCGGCGGGCACACCACTGCGGGTCGGCGACTTGGGCGGGCGCGGTAGCAAGGCAACGCCGACTGCGGTAGACACGATGATGATAATGGCGATGCTGGTGACGATGTTCGCACCGACGAAGGCGCGGCCAGTGCGGGCGCCGATGCTGATCACGCCGACGACGATGACGGCGCCCTCGCGTCGGCGATGAAGGCTTTGGAAAGGGATCATGCGCGTGCGGCCGACGCGCGAGTGGTCCGCATGGTTTTACTTGACACGGACCGTGCCCCGCAAGCACGCGCGCAAGGGCGCGCGAATGACGTCGGCATGCGGCGCCAAGGCCCGCTTGGCAGAATGTCATGAAGATGTGGGGGGGGGAAAAAAAAAACATCCCTTCTCAAGAATTCGCAAGAGCGCGCGAGCCAGTTACTTTGAAAACTGATGTTTCGAAACCTTGCGTTTTGTGCTTACATGTGTTTTTGACATTCGGTTTTGGAATCGATACGAAACCGAAGGTGTTTGAAGAATTGCGGCATGCGCGCGCGACGACGCGCCCGCGTGCATTTCGTTTCAGCTGTTGTCAAGGATTCTCGCCACGGCACGCGCGCGAAGGCGCTCGCACGATTTCGACATGCGCTCGCGAAGCCCGTTTGGCAACATCTGTTTCTGAAAATGTTGGAAAACCTATGTTTTTCTCAAGAATTCGCAAGAGCGCGCGCGCACGCGCTTCTTTTGAAAATCCGTGCTGCGAAACCATGTGTTTCATTGTTGTCTGACCCTCAATTTTGAAATCCTTCCGGAACCGAAGGTTTGTTTGAAAGATTTCGCATGCGCGCGTGACGACGCGCGCGAGAGCACTTCGCCCCAGCAATTGCAAAAGGATTATTAAAAACTGGTGGTTGTTGATAAACGAGTGCGCGCGCATAGTATTTGTTGCAGAGGATGGCGAGGGGGGTCGATACCGGCTCGGCTGGGAGATGGTACGACCTCATACTTGCGATGGACGATGGGGCAGAATCACATGAACATTGCAATACGAAAAGGTGGACCGATAAACCCGGGGGGGGGGGCCCAATTTTTTCAAGAAAGGAGAACGCATGTTGGAGAGCTTGGACTTGTGAATTCCACTGATCGCGCAAGCATCCCACCCACACACCCGCAACCCGGTTTACAAAACCCATGCGGCGCGATTGCGATTAGTGCTTGGCGCCACATGGCGCATCTCTGCGGCCGCGCTGGCGCGCGCATGCTCGCGCGCACACCGGCCAGCTAGTTTAGCACAACCGACGCGGCAGCGGTGGCGCTCACCAATGGGGACTTCCCAGCGCGTTTCACAGGCCGCGCTGGCGGACGCAGTGTCATGGTGACGTCGACAACGGCGATGGTAGCGAAAATTGTGACGATGATGACGACGACAACTGCAAGGCCCATGACGGCGCCGATGCCAGCCACGCTGATGACAATGATGGCGTCCTCGTGCCAGCGATGAAGGTCTAGGAGAAATTCGGCATGCGAGCGCGCGGCCCGCGTGCGCGCGAGTGGCCAGCATGGCATTCGTTGACAAAGACCGTGCCTCCACAGCAAGCGCGCGAGGGCCTTCGAATGATGTCGACATGTCGACATGCGCGCGCGCGAGAGGCCCGCTTGGTCGCACGTAGTGACAATCTTGAGTGACCGATGGTTGGCCTAAGAATTCGCGGGAGCGCGCGCAGGTCTTCTTTGGAAAACCAGACTGCAGCACAACTTGTTGCTTATCAATATATTTATAGAAATGAATAACTATTGCACTGACTACATATTTAGATCTATGTGCTATGGACTACCGATAATGAAATCGTTTCGAAACTCAGAGCTGATGAAGGAATCCGACATGCGACATACGCGCGACGACGCGCGCGTGTGGACTTCGGGCCATATGCTGCAATATACGTTTAAACATTGATCAATTTGAAGAACACAACGAGTGCGTGCGCATAGAATGATTCGACAAGGATGCGGAGGGGGGCCCGCACCAGCCTGGCAAGGATGTTACGAATTCATATTGATCATGGGCGGTGGGGCAGAGTCATATTATGTACATTGCAGTCCCCAGGGGAACCGCTTAAGGCTGGCTTCGGGAGAAGGGTAGAGTCTACTCTCCTCTTGAAGACGAGAACCCTTGTGGTGCAATGTTTGTGGTGCACCGTATGCGGTGCAGTCTGCGCGGTGCGATCCATGAGTAACGAGGCGGCGACGGGGCGGCGACGGGGCGGCAACAGCGGCCACATGGCGGCCCAAACAACCCGCAAGCCCAGGTAACGGGCGGCGACGGGCGGCGACGAAACGGCGACGGCGGCGACATTGCGGCCAGAGCGGCCCACGGCCCAACAGGCCCAGTTCCTTAGAAGATGGGCACGGCCCCACAAGTGAGAGCACTACTTGAAGAGTTGAGTAACCTGAAACACGTTGTAAATGCTTGTCCCCTCCGCCTCCGCCTCCGCCTCCGCCTCCGCCTCCGCCTCCTCCGCCTCCGCCTCCTCCTCCTCCTCCTCCTCCTCCTCCTCCTCCTCCTCCTCCTGCTCCTCCCCTCCTCCTCCTCCTCAACCTACCTCCTCCTCCTCTCCTCCCCCTCCTCCCTCCTCCTCCTCCTCCTCCTCCTCCTCCTCCTCCTCCTACCTCCTCCTCCTCCTCCTCCTCCTCCCTCCGCTCCTCCTCCTCCCTCCTCCTCCTCCTCCTCCTCCTCCTCCTCCTCCTCCTCCTCCCCTCCTCCTCCTCCTCCTCCTCCTCCTCCTCTCCCCTCCCTCCTCCTCCTCCTCCTCCTCCTCCTCCTCCTCCTCCCTTTGTCCTCCTCCTCCTCCTCCTCCTCCTCCTCCTCCTCCTCCTCTCCTCCTCCTCCTCCTCCTCCTCCTCCTCCTCCTCCTCCTCCTCCTCCTCCTCCTCTCCTCCTTCCTCCTCCTCCTCCTCCTCCTCCTCCTCCTTCCTCCTCCTCCTCCTCCTCCTCCTCTCCTCCTCCTCCTCCTCCTCTCCTCGCGACGCGGGCGGCCGCTGGCCCCATGGCCCGCGTCGCGCCTGGGCCAGCGGCGCGCACCGCCGGCACGCCCTCAGCCTGCCCGGGGCTCGGGAGCCGGACGACAGCGGCATGTCCTGCGGGCGGGGGGGCAGGAGCAGGAGCAAGAGGAGGAGGAGGAAGAGGATAAAGGATCAGGAGACAGAGGGAGGAAGAGGCGGGGGAGAAGGGAGGAGGAGGAGGAGGAGGAGGAGGAGGAGGAGGAGGAGGAGGAGGAGAAGAAGGAGAAGGGGAAGGAGGAGGAGGGGGAGGAGGAAGAGGGAGAGGAGAACGAGGAAGAGAACGAGAAGCAGGATCAGCGGTGGGAAGAGCAGGAGAAGGAGCAGGAGCACGAGCAGGAGTAGGAGCAAGAGGAGGAGGAGGCGGAGGAGGAGGAGGAGGAACAGAAGGAAGAGGAGGAGGAACTGAAGGAGGACGAGGAGGAGGAGGAGGAGGAGGAGGAGGAGGAGGAGGAGGAGGAGGAGGAGGAGGAGGGGGGTAGCGGCACGTCCTGCGAGCGAGGAGGAGGAGAAGGAAGAGGAGGAGCAGCATGAGGGGTGAGGGCAGCGGCATGACTTGCGAGCTGGGAGGAGGAGGAGGAGGAGGAAGAGGAGGAGGAGCAGCAGGAGGATGAGGAGGAGCAGGAGGAGGACGAGGAGGAGGAGGAGGACGAGGAGAAGGAGGACAGGTGGCCCCAGCGTCGAATGGATCAGCCGAATCGGATCGACCCAAATACCGACTCGGCAGACGACGGCAGAAGTGGGCTGCCAAATCGAAATCGGCAGAATCGACACGGGTCGGAAATCGGATCGCGACAAGCCGGATCGGAATCGAAATCGGGCCGGGAAGGAAAAGAAGGAAGTGGGGGGTGATTGGCCGTCCCATCCGCCCCTCCTTCTCCCGAGTGTCGTCGTCGCACGTCGTCGTAGAAGTGGTCGCGTGTTCTCGCGCGCGCGTCGTTGCATACGGGGGCCGCACGTCGACTATAGGCCTTGGGCCCCCCCTCGGGCACCAAGGGGCCCCCTCCAACCCTCCACGCACCCAAAGAGTCTGGCACGTGAACAGTCGCCCCTCGACCCTGGACACTTGAGGGACCCCCCTGGGCCCTGGAGGGCCCCCCCCTCGGGTCCCTCCACGGATCCCCCTCCGAACCGCGGGGCGGACCCCCTGGTCCGTGGGACGGATCCCGCCAGACCGTGGGACGGACCCTCCTCCTCCACCTCCTCCTCCTCCTCCTCCTCCACCTCCTGCTCCTGCTCCTGCTCCTGCTCCTCATCCTCAGCCTCCTCCTCCTCCTCCTCTTCCTCCTCCTTCTCCTCCTCTCATCCTCCTCCTCCTCTCATCCTCCTCCTCCTCCTTCTACTCCTCCCCCTCCAAGAGAAAGAGCGAAGCCGGATCGGCAGAAAATCGGCCGAAGCCGGCTGCCACATCGAATCGGCAGGAGTCGGATCGGGCGAAGACGAAATCGGAATCGCAAGTCGGAATCTCCAGATCGAGTGGGTTCGAATCGGCAGCCGGGAAATTCTGGAGCCAGCCAGAGGAGTCGGAAAGGGAGGAGGAGGAGGAGGAAGAGGAGGAGGAGGAGGAGGGGGAACAGCAGCAGAAGGAGGACGAGGTGGAGGAGGAGGATCAGGAGGAGGATGAGGCAGAGAGAGGGGGAGGAGGAGGAGGAGGACCGGAGTCAACCCACGACGCATCAGCGATGCTGCAACACACCCTCCCGTCCCAGGGTACATCCTCGAGCATCCCAACAGGCCTTCCTGTGCAGTACCGGATGCGCCCTCTTGAAGGACCAGCATCCGGCGGGCCTGCCATTCGGGCGAGAGCCACGTTGTGAACAGGAAGGGACTTGCATCCCTCCAGCGCGCAGTCAGACATGCGACACTGAATGATCATGCAGCTCCACGGGGGGTCCAGCAAGATCCCCACTGTGAAAAAGGACCGGCACAGATCCGCGTAACAGTCACACAACAATTGACACTTCTGGTCATGAACTTCCAGAAAGTCTCCAACGAAAGCCCCATTCTGGAAAGGAGCTGCCCTCCATCCGTGCCGCTGTTACTATGTCAAAGTTCCCGGTGGAAGTCGCAAGGTAGCGCCCCATGTTGAAGAGAAAGCGTCCCCAATCCTCATATCTGTTGCAATTCGTACAAGTGCCGCAAACGGTCGAGACGAATGCTCGTGGGGCTAGGGCAAGAGCCCCATGCTGAAAGATTGATGTGCTCGATCCTTGACACTAAGGCACACGGTTAACAATGATGTACACGCCGCTACGGCGAGAGCCATACATTGAAAAAAAACACCTGTGCTCCGTCCTTGTGTCTGCTGCAAAATACAAATGTGCGAGTTTCTCCTGCGACAACCCCATGCTTTGAAAACCGCACGTGTTCCATCCATATAGCGGCTAAGACTTGCAAGCTTCAGGATCGTAAGGGGGTGAGGAAGTCCCAGGCGAAAAGCCCAGCCGTCTTACCGACAAGTGTGGGGGGGGTGACTGTTAGGAGCTACTGCAAGGAAAAAGGGTGGAGCATGATGAGGAGGATCTGGAGGAGAACAGCGGCATGTCCTGCGAGCGGGTGATTTCTGACACCGCGTGGATCCTTCCACCGTGAACGATCGCGGCTTTCCGACAGCGCCAATCTTTCGATGCTGGCCGCTTCTGGGTCACCACGGGCGTTCAACCCCGAACGCGCGCGCTGGAATCGCCAGCGGAGCGGGCCACGCGCATCGGCTCCTTCGCACCAGCACGAAGGAAGCGGGCCCTGAAGGAAGGGCGGGCGTCCTGAAGGAGCCCCTCCACGGGCCCAAGGACCGCCACGAAACGACCCTCGTCGTCGTCGTCGTCGTTCCCGTCGTCGTCGACGTCGTCGTCGTCCAGGGCCCGTTTCCCTCGGGAGCCCCTCTTCCCTCGTGGCGATCTGCGCTCGAGACGACGCAGGGAGTGGCCCTAGGCGGGGTGGCCGCTGGCGCGCGGCTACCGGGGGACGCGGGGAGGGCCAGATGCGAACGCGCAGGCCACGTGCTGATGTGCTAGTGCTGCTACTCCTGATCCTCCTCCTCCCCCTCCTCCACCACCACCTCTTTCCCCCTCCTCTTCCTCCACCGCCCTCTTGTCGTCCTCACATCCGTCCTCATCCGTCGTCCATTTCCCACTCATCCCCCTCCCGCCCCTGCTCATCCCACTCTTCCCACTCCTCCTCGTCCTCCCCTGCCCTCCTCCGCCCTCCTCCATGCCATGCAACTCGTAGACGGCAGTCTGTGAGCGAAACGGCCACAGCACACTTCGAACAGCCTCTCGCATATCCTCGCCTTGCTTCTTCCCCTCCTCCACCTCCTCCACCTCCTCCTCCTCAGTGGAGGAGGAGGAGGAGGAGGAGGAGGAGGAGGAGGAGGAGGAAGAGGAGGACTCATACTTCCCTCCCTCCCTCCCTCCCTCCCTTCGCTCCCCCCTCCCCCTCTCGCTCCCAGCCCCTCGCCCTGTCACGGGCAGCTGCCCGCGGACCTGCCGCCCGCACAGCTCGGATCGACCGCTCGCACAGGAAGCCCGCCGCCGCCGCGGTGCCCCGCAGCCGGCCAGCTCACCGGCCGGTCAGCTCACCGACCAGCCCGCGGCCCGCAGAGCTACAGCACGCACACACACACACACACACACACCGACGATACGCAATATCATGTTTAGCTTAAGGCAGCACAGAGGGCCGTTTCGCGATGTCTGAACTCGCTTGCCAGTGAACAGATCCGACTGAGCACTAAGCTCGACTCGAGAACGCCTCGAGGCCCCGCCCCAGAACGTGTTCCCAGGATGGGTCGACAAGCCCGCCCCCCGACGGCACGCAGTCGTGCTGTAAGAACTCCTGGGGCACCTCCTTCATCGGGGCCCGAGCTTTTCCCCGAGGTGCCCCCCAAGGGCCTCGGCGGGCCCCCAAACCCTTCGGGGGGGGGGGAAGAAGAGAGAGGGGGGGGCTTCCGCCGGGGCACCCGCCGTCTGTGTGAAGTGCCTGCAGTGGAGGCCAGTCCACCAGAAGCCTCCCTCGAGAAACCCAACCCTGAGACCCCAGGACGTCCACGGGTTTTGGGTGTGGGAGCGTCACGCTTTCCGTGGCACAGAACCATCGAAGTCCCATAAACCCAAGGCACCCTGGAGGCAGGCAGGGTGTTTCTTGGCATGGGTCCCCACTGTACTGTGTCAGCCGCCGCGCGCTTCAGATGCAGGCGAAAGAGTGGGCGGGCTGTCCCGCGTTCCACGTCCCCCCCCCCTTGATTCGCGGCCCCCACCCCCAGAAAGGCAACGCCTAGGGACGCTCGTGCAGTGCCCCCTCGTTGAGCACGATCGCATGTTTTGCGCGTCCCGTCATTCTCCCCCCCCCTCCTGGACTCCTCCTTCTCCTCCTACCGCTTCTGGTCCTCGTTATCCTCCCTGTCCGCCAAGACATGCCTCGCGCATGTAAGCCACATCACCTCGACGCAGGCAGGAGGCCACGACGATTGCTTGCCATCATAGGCGCTGAAAGTTTGTGGCTCGACCCCGTCCTCGACCTCCCTGCCCTTCTCCTTAAACCGATCTTCCTGCCTCCCACTCCGCCTCCAATGATAGGCCTGTTTTCCGCCACCACCACCATAAGTTGGAGGTGGGAAGGAGGTGGAGGACGAGGAGGTGGAGGACGAGGAGGAGGAGGACGAGGAGGAGGAGGACGAGGAGGAGGAGGAGGAGGAGGAGGACCCCCTCCCCCTCCAACGTGTGGTGGTGGTGGTGGTGGCAAAACAGGCCAATCATCCAACCCGCGCCGCCAGGCAACCCCGCCCCGCCCACCCGCACCCCCCCACCCTCGCACGAGCGTTATGTCGGGCGTGCCCCCCTACAGGGGGATTCTCGACGAAAAATACAAAATACCCCAAAAATGCACCAAAAAGGTCAACACATACTAAAAAAATAGTCCCCAGACTATTGTTGGACTATTCTTTGACTATCTTGGGGGTACGTTTTTATATTTTTCGTCGAAAATCCCCCTGTAAGGGGGACACGCCCGACTCAACACGAGCGCCCTGGCGGAGCTGCGCGGCTGTGAGACTGGACCAGCCCCCGCCGCACGCAACATCTGAGCATTTTCTGAGGGTGGAGGGCTCAGGAGCCAGGAGCCTTTCCCTTGGCAGCGGATGGAAAAGCATGTTCTAGATTTCATGAAGAGCGACTGATGTATACTACTATGTATAATTGATTGCTGCCCTGTCCACTACGTTTCTCTTGCATGCGCGTTTTGTTACCGTAGTGTCTCACGCCCTCCAGCTCCGCTTGCGGAGCGAGGTGCCTCCATAGGCCCCTCGACCGGACTTGACTTTGACTTTTGAGGGCTCAGGGTGAAATCTGTATGGGCTGTTGCACCTCGGAAACCAGTCCGGCTTGTGATTCACGCGTGCAAATTCAGGCCTCGAGAACCCGTCGACACGGCATGTCAGATTCCACCGTTTACCCTCCACCCAACGAAAATGCTCAGGCAATCGGCCATCGCAACTCTGTCCGGCCAAACGTTGAGCGCGCGAAAAAACGTACCAAGACGCTCGAACCACACCTGGCTCGATTCACCTGTGGGGCATGCGGGGGCCACCTGCTGGATGCACACGCGGAGGATTTCCGTGCCTGATCACACGAGGGCGTATCGCTGGAGAAACGATAAGGAACGGGTCCTACGCAAAACGGCATCGCGGCCTGACGCGACGGCTTGCGCGGGCCGCCAGCGAGGCAAGCCACACTGGTGACACGAGGGCGCTCAAAGGCCGCCCTACGCGAGAGGCCTACGCGCCAGTGTCGGTGAAGACGAACCCTTTTTTCTGCGTCGCCCGTGCGGCCACATGTGCATACAGCTCTCGCCCAGGCCAGCCGCGTCATGTGCATCCAGATTACTGGTGGCATCACGCCGCTTCACCTTAGCGGCTACTGCGTGCTCGGCTGCGCCCCCGGTGCGGTAAAACGAACTGTGCCTAAAGGCGGGCGGCAAAGCCGCCGCCCGAAACCACATCGTGGCTCCTCCTCCTCCTCCTCCTCCTCCTCCTCCTCCTCATCATCATCATCAGCAGCAGCAGCATCAGCATCAGCATCATCATCATCATCATCATCATCATCATCATCATCATCATCATCATCATCATCATCATCATCATCATCATCATCATCATCATCATCATCATCATCATCATCATCATCATCATCATCATCATCATCATCATCATCATCATCATCATCATCATCATCATCATCATCATCATCATCATCATCATCATCATCATCATCATCATCATCATCATCATCATCATCATCATCGTGGCACCTTCTCTGCATGACTGGTGCACTCAGCAGCAAACCTGGGAACGAGCGGGACTACCCCATCTCCAGGCCTTTGTGAACAGGGGGCTGGTGCCGCAGCCCTGCCGGGAGGAGGCCTCTCGGACCCCCCCCCCTCCAGTCGGGAGGCCCCCCCGAGGACCTCTTCGGGAGAGACCCCACCAAGCCCTGCAAGACACCTCACACTATAGGAGGGCACCAACTATACACCAACACAGATCCTGGCCAGGATCACCCTGGGTCCAGGATGGGTGTATACGCCCTCCTGCCTGGGGCAAGAAGGCATATACACCGATCCTGGGCCCAGGATTGGCCTGGCCAAGATCGGTGTTGGTGTATAGTTGGTGCCCTCCGACACTAGAGCCCCCCGAGATCAGAGCCCCCCTTCTTTTATCATGAGATCCCGAGTGCCACTGACTGCTCATGCTGTGGCCCTGCCCTGCAGCTCCACCTTGTGCCTCCCTCCTCGCCCGGGTGTTCCTCCCGCCTCCGCATCCTTCCTCATCCCTGCTCCGTCTTCCTCCGTCACCTCATGTTCTTTTCACGCCTTCTCGTGTCGTACCGACGCCTAGGATCACCAACTAGGACAAGCCATGTGACCTGTGGACTCGGGGCATTGGCACACTGCTTCGCAAACGTGCGATTTGCCAGCAATTCGCACCCAGCCCTGTCCGGCAGAACCCCCTCTGGTGAGGGTGGCACAATCAGGGAGGGCCCGAAAGCCCACCTGGGTTCGGGAGCCCCACTGGCTACCCTGCGACAGTCGAGGTCGAGAGGTCAACCCTGAGACGATGCTTCATAAAAAGAGGTCGACCCACATCCGGCGCTGGCAGGACTCGGCCTGGTTTAGTGATGTGCGTGTGCTTTGGGACACCTCCCCCATCCCATCCCACTGACCAGAGCTGCCACCACCCGAAAAACACCAGCTACGGCAGACCTGGTTTAGTGATTGTGATTACTTTTTGTCGGGGCTGTTAGGCCCAATCACTACCCGTCGGTCCGAAGAAGTGGGTAAAAACATAAAGCAGGAAGGCGTTGGAAGTAGAAGTGGTTTCCGCCCGCCCCTTGAGGGCGAGAAAGCAGGAAGGCGCCTACAGTGGATTGGAATCTGTGAATCTACAAATACCCACTTCCAACGACCGACGGGTAACTGACCACCTACCAGACCACCCCAACCCCACCCGAAGACCCGAATTTCGGGCTCGGGGCGGGGGGGCACGGGCTTCATATGTGTTTGTGGATATGTCACCCGACCCCCCCACCACTGGAACTGGAGGGCAAATCGGGGCTGTCGCGTTGGGTTGGGGGTGGCTTGGTGGGCGGTGAGTAACCGGCTACGGGTGGTGCCGCCCGATGTTCGTAGGGTACTCGCTGGCAGGGCGGTTCCTCATTTGAGCGCCGAGGATCAAAAACAGACCTCACGCGAGATGGCACAGCGACCTTACGCCGCAGCTTACGCGGGCCGCCAGCGCGGCACGCCACATTAGGGACGCAGCTTGTGCGCCAGTGTCTGCGAAGACGCCCCTGTTTTTCTGCGTCGCTCATTTGGTGCGCCTGCTGAAGCGGGACCCAGACATGCGATGCCTTGATCGTTTCCCTGCGCGGCCCCTGGAAGTCCCGACCCTGTCCTCAGGCCGACATACTTCGTCCCGAGCCGTTGCCTGACGGCCCCGCGGCCCGGCGTGGACCCCCAAGAGGCCGACAACGACGAAGACCCCCGCCCTGATGTCTGTCCAGACGTTGCCCTGATGTCTGGAGGGGGAGGAGGGGGAGGAGGGGGAGGAGGGGGAGGAGGAGGAGGGGAGGAGGAGAGGAGGAGGGAGGAGGAGGAGGAGGAGGGAGGAGGAGAGGAGGAGAGGAGGAGGAGGAGGAGGAGGGGAGGAGGAGGAGGAGGAGAGGGAGGAGGAGGAGGAGGAGGAGAGGAGGAGGAGGAGGAGGAGGAAGGAGGAGGAGGAGGTGGAGGAGGAGGAGGAGGAGGAGAGGGAGGTGGCCCGCCGGATGTGGCGGTGGCGGCGCCCGCTTCTCGGCCCGCCGAGCCCGCCCCCCGTCCAGCAGGCACCGCGGCACCGGCGCCCGCGGCTGCGCGCAGAGCGCCAGGCCGCAGACCTGGCGAGCGGCTCGTCTGCCCGGAGGGCCACTCCCCTGTCCTCCTCCTCCTCCTCCTCCTCCTCCTCCTCCTCCTCCTCCTCATCCTCCTCCTCCTCCTCCTGCGGCTGCATCATGAAGCGCGCCGCCGAGAAGTGGGAAACTCCCGGGAAAGTTTTTTCCCCAACGCCAGCGCGAAGCGAGACAAGCCTGAATACCCTGTGGCTGTCTCATGAAGCGTCCCACCGAAGCAGGAAAGCAGAGGATCCGAGCGGAGGAGGGCGTTATGTGCAGGACCCCCATGGCCCGAGCGGCCGTTTGCACTAACCACGCAACGGCAGCCAGAAGGGGGAAAACGCAAGGGAGAGAGAGGAAGACAGAGACAGGGAGAGACAAAGAGAGAGAGAGAGAGGGAGAAAAGAGAGAGAGAGAGAGAGAGAGAGTGGGAGAGAAAGAGAAAGAGAGAGAGAGAGAGAGAAAGATGCCACCATCCCAGGCAGGAGGCTCTTTTCTCCGCCAGCGACCACGCAACTCAAAGGAGCAAGCGTGAAGACCCTGAGCTTGCTCTGTGAGGCGTGCGGCCGAGGAGGCGAAGAGAGCGACGGGAAGGGGCCAAGAGAGCGACAGGAGAAGGCGACTATGGGATCCTGGGACGGGGCGGCCCTGAGACTCCAGCGATGTGAGCAAATCGCGACGGGCGTCCCTGCCCTGGCCGATTCGGATTTTTTCTGGAGTGTGCTCGAGGCATGCTTGAAGCCTCCAGGATTATGTTGCTCCCATCCTACTTAAGGACCACATCCCAGAAACAATTTCGAGCACCCGGAAAAGTGTCAAAAGAGTGTCGAACCAGTGTCGAACCAGTGTCGAGCGAGTGTTTCCCAGGGCCCGACACGTGAAAACCCTTGAGCTTCGGCACCTTTTTGGGCGCTCGAAGTTCTTTCTGGTGATCCAGGCTAAAGTAGGTTGGAGCATCATAACTCCAGGGCTGCTCTCGTCACCATGGCTGGACCCCAGCCTGACTACCTACCAGACCACCCCAACCCAACCCGAAGACCCGAATTTGACCCGAATTTCGGGTTGGGGGGGGTACGGGTTCCATGTGTTTTTTCAACGTTCCCCGACCCCCCCCAACCGGAAATGGAGGGCAAATTGAAGCCTTCGGGTTGGGTTGGGGTGGTTTGGTGGGCGGTGACAGCCTCAGAAGCCTGGCCAGGTGGCGCCCCAGGACAGGCGTGGAGACCGATGGGGGGGGGGGGGGGGGTGGGCCGTCGGACTCCGGGGCGCCGTGCGGAAAGCACAAGCGGCAGCCTCGCCTTGGCTTCGGGCACCCAGGGCCCTCACGGATCGGTCCAGCCCGCAGGGTGCCTCGGGAAGGCGGGCTCGAAGACGCTGATGGTGTTTGTTTATCGCGACGTGGTATGTGTTTCTCTAGGGGCAAGTCGGGCCTGTCCCCCTACAGGGGGGGGTTCGATGAAAAATTAAGAATACCCCCAAAAAATCAAACAATCATCCAAAAATAGTCCGGGGACTATTCGTTGAGTATGTTTTGACCTTGTTGGGGTATTTTCTGGGTATTTTTAATTTTTCGTCGAAACTCCCCCTGTAGTTGAGGGATGAAAAAAACGACCCTACCCTGGGTTACAAGTGCGTGGTCTGTAAACCTCCTGGGAACCCCCAAAGCCTAGAGCCGCCAGGACGCGGCACATCACGCAGGGTTTACCCTGTCAGCGCACAGAAGTTTCAGCGCGCAGCGCCTCGTAAACCAGGGTAGGGGCGTTTTTTTGTCTGCCCTTGATGTAGGGGGACACGCCCGACATAACTCTAGGGGAGGGAGGGCACTCGCAGACTGCTCCGCCAGAAGCTCGCTCTGCCTCGGCCCTGCTTCGCTGTGTACCGCCTCGCCGTGTGCCGCTTCGCCGTGCGCACGCTCGTTCCGCGGAAGGCATGCCTCGCCAGGAGCTCGCTTCGCGAAGAAATCGCTTCGCCCAAGGTCCGCTGCAAGAGAGCTGGTCTCGACGAAGGCTTGCCGTGCCTCGTTTGTTGCATCAGCGCGGCAAGCACGGTTGGGAGAGATAGCCCCGACATTCGACATCGGGAAAACACATCACCACGAGAAGTCATCACCCGAGCCATCCAAACCAACCCTCCGACCCAACCTTCACGCCAAACTCTTCGAACCAGATCGGCCGTGAGATTCCCAGGGCCCAGAACAAATCGATAATGCGGGATGACGGTTCATAAAAAAAATGGAGGGGAACGATTAAAAAAGTGTCTTGCTATTTCTGCATAATTTTCTGACTGGAGGAGAACGATTAAAAAGAATAGTGTTCCAGCCCGCGGCTGGTTTTTTCGAATCGTCATCCCAGGCGCCGCCGCGTGAACACGACCTCCGGTCATTTATTAATCGTCATCCTCCATTAGAGGTCGTCCCGTCGCGTTGTTCTCAGGGGGGCCCCATTTCACGGAGATTCGTCGCACCCGCGGCGGGCTGCGAAGCCGAATCCAGGGAACTCCCGAGCCCTCTTGGCGGCGCCCACAGCCGGGCGGCGCGAAGGGGGCGGCCTTCTGCGAAGGCGGGCGGGGGCGTTTAAAAGGCAAGGGCGTCTTTTTAAAACGTTGCGTTTGTATATATGTGTATATATATGTATGTATGTATATATATATATATGTATATGTTATATATACACACACAAAAAAAAAAAAAAAAAAAAAAAAAAAAAAAAAAAAAAAAAACTACCTTCTCGGTAGGCCGCCCCTTTTTGCTGGCGCCGCCGACCCTCGCTTGGCGCCAACACGTGGCGACGTCTGGGGCCATGCCCTGCATAATCCGAAAAAAACATGCGATGGACTGCCCCCCCCCTGCCGCGCACGCCTGCGCGCCCCCTCGAGCGACGACGCGCTCGGCGCACTGCGCGGAAGGTGGCACGCCCCCCGCCGAGGCGCGCACACGTGCGCAGGTGAACGAAAGCACGCGCGCGGCGCGCAGAGGCGCGACCGCGCGCGTGCGCGCGCCGGCGCGACCGGCCCTCCGAAGGCCCCCGGATGCATTGCGCCGCGCGCGCTCGCGCCTCGCAGCTGCCGCCCGCGGGCGACGCGCACTCCACGCACTGGCGGCAGCGCTCTGCTGGGCAGCCGGGCGGCCACGCGGGCGCCGCCTCGGCCCTGTGGCGGCGGCCTGAGCGGCGGGCGCGGAAGGGCGGCGCGAGGGGAAGCCGAGGGGAGTGAGGGGCGAGCGTCCTGGGGCCTTGCTGGCGAGGATGGCGACGATGCAAATGCTGATGGCGATGCTCGTGTAGTGAAATAGCCATGACGATGACGATGGTGACGGCTGATGTTGATGATGATGATGATAAGGTGATGGTGAAGATGCTGATGCTGATGCTGGTGATGATAGTGATGATGGTGGCTGTGATGATGATAGTGACGGCGACGATGATAATACTGCTGATTAGACTGAAGGTCAGGTCAATGATTATGATTATGTTGAGATTGACGATGACGATGGAGACGGCGGTGCGGACCATGATGACGATGATGCTGATGACGATGACGATGACGATGACGATGACGATGACGATGACGATGACGATGATGATGATGATGATGATGATGATGATGATGATGAGGATGATGATGATGATGCTGATGATGATGATGATGATGATGCTGCTGATGATGATGATCATGATGATGATGATGGTGATCGGGCCAGCCTCACCAGGGCCAGTAAGAACTCAGGAGATGGCCGCTCAAGGCAACCAGCGCGCGCCCAGCCGCGGCCCCGCGTCGGCGCCCTGCGCGGCCGCCAGCACTTGCCGCGCGAAATCCATTCCCGAGGCGGCCAGCGGGCCCGCCGGGGAGAAGAACCGCGCGCCGAACTGCAGCAAACGACGTCCGCAACGAAACGCTGTGCCGCAAGGCCTGGGCCTGCCCTCGGTCTCGACCGCTAACGGGCTCGCCGCGCCGGTCCTCCCTGCGCTTCTCCACGTCGCGGGCCTCGTGGCCGACGCCGCGCGCTGCCGGGCCCGACTCTCCGGGCGAGCGCGCGGCCGCGTCCACCCGCGACGGCGCGTCTGCACAGGCAGGCCCGGCCAGCTGACGAGGAGGTCGGGCCGCGGCCTCCCGGCCCAGCTCTGGCGCACCCGCCGCGGACGGAGGCCCGGCCTTCCAAAGCCTGCACGAGCTCGTTGATTACGCAACTGGATGCGACGCGGCCCCCCCAGGCAGCGTAGCGCGCACGGACCCGCGACATCCACGGGCCCGTCGCACGCGCCCCGTCGCTCGCCGCCGCCGCCGCGAGCGCTGCTGGAGCACTGGGAAACGGGCGCGGCCCGGGCACCCGGCAAGTCCAGCGGGGGGCGGCGCAGGAACGCGACTACGAAAGAGGCGCCCTGGAGGGCAAGCTCGCCCTCCCGAGTGAAACCGCTCCAGCGGCAGGCGCTGGCGCGGGACCCACCGCCCGACGGCAGCCGCGCCTGTCGCGCCACGGGCAGGCGGGCCCAAGGGCGGGCGGCCGCGAGAGCCGCGAGGCCGCGGCGCTCCAGAGCGGCGAGGCGGCGCCGGCCGGCCCGCGCGCCCTACTTCGCGCGGAAGTCAAAGACTGCCTGCGCCGGGAGATTGGCCGCCCGGCGCCCCCCTCATACTCGAGCAGGGCCTCGGTCGCGAACTCAACGCACACCGCGCGCAGCTGGATGGGGGCGGCGGCCATCTCGTCGCGAGCCTGGACATCCAAGGGCGCGCGTGGGCGGGCGCCCGCGACGGGGCGGCCGAGGCGGGCGGCGACGGCAATCGCGTCGACCTCCACTGATACGCGGCACGCCAAGAACTTCACCCAGGCGCGCTGCAGATCAAGGGGCCGAATGCCCAAGCCACCGAGGAAGGCGCGCACGCCGGCGACGGCAGAGCAATCCAGGCTGGGGCTGAGAGGCTGCGCGGCGAAGGCCTGCATGACCCGATGCGCTGCCGCCGAAGCGCGCCGCAAAGCTGACTCCATCGCCCAGGATGGACATGAATGCACGTCATAATCCAGCCTTCTCGCGACGCCCCTCGACAGCATGGCACACGCTGCTTGGCATGCGCGCGGGTCCCCGCCGCAAAGCACTATGTCTGGCAGCATCGTGCACGAGGCATGCACCTCCCCCGCGCGCGCCGCAGCAGAGCCGTCCTCCTGGGCGCCAGAGCCAAGGCGGATGCGCGTGACGCACTGGCCCTGCAGAGCTGAGCCTAACGCCCCTGGCCCTCGAACGACCGGGAGACGAGCGCGGCGAGCTGGTCGCAGCGCTGGCCGAAGGGCTCCAGGCCCGCGCCCACGGCAGGGAAGAGGGCGGCGCACCTGGGCGGCACCAGGCCCTGGCTCGCAGCAGCTACTGTATCGGGGGCGCGCAAACATGGATTAGCGATCCATGGATTTGGCGCGCGGTCGCCAAATCCATGGATCGAGGAAGGCGCCCTCCCCAAAACGCGGCCGGCGCCGCCTCGCTCGGCGGCGAAAGCCCGCGATTCCCCATGGAAGCAGGGCCCGTCGCTAATCGACGCCCCGCGATCCAAGTCTGCGATCGCCTGAAGCTGGTCGCGGCGGCAGGTCGCCCAGGATCTGCAGCGCGGCAGAGGCCGACGACGCGAGGTGCCAGCTGCCCGCGAGGCGCCCGCGGCAGCGGGCCTCCCGGCTGGCGCCCTGCGCCGCTCCTCTCTGCGACGACAGCGGCCATGCCGGGGAGGAGGAGGAGGAGGAGGAGGAGGAGGAGGAGGAGCAGGAGGAGTAGGAGCAGGAGTAGGAGCAGGAGGAGGAGCAGGATCGAGCTGTCGGGCCGATGTCTGGGTGACTGACGCTCCAGCTGGCACTGAGTAGCTGCGCCTCTAGCACGGCCTAGCTGCGTTCTCTGAGTTCAAACAGGTAGAGCTGACGTCAGTGGACGCTCGGGCCCGACCTGCGCCGACCTCCCCCACGCGGGGGCCTGCGGGCAGGGTGGCACCCGCACGCAGGGAGGTCTCTGGTTCTGCTGCTGGTGGATTGGCTGGCTCCGCTAACCCCTACCTTTTCCCTTGCGCTTAGGTTCAGGAGGGGGGCGAGGTCGGTTCAGCAGTGGATAATTCGGAACATGTGGGCCTTCGAATTGGAAGATGTCAGGGGCAGCTGTTTGCGAGGAGGGAGGAGGAGTGAGACGTCCAGAGCTTACTACCTCACGGAACCTGGCGCTGGTATCAAAAACCCGCGGGGTGGCCTGGGGGAGCTGCTGGGGGAGGACTCAGCGAAACACTGTTTTCCTCCGCATCACCTCTCAAGAGTGGAAGCTGAGTCTCGTCTGCCCGGGCGGCCTCGGCGGCAGCCCCGACGGCGGCTGCATGGACAAAATCGTCCAGGCAGGGAGGCCCCCAGGCGGCCCCGGCGGCGGCCGCTGCATGGACAAAATCGTCGAGGCAGGGGCGCCCCGAGCCTCCTCCTCGTCGTCGTCGTCGCCGTCGCCGCCGCCGCCGCCGCCTCCGGCTGCTCCTCCAAGCGGGCGGCCCAGGCTCGCGGCGGCGGCGGTGGTGGGCTCGAGGCAAGCCCACGCCCGACCCACGACGTTGAGCCGAGGGGTGCGCAGCCGCAGCAGCAGCAGCAGGGCACCGGGAGCTTGGCGCCGATGCGGAGGCCCGCGAGGAGGGCGGCGCCGCAGAAGACCTCCCAGCGGGCAAGGCACAGGGCCTCCCTGGCGCTCCGGGCGGACTCGTGCGCCCAGGTGGCCGCCGCCTCGGCCGCAGCAGGGGGCCGCAGCTGCTCCCAGAGCTCCCGCCTCCGCTGCCGCTCCACGGGCACGCGGGCACCCGAGCGGCGGCCTGGAGGAAGCCCGCTGGGCGGCCCGCAGGGGATCCCGCCGCCAGCGGCGCCCGCCCCAGCGAGCACGACCAGCGCACGCCCTCGCGTGCCCCAGCGCGCAAAGGCCAGCCGGCGCGCCGGGAGGAGGGAGGGGTGAAGGAGAGCCTGGGGAAGGCAAGTGACCAAGTGAGGAGAACGGGTGCATGTCGCTTGAGCCAATATGGCCAGGGCGATGCTTCCGCTAATAATGGGCGGTGACGGTGATGGCGGTGGTGAATGCTGGTGCTGGGCCGATCGGGACCTCGGTGAGACAGCAGCTCTGAGACAAAGAGTGCCTCGACGAGCGAACGCTAGCTGAATGATAACAAACGGCGGGTGACTTCAGATGATGACCAACTGCGAGCTTGGAGGCCGGAGGCGGAGACTGGAGAGGAGGGGGAGGAGAGAGGGGAAGGGAAGCTCGGCGCACACGCACCGCATCTGACATCCTACCCCTCCTACACGTCGTTCATTTCTAATCGTGCTCATTTCAAATTGTGCTCGTTTCTAATTGTTCCTGGCCCCCTAGTGGCCAGGAAGATGCCCAAGATAGAACAAGTAGACATGAAATGATCTTGGGCCCAAAAAAATCAAAGAACTCTCGAATACTTAGAAATGAACAACGTGTACTCCTCCCGCCCATCCCTTCCCACTGCGCTGATTGTTTCTCCATCCGCCGACGGATAATTATCCCAGGGGGCTCGGATCCCCCGCGTGGCCCCCTATCGTGCGACGGCGCAGTCGGAAAGATCAGTTGCGTACATACTTTGGAAGCGAATATGACGGGCGATGGAGGAGCAGGAGGACCAGAAGCACGCGGAGGAGCGGAGATTGAGGGGGGGCGACAACAGCGACGAGGTGGGAGTCATATCTAGATTTGTGGCGGGACCATAATAATAAGCGCCGATGCTGACGTGGGGCCCACGCTGCAGCAAGAGCACCATGTTGAAGACCGAGGAGGTCACGAGTGGACTGAAAACATGAACCCGTAGCGTCGAGATGATCCACATGCGGGACACAAGTGATCCCGCTCGGACAGCTGCTGCGGAGAGGAGACAGCAGTTCCCCCAACAGTGCTTGAACCTCGGCTTGTATACCTTTCTCCTGAGGAATCGCACGGGTCAGCCCAGGCTTCGCCAAGTGCCCAGTTGGTGGGCGCCTCGTGCTGGGCGAATCCGCCGAGTCTCCGCCAGGTGCCCGCCCGTTGGCGCGGGCGCCTCGTCTGCTGCGTGGGCTCGGCCCGCGGCTCCGCCTGGCGTCCGCTCCTTTGAGCGCCTCGTGGGCGCATCGACATACGCTGGGCCAGTCGGCCGTGGCTTCGCCTGGTGCCCGCCCATGGGCGCCCGGCGTTGGTGACACTTTTTGGTCTGCGGGTCGAGAGCGAGCATCTTCCGGTTGAGAGCCAGGCGGGCCGCTCAAAGCACTAATTGGGGAGACAGGGCACAGGCGGGCGGGGCCTCGGGCGGCCAGAGGGGGTGGGCCGGGGTGCAGGCGGTGCTGAGGAGCTTGCACAGGAAAAGGAACGCCTTGGACAGGAGCCGGAGGCGAAGTCCCGGCGAGCTTCCTCCTGGCGCCCGCCCGTGAGCCCCTCGCGCGCTGGGTGGGGCGTACGAGGCGTTGCCCCAGCGCCCGCCCGCAAGCGCCATCGTGCGCTCCGTCGGCCGAAGCCGCGCCCGGTGCACCGCCCGAGGGCGCCTCGTGGCCGCCTCGCGCGCGCCGCGCGGGTCAGCCCGAGTTGCGCGTGTGCGGTGCCCGCCCGTGGGGGCTGTCGTGCGCTGCGCGCCGCGCGGGGCCCGCGTCCGCCCCGTGCCGCCGTACGCCTCGGCCCGCGCCGGGGGCCGTCCGTGCTCGTCCCCCGCGCGGAGCGCCGTGCCCCAGCCACATCGGGGCTCGGCGCGCCGGCCGCTCGTGGCGCGGACACCCAGGCGAATCTGGGCGGTCTCACTCTCTCTCTCTCTCTCTCTTTGTTTGTCTGTATGTTTTGTTTGTCCTCTCTCTCTCTCTTGTTCTCATACATATATAGATAGTATATATAAAGATGTATACACATGTATACATATATATAGATAGATAGATAGATAGATAGATAGATAGATAGATAGATAGATAGATAGATAGATCGATCGATCGATCGATCGATCGATCGATCGATATATAGATATATAGATAGATAGATCGATCGATCGATCGATCGATCGATAGATAGATAGATAGATAGATAGATGTGTGTCTCTGTCTCTCTCTCTCTCTCTCTCCTCCACGCCCCGCCCTTGCCATTCCGCAGACTTCCCCTTCTTTTCCTCCATCAGAACAGACAGGAGCAGGACGAGCAGGAGGACGGAGCCGAGGAAGCGACCCCCCTCCGCCCGCGATGCCCCCGGGGACGGCCGCTCCGCGCCTTCTGCCAGCCGCAGCCGCAGCGCGTCCAGCGCCTCGCAGCAGGAGGAGCCGGCGGCCTCGGGTGGCGCGGCGGGAAGAAGCACTGGGCCACCTCTACCTCCTCCTCCTCCTCCTCCTCCTCCTCCTCCTCGTCGGCATCAGAATTCTCCATCACCACCATCATCAGCATCAGCATCAGCATCAGCATCAGCATCAGCATCAGCATCAGCATCAGCATCAGCATCAGCATCAGCATCAGCAGCATCATCATTACCATCACCATCACCATCATCATCAGCATCAGTATCAGCATCATCAGCATAGTCATCATAGTCAGCATCATCATCAGCAGCATCAGCATCAACATCTTCATCACCAGCACCATCATCATCAGCAGCATCAGCATCAGCATCATCATCACCAGCACCATCATCATCAGCAGCATCAGCATCATCATTATCCTCCTTCTCCTCCTCCTCCTCTTCCTCTTCCTCCTCCTCCACCTGCACCTGCACCTCCTCCTCCCATCCTCCACCCGCCGCCAGCTCCTCCTCTTCCTGCTCCTCCTCCTCCTCCTCCTCCTCCTCCTCCTCCTCCTCCTCCTCCTCCTCCTCCTCCTCCTCCTGTTCCTCCTCCTCCTCCTCCTCCTGCTCCTCCTGCTCCTCGGTCGGTGGGTCGGTCGATAAGGGTGCAAAGAAATCGATACCCGTACTAAAAGTTAAGGCGAGTTTTAAAAGGGGCGGACAGTGCAGCAAGGTGGGAATGGGCGCATACTGCAAGCTAGGACAGGATAAGCGAGCCAGTCGGTCCGCCAGCCCCCACGGGCTCCGCCTCCTGCAACAAGCAGGCAGGACAGGAGCAGCGGCAAAGCAGGCAGTACCGTAGAGGGACTGCTGTCGGAACCAATGGCAGTGGGAGCCTGCTAATCCATGGTAATGATGGCAGCAACGACGGCGGACAAGACAGCATCCATGAGAGGGGGGGTCAACAGGGGAGCGTTGCAGCAAGGCCCAACCCCACCCCTCACATCGACGTCTCCAATGTGCTCCAGTCGCTGGCGCAGCCCATGGACGTGCACTCCCAAAAAGCGAATCTTCGGGACGCCTGGGGCCAAGGAAGCCTTCTCAACCTGTTCGACAGACGCTCCTGCACACGACTTCAAGGGAGCAATGACCCGAGAGACCCACCCAGAAACATGTCCCGGCAAGGAAGGAGGGGGGTGGCACCACAGAGCGGGAGCCCCCAACTTCCAAGCAACGTGTAACAACCCCCCGACCAGGAACAAGGCAGCGTTGTCCAGACGGACGAGGTCGGCGGCGACCGCACCTAGCGATGGGTTGCCAAGGGGGTGGTCAGGGGACCTGGTCATGCACTTGTTGCCAGTCTTGTGGGCGGGCCACAAAGTGCGCAAAGAGGGGGTTCAAAGGAAACCAGCAATCTTACCCCCTTGCAGTCTTGGCTCAGCTGAGCTAGCTGGCTGTCCCAAGTGAGGGGGTCCGTCGCAACGAGAGCCAAATGGGTGGACATATTCGTCGCGGCACTCCTGCTCCTCCTCCTCCTCCTCCTCCTCCTCCTCCTCCTCCTCCTCCTCCTCCTCCCCCTCCTCCTCGGTCGGTCGGTCGGTCGGCCGGTCGGTCGGTCCTCGAGCGGAAGGGTGTCGATGCCTACACAAGGGGGAAGCAAGAGCAGGAGCAGCAGCAGGTCAAGAGAGCAAGCCGCAGCTGCGCCTCGAGGGCGCTTCGGCCACATGCCGAGCCAAACCTCGAATGTTACCCTTGCTGTGGGCGGAAAAGATTAGCCTTTTCTTCCAGGCAGGCGCGCGCACTGTCAGTGACGGGTCAAACACACAAGCGGTGCTCGACACCCCCGGCCCCCCCCCTATACGACAGATGCGCCGGAGCAGCAGTCCCACGGAGGAGCGAACGATAATATGAGAGAGGTCCTCCTCCTCCTCCTCCTCCTCCTCCTCATCCTCCTCCTCCTCCTCCTCCTCCTCCTCCTCCTCCCCCTCCTCCTCTGTCCTCCCATGGCACACGGTCGGCGCAACAGTGGTCAATGTCGTCTCTCCCTATTAGAATGAAGCATACAGCCCATAGCAGCTTCGTTGTAATGGTATGGATTCCCGGTGTGCCGCAGCATCGCAAGCCCGTTAATTAGGCAGTGCCCCGTCGTCGCCTCACGACCCCAAGTCAACTCGAGGAAGGGACCAGCGCATGGGCCCACGGCTCTGGGAGGGGAAAACAGAGGGGGGGGCGGCATCAGGTGTTGCGTTGATACATGTGGCAGGCCATGAAACGCCGGCTTCCTGAAGCAGGGTCGCAGCGAGGGCAAGACAAAGTCTAGAAGGGTAAGCTTTTGCGGCCGCCATCCCCCAGAGGTTGTCTCCGATGAGGCCTCCTCCAAGGGCTGGGTGGGGCCTGGCGTGGTTCCGAAGGGGGCCTCCCTGCATGGCCGCCAGCCTGGTGTCCATAGCCCGCACACGCACGCAAAGCGGTACTGTGGCTTTGAGCACGCGTGCACCGAAGCGGCACCAATGAATGGGATGTTTGGACACACCAGCTCGTCCCTCAAGGACCATGATCTCAGGAAGCAGCCACGCCCTCGGAAGCACTAGGACACCCTTGCACGTGCGAGCGGTGGGCAGGATGTTCCATAGTGGCGGGCACCCCATGGAGCCAAGCTTCGTGCAGAAAGCTGATGAAGAGGTTCCTGGAAGCTCACTGGCCAGAGAAACGTGCTTGCTCTCCCTGCCCCAATCCCCGAAGGTGTCGATCGGATCGCAGGGGTCCGGGGGGTCGTGGAGGAAATCAGGGGCGGGGCGGGGCCTCGCAACTGGCCACGACTCGCACGGAGGCCACATGAGCACAGCAGCAACACGGCCAGACCTTAACAATTCCAGCCACAGGTGTGCCGCTCTCGAGAGGTTTCGATCTCGAATGGTTGGATGATTTACCTTCTCCTCCTCCTCCTCCTCCTCCTCCTCCTCCTCCTCCTCCTCCTCCTCCTCCTCCTCCTCCTCCTCCTCCTCCTCGTCTACTCCCTCCCTCCCTCCTCCTCCTCCTCCTCCTCCTCCTCCTCCGCCTCCTCCTCCTCCTCCTCCTCCTCCTCCTCCTCCGCCTCCTCCTCCTCCTCCTCCCTCCTCTCCTCCTCCTCCTCCTCCTCCTCCTCCTCCCCTTCCTCCTCCTCCTCCTCCTCCTCCCCCTCTCCCCCTCATCCGCCTCCTCCTCTCCCTCCTCCTCCTCCTCCTCTTCTCCTCCTCCTCCTCCTCCTCCTCCTCCTCCTCCTCCGCCTCCGTGCTGCCTCCCCCTCACCGCTTCCCCCTCGTCGCCTCCCCCTCCCCCTCCCATCCTTCCCCTCCGCTTCCGTGCTGCCTCCCCCTCACCGCCTCCCCCTCGACGCCCCCCGCTCCTCCTCCCCCCCCCCTTCCTCCGCCTCCGTGCTGCCTCACCCCCCGCCGCCTCCTCCCACAGGCGCGGCCAGCGGGCCGCACGGAGGCCCCCGCCGCGAGACTCCCCCGCCCCCCGCGGGGGCGGCCTCGGCGTCCCGAAGGGCACGCGCGGCCTCGCCGGGCCCGCCCTCGCAGACAAGCTCGCGCTCCTCGTCGCCGCCCGTCTCGGGGGACTCCTGCGGGGAGGAGGGGTCACCGTCGACGACACGTGCAGTCAACCCGCATGACAAGAACGCACGATAGGGACGCAAAGGCCTTGGGAGGCCACGTCGAGGCTTTCGGAGCGGGGCGCGGGCAACGAAAGTGGCCAAGGATGGACCGGGGGCAAGGATGCAAGGGTACCCTTGGGAAGGTTGCCCGTCTCGGTGGACATTGCGAGGGCGGCAAACTATGGGAAGAGGGTCGCCTGTGGCACCACCACCACCCCCGGGCCTACTCCGATATGTGTATATATATATATATATATATACACACACATATCCCGGTGGGCATGAATACCGTTTGGCCCCAGGGGAGCCCGAATACATCCGTGTCCACCGCCTGCCGAGATCCCCGAAGCTCGATCCTCCAAGGCGGTGGTGATGGAGATGTCACCGCCTGGGAGACAGGGCAGCGGCAACAGCAGCGGCATCTGTCCCTCCTCCGAGGCTGCCTCACGGCGGCCTCTCCCCCTCCCGGAGCCGGCGGCGCGCCCGAGGGGGTGGCGCGAGGGGGGTGGCCTTCTAGAGGGGCGGGCTTGCTTCTCAGAAGGCGGGGGCCCTCTTGGAAGCGCTCAGGGCTTCAGGGTACCTTGAAGGCCCGGGCGCTCAGAGCCTGGAGGGCTTCTGAGAGGGCTGCCTTTTGAGGCCCTGGGCGCGTCCAGGAGGGCCCCCGCCTCCTGAGAGGCAGCCCGCCCCTTCAGGAGGCCATCCCCCTCGTGCGAGCCGCCCCCTCGTGGGCGCCGCCAGCCCTGGGAGGGGGCGAGACCGCCGTGGCGCAGACTCGGAGGAGGGACGGATGCTGCTGGCCGCTGCTCTCTCCTGGAAAGCCATGGTCGCCACAGCTGGATCCGCCTCGGAGTCCTGGCCACGACGCACCCCGGGAGAGGTCCGAGCAGCAGCTTGGATGGTACATGCTCGTACCCCCACAATCTGGTCCGAGGGGAAGCGGGCCCTCAATTAGAGGCCTCCTCGATGGGGTAGGAGCAGATGGGGCCAGAGGATCACGCCGCATCGGCGACGTCGGCGATGCACCAGCGACGCCAGCGTGGAGATAATCGGGCTCCACATCGAGCCGCATCGCCGATGCATCGCCGATGCATCGGCGATGCGGCGCAATCCTCCGACCCCATCGACTCGGCCCCCAGCTAGGAGGCCTGGATCAATGGCTGGCCGAAGGCGGGCTCCGGGGGCCCTTCAGGGCCCCAGGACAGTCGAAACATTGATGGGCCTGTTTTCCACCACCACCACCACCACCACCACCATAAGTTGGAGGGGGAGGGGGTCCTCCTCCTCCTCCTCCTCCTCCTCCTCCTTCGCCTCTTCCTCCTCCTCCTCCTCCTCCTCCTCCTCCTCCTCTTCGTCTTCCTCCTCCTCGTCCTTCTCCTTCCCCTCTCCAACGTATGGTGGTGGTGGTGGAACACAAGCACATCAGACATGGCTCTGGGCCCTGGGCCCGTTTCCGTTCCTTCACAGGGAAGGGTCGATGGTCACAGTTCTTGAGTGCCTGTCGTGCTTGAGGGGCCTCCCGGGAGCGTCTCGACGCCACGGCCTCAAGATTCTGGCCAGAGCAAACCTCCAAGGAGCTCGGGGGGTCGATCCTGGTTCTGCGGAAGGAAGGAAGTCGAATCAAGACATGAGGAGAAGGGAGGAGGGCCGGGAGGAGCGAGCGAGGGGGAGCGGGGGGAGTGGGCGAGGCCGAAGAGGCGGCCGGAGAGGGAGGAAGGGCGGGGGGTGGGGGGCAGATTCACGGAGGCGATTCGCGAGGAGAGGTCGTGGGCCAAGCTGTTGAGCTGCTGTAGACACTTTCACTTTCGGGTCGGCGGCTAGGCAGGGGTCGTCTGCGGTGGCGGAAAAGAGCTAACTGAACTGGGGCACCGTTGTAGCGAATTGGCCAGCATGCAAGCATTGCTGTAGACACGTACAAGAAGAGGTCTTGATATAAGAAATCTTGGGGCACGCTCTTCGTAGATAGCTGTGGGTCCTAAAGGTGCTCCAAGGCTTCTGCGGGCCCCTGGGGCCATCGGGGATAGGAACCTGCCGTGGGGCACCTGCTGACAGGCTGACTTTATTTTTCCCTGCAGGGCACTGTCGGGGGGAAGGGAAGGGACAGAGAACTCGCAAAGCACACCCTCGCGCCGCCTGTCAGGCATGAGAAACAGATCCTGGACTCGCGCAGCGAGGCAGCTGCGGACGCGCGCCTCGAGGCCCCAGAACGCCAGGCATGGGCTGAGAGCTAAGCGATCGCCCTCTGAGCTAAGCGATCGCCCTCTGGCAGATCAAAGACCGTCAGGCGACAGTCAACCCCGTACACCGAGGACGCACGATAAGGATGCAAGGGCCTCGGAAGGCTATGTCGACACTTTGCGGGCGGGGCGCGGCCAGCGAAAGCGGCCAGCGATGGGCCGAAAGGGAAAAATGCAGGGGTCACCTCGGGACGTCGCTCATCCTTGCTGTGCGGGTTGACTGTGCCACCGAGTCCGTGGCGCGAGGGAAGAGGCCCAAACGGCGCGAGGACAGTTTTTTTGGTCGGCGAGTCGAGAGCGGGCCTCTTCCGGTTAAGAGCTAGGCGGGGCGCGCGAAGCACAATTGGGGAGACACGGCGCGAGGACAGGCAGGGGAAGAAGAAAGAGAGGAGGAGAAGCGGGGAAGGCCAGACGCCAAGGGTGCGAGGACGACTTATGGTTTGATGTGCCTGCCGTAGACAGCAGGGCCGCCCGTCGGGTCCTTGACGTGGACGCACACCGGGCGGCCAGGCCCCAGCGCGAGACCGCTGTCCGCCTGGTCCTGCAGCTCCTCGCCACAGCGCGGGGCAATGCACCAGCACGGACTTGTCAGAAGGTGACAAGGCACTCCTCATCATCACCATCACCATCATCACCATCACCACCACCATCACCATCACCATCAGCAGCATCACCATCATCACCATCAGCATCCTCAACAGCAGCATCGGCATCAGCATCATCATTATCGCACGCATCATACCAAATATCATCGGGTCACCAACACCCATCACCATCACTATCACCATCACCAGCATCATCATCATCATCATCATCATCATCATCATCATCATCATCATCATCATCATCATCATCATCATCATCATCATTATCACCACAACCACCACCACCATCACCATCACCATCATCATAATCATCAGAATCTTCATCCTCATCCTCATCCTCATCCTCGTCGTGGTCAACGTCGTCGGGGCCGCCGTCGTGGTAATCATCATCATCATCATCAGCAGCAGCAGCAACAGAAGCATCAACCTCATCCTCCTCATCATCATCGTCGTCATCATTGTCATAGTCATCAGCATTGCCAGCATCACCACCACCATCATCATTATCATCACCATCACCATCAACACAAACATCACCATCATCATCACCATCATCATCACCACAAGCATCACAACCATCATCACCATCATCACCATCAACAGCAACAACAACAGCATCACCATCACAATCACCATCGCCATCACCATCACCATCACCATCAGTTGCGGAATAATCATCAGCAGCAGCAGCATCAGCATCATCCTCAACATCATCAGCAGCAGCATCATCACTACCACCACCGATGTACACTGAGGCAATCGGCCTCTCACTGCCTTTGCATGTCCGTCCCTCTAACTTGTTCCCCTTCTTCGTCACGCTCTCCGTCCGTGCGCCTATCCCTCCAGCTTCGTCTGTTGCTTCTCTGCTTTCATCCTCTCTTGCTCCCCATCTCTTCTCCCGCCGTTTCGCTCTCTCCCTCTGTCTCTCTCCATCTGTCTCTTTCTCACGCGCAGGAGACCAGGTGCGGCCCCTACATCAGCCTCACACGTCGAAAAAGACCCCGGCAGGGAGAGCCCCCGAACTGCCGGCCTGAGTGCTGCGGGGACCGAGGGGGCAACCAGACTGGATGGGGCGGGCTGGACGTGGGGCGAAATACAACGAGTACGGCACATGATCTTGTCGCGACGACGTCGGCCTTGACTTCTGGCACCGCGTGAACCCCTCCGTCTTGAACAGGCTTTGCTCTCGGACGTCCCCCAGAAGCTGTCCTCCCGATCCTTCGATGGGCATCGTGCTGTGGGCTGCTTGCTGCTGCTCTCCAGGCCCGAAACGGGCTCCCCAAAGGAAGCTCAATCTTGAGCCCCAAGACCCGCGTTCTGGCCGCGTAGAGGCGGTCCGAAACTGCCGCACGGCCGGACCTAAGACTGAAGAACATCCTTCACGAACATGAGACCCTCCGCTGGCCAAAACACCCCAAACCATAAGAGTACTCGAGGGTGCCCTCCCCCAGAGAACATCCAACAAGCACGAAGAACATTAGGGCACCCTCCCCGAACCGACCTCGATCTTATACCTCGGCCCGACGGAAACTGCTGTACCGCTCCGCCCCTGGAGGCCCTCAGGGGCCACCAGATCTGGAGGCCTCCGAAAAAGCCCACAGAAGTCCGAATTCGTCGAGAATGCGCAACCCTCGATACTCGATCACCCTCCTTCCTGTAAAATGATAACGGGTCCGTCTATGGTAGACGGAACCAATTACCAAACACTCCCACTCCCTCCAAAACTCAGAGTTAGCACTCGCGAAGGAAACTGCGGTCGAAGTGTAACTCATCAGACCCACCGCCAACTTTGAACATTTTGGGGAGGGGGAGGCGTTGACACATGAATCTGGCACGAGTGTTCGCTATTTTTGTCCGAGGACTGTTCGTCCAGAATGCGCAAGTCCCGATCCTTGATCACCCTTCTCCATGTAGAATGATAACGGATCAGTCTACGATGCTGGCCGATGCTCGCATTTCAGGGCCTCATGGGATCTCGAGACAAGTCTGGAAGCACCCACGATGCCAGGGCAAGGACCAGAGGCGAGAGGCGGGGGAAAATCAAACGCGGCCCTGCAGTAATCACCAAGCACCACCCGCACAGAGAGAGCAAACAACGAAAGGCAATCGTCTGAAAAACGATGATGGTCTTGGGGGCGGCTGAGGGGTCTGGACAGGATGGGGCCGCAGAGAATCGATCAAGAAGAGGGGATAAGGGCAAATCGGCTCAAAATCGGTCCCCAAACCCCTCCTGGGGTCCATCTGGTGCACGTATTCACCGCGGATCAGTCTTTGACACTCCCAAGGCCTGAAAACGGTTCCCGGGGCCGAGAAAGACCAAAACCTCTCGAACCCAGAATCTCGAGCCTCTCCCCCACCCCTTCCTGCTCGCCACAACCAGCGCTGGGTCACCTCAGACCCACGGCCGTCTGGGAACTGTCAGTCCTGGGCATTTCACACGGCGCCCGCACGAATCGCGACGTGACCGGCTTCCTCCTGCCCCCCGCCCCCTCCCCCGGTCACACCCGCTATCTCCAGGGGAATTGAAAAAACTGTCGCCATTCGTCCGCATCGCGATCCCTGATCCTACCTTGTTAGAGGCATCCAAGATGGAGCTGGAATAGACGGGGTCGGAGGATCGCGCCGTCGGCGTGCAGAAAATCTGCCTCCGCATCAAGCCACATCGCCGATGCATCGGCGACGCGGCGCGATCCTCCGACCTCATCTACTGGCCCCATCTGTCACGGCACCGACCTTGCAGACGTGCTGCAACGGATTTTCGCGTTGATTCTTGTAAATATTAAACCCCGAAGCGGCGAGCGAGAAACGAACTGAATTTCGCGTGGATTCGTTTCAATCTTCATCCCTGGCCACAAAGAAAATCCGCACGAGAAATTCACATCGAAATCCGGAACCAGATTCTCCAGGACACTCCGGGCCCATCCCAGTGTTTTCCGAGCGAAATCCGCTCTGCGCATGGCTGCTCTGACACGCACGTTTTGGAACGTGACACGTGCCGTGCTCAAAACGCCCGTGCTCAAAACGTGCGTGTTCAGCCCATGTGCTGAGCTCCGTATCAGTACGCTACGTGTTGTGTGCTGCGTATCGGGGCAGCTAAGGCTCTGCGATGTTGGCGCCATGACATCTGGGATTACCAGCCTGGAACATATCCCTATCCCTAAGCTGGGCATCGCCTCAACACAATGCCAATCTTAGGGATTCCCTCAATTTTTCAGGGCGCATCCCTAAGATTGTCATCGCCTTTTGGCGTGTCAATCTTAGGGATAGGGATACGTTCGAGGCTGGTGATGAGAGGCCCGGGCTCTTCCGCCTTCTCCCTCGCCCTGCATGCCGTCCTGGGCGGCACGCGCAGCCTCGCAGGGGGTGCTCCAGCGGAGCGGGTTCAGCCGCACCACGGCGGGGCCGGTGAGGATGCTGCTGTCGGCCCACATCCATTGCACGCGCGCGGCCATGGCGGGGAGGGTGCGAGAGGAGGAGGAGGAGGAGGAGGAGGAGGAGGAGGAGGAGGAGGAGGAGGAGGAGGAGGAGGAGGGAGGAGGAGGGAGGAGGAGGAGGAGGAGGAGGGAGGGAGGAGGAGGGAGGAGGAGGAGGGAGGAGGAGGAGGGAGGGAGGAGGAGGAGGAGGGAGGGAGGAGGAGGAGGGAGGGAGGGAGCCCAGCATGGCAGCGAGATCCCGAAGCGACGCGGCGGCATTCTGCTGCCACGGTCGGGCTCTGTGGGCCCTCCGTCGGAGCCCAGGGGCCGTCCAGGAGGCCCGAGGGCGAAGGGCCACCCCTGGGGAAGGGGCCCAGACCTCCAGGGGTCCAAGGCGTCGAACAAAGTTGGAGCGCCGGGTATCTGGGAGAGGAGGGAGGGAGGGAGGGAGGGAGGGAGGGGCCCAGGCTGACGGGGCAAAGGGGGTGGGGAGCGATGGGTGCAGTCGGCCTTGGGGGATCGTTGTGAAGGCTCTCGCCCACAGTCAATCCGTATAACAAGGGCGCACGATGAGGATGCAAGGGCCTTGCAAGACCATGTCGACACTTTGCAAGCGGCGTGCGGCCAGCGAAATCAGCCAAGGATGGGCCGAAGGTGAAGGATGCAGGGATAACCTTGGAAAAATGCTCATCCTTACTATGCCGGTTGACTGTATGGCTTGGAGCGCGTCTCCAATCCCTGTAATAGCATGTTCTTGATAACCAGTCTCATCGGGCTAGACATCATGAACGAATCAAGACATTGCGGAAGCATGCTCTTGGAATGTATGATGAACTGTTGCGCTGCCACTAGGTGCCTAGTGGATCTTCTGGACCGTTGAACATGTCTGACCCCATCTTATGGTATTCGCATCTGTCTGGGCTGTGTGTCTACGCAGGGTTTCTTGCAACTGGTCTTCCTTCCCACATTCATCGTTCCACGGCTCGTGGTGCTATGAAAACAGTTATGATGTTCAATAGTTTGCGCCCCTCCTCCCGAGTGTATCCGAATAGATCATAGCGAAGCAAAAGCGGCACGTGAACACTTCAGAAAGCGATGGGATCTAAGATGTATGAAAGGTATATCAACCCTATGCATTCTATGATACCGGAGAAAGACCCAATCCGATTTGTGTCAGGGCTATAGGCCTATGGGGTTATAGGGCTGTAAGGCTATAAGGCTATGCTGCTATACGGCTATAGGGCTACAGGGCTACAGAGTTGTACGGCTATATGGCTATAGGGCTATAGGGCTATACGGCTATAGGGCTATAAAACTAGAGGGCTATAGGGCTAGAGGACTATTGGGCTATAGGGCTATAGGGCTACAGGGCTATAGGGCTATAGGGCTATAGGCTGTAGGGCTAGCAGGCTAGAAGGCGATAGGGCAATAGGGTTACTGGGCTAAAGGGCTATAGGGTTATTAGGGCTACAAGATATAGGGCTATAGGGCTATAGGGCTACCGGGCACCTAGGCACCCCTGGGCACCCCGGCACCCGGGCACCTAGGCACCCGGCCCAGCCACCGAAATCGGCGGCCCAGCTCACATAACCATATGAGTCCGCTAGGACGCCTACAGAGGCAAGCTCTGATTGTGGAATATCTATACAACGTTACTGACCTGATGCGCCCGGCAGAATTCTGGGTGATACATTCGATCGGTTGTCTGATTTGGAGCTGGTAAACTCACGGCATGTTCATGAATTGGTCATGCTGCCTCATGGTGTCGGGTTCCTGGGACGGTATCAGAGGTTGTGGAGTCCCCAGTAACTCTTATTCGGCATTGCAGTGACTGGCTTCAGCGACAGAATATCTCTGATGTCTTCACACTGCTTATAACTCGCCCGCCCCGACTGTCGGGGCCAAAAACGCGCGCGACCATTCCAGGAAAAAAATCTGCATGGCCAGGCCAGCCTCGATGGATGCAGCTTCCGCCCCAAGACGGCGGTCTCTCTCTCCTGGTCAGTTTTACCTTCCAGGCGACAACCTACCCCAGAGTGCAACTTTTGCCTCGAGACGAAGATCTCTAGCCAGCGCAGCAAATGCATCAAGCGGAAACAACCATCACCACGAGTCCTACGAGCTTGAAGCCCAGGACTGCTCACCCGGCCCCATTGACAGCTCAAACGCGGCACGCGGAGCTCGAGTGTCTTCCCCAACACGTGGATACCACTGATCCGTACGACGCGGTCTCTCGGGGTGCGGGCCACGGTCGCCACGTGGCTGCGCATCTTATCCTCTGAGCGTAAGCGATGGAGAACATCAGCAGCTGCACGGTTGAGCATACTGTGTTGGCTTCGGCTGTGCCATGAATGGGCAAGTCCTGAGTCTGCAAGAGGGTGCACTGGCAATCTTGCCTCGCAACATCGCGCGACCTACCACAAAAACTCATGCTCACCAACGTTGACGGGCCGAGACAACAGAACGCAAACTGGGCTACTCGTGTGTTCAGAACATACGCCATTGCATCCGCATGCCCTCTCGCAAATTGAATCGCCGCATGGCTGGGGCGCAAACTCTTTGGTTACTTTGCTCAACCGTGTTTGGGCTCTGTCGGATATGTCGCTCACCCTACAAGATCTCCTTCGGAAAAATTACTTTTCTTCGTCGACCATGAGATCGCGTCGTGATTCCCAGGGCGGAGAGATCAACGAAGGTGGCCTTGACCTTCCGGCGGTTCGACTCTTGATATCGTTCCACCCGTTGCCTCGCTCTGCATCCGCCTCGGTCTGACGGCGCCAGGTGCCGCTCTCAGAGTGCGCTTCCCGCGCTGCGCTCCCAGTGGGGCGGGGGGCCTCCTGCGCTGCCTGGGGCGCTAGTGTTTTTTTTTTTCTTTTTTTTTGTTGTTGCCTGGGGCGCTCGTGCGCCGATGCGACTCTCGTGGGGAGACCGCGGGTCGTCCGACGGTGTCGCGTCTGCCGCGTCTGGCGGCAGTGCCTCTCCGTCGCGTCTCTCGCGACGCCCCGACGCGCGCGCGGATCGCCATGCCGCGGCGCGACGTAGAAACAAAAATCCGTCGTTGTCTGTCGCGTCTTCCTGCGGCCGCGGTGGAGCGCAGCACGTTCGCTGGCGGCCATCAGGAGGACGGCGGCGTTTCGCTCGCAGCGCCAGCACCGCGGGGGCGCTGCGAGCATGCAGCAATGTCGGCGTTGCTGCAAGGAGAGCCTCAAGACGGCCCCATGAGCGCCCAAGAGCGCTCCAAGAGCGCCCAAAGAGCGCCCCAAGAGGCGAATTTGGGGGCTTCCGATGGGTGGCCCTAATTGAGCACCCCCTCCGCTTTGATCGAAGTCCTCCAAGATGGCCCCAAGAGTGCCCCTAGAGCTCCCAAGAGTGCCCCTAGAGCTCCCAAGAGCGCCCCAAGAGGGCCCAAGAGGCACCCAGACATCCCCAAGAGGCGCCCAAGAGGCCTCCAAGAGGCTCCCCGGAGGCCCCCAAGAGGCCTCAAGAAGATCTCCGAGGCACCCAAGACGACCGAAGAAGCCCCTTGGCTCGAGAAGATGCTCCTTTCCCTCCTCCTCCTCCTCCTCCTCCTCCTCCTCCTCCTCCTCCTCCTCCTCCTTGTCCACTGTCTCTTCCTCCTTCCTCCTATTCGCCCTCCTCCTCCTTCTTCTCCTCCTCCTCATCCTCCACCATCCTCCCCCTCTTGGGGTAGTTATCGGACGGCGTCCCCCGGCCTTTGTTCTTCTGCATGCTCCCCCACTTCCCTGATCACCTCAACTCCCGTGTGCATCGTTTCTGGATGGGCTGGTGGGGATACTTTTTGTTCGCGAGCACAAGCAAGAAAGCCGCGCGCAGTCGCAAGGGTCAAGCAAGCCTAAAGACCGCGGCCGGGGGCAGAAGCTGCGGGCAAGCAGCACGCTCAGAAGCCGAAGATAGCGAAGCGTCAACACTATGTTGATCGCACGGCGTACCACTGTTCGCCCTTCCAACGCCAACTGGCGAGGTGGACTGAAATTATTCGCGGTTGCAAGTGTAGATTTGCAGCATATATGCAGTGTACCGATCGGCAGAGCTGCGTCCCCGTGCATCCTCCACTCAGCTCTCGCAAGCTCTGACCATGGCTTGGATGAAAGGCGGTTCCCGCACTATCGTGACTTCGCAATTACGAGATGCGTGAAACACGCGCGACTGCTTAGCTCCAGCCTGTGCCAGACATGCCTCGTCAGTATGTTGCAGAACATTCATCGTGGAAGTACAAATTTCGGACCCGTTGACAAGTAGTCCAGCGCAGCGCATGACAATCCCGACGTGCGCCCACATGCCAGCTATGACGGCCTACGCAGTGAGGTGCGGCACAGGAATGAGGAGTCCGCGTTCAGTGGCGACTGTACCTTCGTGGACGACCAGACCATAACACGTTTCCCTGGGCCGTTGAGGCGTCGCCAGATGTAGGAAATACGAGAGGGGGGCGACAAGCCGTCTCCAGTCCTGGCTTCGTGCGGAATTGCATCGCGTTTGCATGCTCGTGCGTACTGTGTTGGACATCCTTGCTCTTTTCCAATTGGGATACCCTGTAACATCGGTTGCGGCGGTGTGGGACTGTGTTGAACCTCTGGGTCCTCTTCGTGATTTGATCACCAAGTGTGGTCGACATGTTGTCCTGGCTCCCACGCCACCTATCCCACCTTCCGAAGCTACTGCGGCTCAGTTGGAGTTGCTCGCACAAGTGCCGCGCTAGCGTCGCTTGGCCCATTCGGCCGAAGATCCGCCCGCGGTGATGGTCGGCGGAAAAGGGCAGAGCGACAAACGCATGGGCGGCAACGGCAAGGATAACTTTCACAGCAATCGCGGCGGCAGCTTTGGAGATACGATCGCGGCCAGCGTCCCCTCGCACGAGAGAGAAGGCACCCACTAAGTCAACACCTTTCGTTTAAACCGAATGTGTTGGAGGCCCGCGGGAAGGACAGTGCAGCGCACGACGGTGGCGTCCTTGGCCACGCACCAGAGAACTTCCAGCCCAAGTATGTCTGTGTGTGCCTGTGTGCGTGTGTGCGCGCGTGTGTGCGTAAGTGTGTGCGTGTGTGTGTGTGTGTGTGTGTGTGTGTGGTGTATGTGTCTGTGTGTGGTGTGTGGTGTGTGTGTTGTATGTTGTGTGCTGTGTATTGTGTGTTGGGTATGTTGTTTGTTTTGTGCTGTGTGTTGTGTGTTGTGTGAATTGTGTATTGCGAGTTGTGTGTTGTGTATTGTATGGTGTGTTGTGTGTTGTGTGTGTTGTATTTGCTGTGTGTGCTTCGCGCTCTGCATATACGATGTCATCGCGTGTTTCGCTAGATCGCTCCGGGTTTGCCATACAGCGCCTCTGTAATTCGCGTCACGAATAGCCTGTAGCGGATATTTTGCCGCTCGGATGCCACGCACCAGGCCACTCAATAAGTGTGAGTGTGCGTGCGCGACGGAATGGCAAGAGCATGGAAAGATGGGGTGCAGGAGATAATCAGGGGTAACAGAAGGAGGAGCAGACGAAGAGGTAGCAGGAGCAGCAATCGGGGCAGCAAGAGGATGAGGACAATGAGGAGCAAGAGAGAGGGAAGGAGGTAGAAGGTGGGGAAAACGGCTAGGGGCTAGGTATGAGCCGAAACGAAACCGCTCGTGGGTTGGACGGGAAAGATCCTTTTCGGGTCACTCCACCTTCCTCAAGTGCCCTCCTCCCCCTCATCATCACCAGTATACGATTATTACAGGTCTGCCCGTCATCTATGACCTCTTCCTCTCCCCTCCCACTGCATGGGCATTACTAATCACACCCGCTTCTCTGATTGTAAGGCTACGCGCAACGATTCGCAACCTTGCCCTTGCATGCTGGGGCGTGCTAGAATGCATGCTCGCTATCTGGTAGGGGCTCCTGTACTTTCTTCAAAAGGCAATCCCCCCGTCGTGGACCCATATGACACCCCCTGTATGTTTTGCTGCCCTGGCGCTCCTTTCGGCCGAGGGCGGCTTCAGGGAGACTTCGGAATGCTCGGAGGAGGAGGAGGACGAGGAGAGGGAGGAGGACGAGGAGAAGGAGGAGGAGAATGGGGAGGAGGAGGAGGAGGAGGAGGAGGAGGAGGAAACAGCCCCGAAGGGCTCCAAGACGACTATCAAACGGCCTGAGGACGGCCAGGCAGCCACACGTGCAGCCTACCCCTGCTGGTCCAAATCCCGGGTGGAGCCCGGGGGCACTGAGGTCCTTCTCGTCGTTCTTCTTTTCCGACTCCTTCTCCATTTCTTCCCTGTCGTCGTCCCCATTTTTCTTGCCGTCGTCCTCGGCGTCCTCGTGCTCCTCCTCACCGTAGCCTTCCTCCCGCCTCCCCCTCCTCCTCGTCCTCCTCCTCCTATCCCTCTTCCCCCTCCTCCTCCTCCTCCTCCTCCTCCTCCTCCTCCTCCTCACCCTCCTCCTTCCCCTACTCCTCCGCCCCCCATCCACCCCGCAGAAAGCTCCACAAGCCACTCTTCCCACGACGTCTTGACGACGACGACTACGACGACGACGAAACTGGCAAACGACAACGAAGACGACAACGACGACGACGACGACGACGACGACGAAGACGACGACTGACGACAAGCGATGGCGACAGCCGACGCCGACAATGGCGAAGACGACGACGACGACGACGACGACGACGACGACGACGACGACGACGACGACGACGACACACGGCGACGACGACGACGACGACGACACACGGCGACGAGCCAAGGCGACAGGCGACAGCCGGCGCCGACGACGGCGGCGACAACGACGGGCGACGACGCCACGGACGACACGACGACGACGCCGCGCGGGCGCCCGCGCCGCCGCGCGCGCGCGCGAGGCGGCGCCCCCCGCGCCCGAGCAGTGCGCACGCCGCCAGCAGCGCCGCCGCCCCCGCCGCCGCCGCGCCGCGCGCGGCCGCCGCAGGCCTGGCGCGCCACGCCGTCGCCTTCGCCGCCGCCCTCGCCGCCGCCGCCGCCGCGGCGTCGCCGCCGTCCGCCGTCGCCGCCCCGCGCCGCCGCGTCCTCGCCGCCGGTCCCCGCCGCGGCAGCGGCCGTCGTCTGCGCCGGGATCGTCGCCGTCGTCCTGCCCCTCTTCGTCGTCGTGGCCTGGCGTCGTCGTTCGTCGCCGTTTGTCGTCGTCGTCGTCGTCGTCGTCACTGCCGCAGCCACCGTCGTCGTCGCCGTTCGTCGTCGTCGTCGTCTTCCGTCTCCCTCCGTGGCCACCGCCACCGTCGTCGTCGTCGTCGTCGTCGTCGTCGTCGTCCGTCGTCACCCGTCGTCGCTGGCGCCGCCGACGGCGTGCCAGCTCGGCCACGTCGTTTTTCCTCAACGTCGGCGTCGTTGTCCACGCTCACGGCCTCGTCCACGGTCGCCGCCTATCGTGAGTCGACGACGAAGGCGAAGAAGTGGACGTGGACAGCAACGACGACGCCGGAGACGGCGACGACGGGCATGTCCAGAATGCGGGATTCACTCAAAAAAGACCTGCCATTTGCTGTCAGAATACTTCTTCCTCCTCCTGTCCCCACCTGCCCCCTCGATATCCATATCGTCTACCTCCTCGTTCGACCTCCAGCTTTTATCCCATATCAGTACATACTCCCAATATGCCACAGAGCTGGCCAGTAGCAGACGGACCCATGACCATCAAATAACATACCCATCAAATATAAAAGTCGACTAAGTACATTTTACCAACATGCACATTCTGTCGTCGACGTTCCCAATGCGTGGCAAAAGTGGGGCGTTGCGCACATCGCGCGCCGAACGGCGAAACGTCGCTCTCGCCTCCGCGCGGATTCTTCCTGCAGATGGCGCTCCCGCTTGAGGGCGACGCACATTCTTCGCTCGCCCTTCCGTCGGCAGCGGGCTCGCGCGCGAGCGGGCGAAATGCCGCCCTTCCGCCCGAAAAGCCTGCACGCTGTGCCCAAGAGCCCTGGGGGGTGGGCGAAGGTCCTGGTCGTGGGTCTGGTATATACAAAACTGAAGGGGCCCCAGGACACACAAACAAATACACACAAAGAAAAAGGATTCCCCCTATTTTTCCATATGTTCTGGGTTTCTGTCTTCCCCCCCACGTCCCATATTTTCCCATCTTTTCCTGAGAGTCGACGATGAAATTGTGTCTGTGTGTTTTTTCCCTCCTGAAAGACTCCCTCCCTGGGCCGTGGCTTTCTGGGATCCCGAGCGTGGCCCCCGCGGGGGGGGCCTCGGGCCAAGGAGCGGGGAGAGCGTGGCACACCACAACTCGCCATCGCTCGGACGTCCATCCCCTGCGTTTTTTGTTTTCGGCTTCGTGCGTGGTTTTGTTCGCCAAACGGTCGAGGATGCTCCTCGATGGTCCCCGCCGAAGGAAAAATCGCACACGTCCGAGCGAGATGCCAAGACAGAGACCTGGCGGGGCTCTCGCCCACGAGCCGCCGAGCAGATCCCGCCCGCGAGTGGCGCTCCCGCTCGCTGGGCGCGACGCACGCCCCTCGCTCGCCAGCCCTTCGTGGGCAGCGGGGCAGCGCGCGCCAGCGAGGGCGGCATCGCCGCGAGCGCGCCCCAGCACAGAGGGCAGCCTGCGCCCGACCGCGGCGCTGCCGCTCTGGCCCGGCGCAGGTCTTGCCCTCTGCCGGCGCCGCCCGCAGACCGGCCGCGCGCGGCTGCGAAGGGGCACGATCGGGCACGAATCCCAGGATCCTCGCGTGTGCCCATGACTTCAAGAGCACTCGCCTTCCCCTCCACTTGCTACATTTTTCCAAATGTCTCCCGGGATTTACGACGAACTGTGTCTGTGCTCTCTGTCCCTGCCGACTCTGGCCATCGCTCGGACGTCCATTCCCTGTGTTTTTTTCGGTTTCGTGCGTGGTTTTTTCGCCAAATGGTCAAGGATGCTCCTCGATGGTCCTCGCCGAAGGAAAAATGCACACGTCCGAGCGATGCCGAGTCCCCTCCACTTGCTATAGTTTCCCAGGTTTCTCCTGGGATCTACGACGAGCTGTGTCTGTGCGTTCTGTCCCTGCTGCCTCTGGCCCAGCGCATCTCCTGCAGCTGCTGGCGCTGCGGGCAGATCGGCCGCGCGCGACTGGGCCGAGTGGTGCCATCGCCGGAGCGCCGCGCCCCGGGGGACTGCCCGAGGTTTTCGCTCCGGCCGATGCGCCGCCCACGGGTGTCCTTTCGCCAGAGGTTGATCGGCTACACGCAAGAGTGGCCCTGGGTAAGAGTGACCTCTGGTGCGCGGCTTTTTGGGGGCCGCGGGGAGACCAAACCTGGGCGCGCAAACCCCTGCTACCGCTTCGTTTTCAGCCATCTGAGGGCCCATCTGTGCCCGCACCAAAGGTCACTCCGGCGAAAGGTCACTCTTACGTCTAGTCGAGTTGAGCAGGGACCGACCGTCCCAGCATTCCTAATAGTCCTACCACGACATGTTCTTGGAACCCAAACATGTTCTAAGAACAAAAACAGTGTTCTTAGAACAGAAACCCGATATGATAAAACAAGACAGTCCCAGCCAGAAATGCTCTAAGAACATTTCGTTGGAACCACAAAAGGTTCTTAGAACATTGTTTGGTAGGGTGTTTGGTAGGGCTATAAGCACGCCAGGACGCTTCGCCACTGCTTGAAGAAGGTCGACATGTCGCGTGTCGCCACGGCGGCCCCGGCGGCACGCCCTTCCCCGCGGGTGGATAGCACGCCGCTCCGCTCCACAGGGCGGAAGGCCTCGATGGGCTGGGGGCGCTGAAGCCTGGGGGGTGGGAAGTGGATCGCGTGTCGCACCGAGGCGTGGTGGGCCAGAACCAGCGAAGCGACACGCCATCCAAAAGTTGCCGACGGTAGCACGGTATGGGAGGGCGGGCGTGAGCAGGCGGGGCAGGCCCACTCGGTCGAGCTGGCCAGCTCAGCTCCTGCTCCCACTGCTCAGCCTCCCCATCCCCTCTCCTCGCTCCTCTCTCCCGCCCCCCTCCGCCTCCTCCGCCTCCAACCTCCCATCACCTACTCCTCGTCATCTGATTAGTAGTATTATTATTGTTATGAGTACTGGCCATGTGTATATTAGCGGTGTTAGTGTTATTGCGGTTCTTATTATTAATTATATACGTACTGCTACTGGTATGAGTAGTAGTAATAATAATCATCATCATAATACGAAATATACTACTAATAATGAGAACTACTAATGGTAATAGTAAGCACACTATGTATACTAAGAATAATAATAGTCAAATGTCTTTCCTTGCTATTCGTAGTCGTAGTTGTTGTTGTAGTGGTGGAAGTCGTAGTAGTAGTAGTAGTAGTAGTAGTAGTGGTGGTGGTGGTGGTGGTGGTGGTGGTGGTAGTAGTAGTAGTAGTAGAAGTAGCAGTGGTAGTAGTAGTGGTGGTGGTAGTAGTAGTAGTAGTAGAAGTAGTAGTAGTAGTAGTAGTAGTAGAAGTAGCAGTGGTAGTAGTAGTAGTAGTAGTCGTCGTCGTCGTCGACGTCGTCGTCGTCGTAGTAGCCGTAGTAGTAGTAGTAGTAGTAGTAGTAGTAGTAGTAGTAGTAGTAGTAGTAGTAGTAGTAGTAGTAGCAGTAGGAAGAGGAAGAGGAGGAGGAGAAGTAGTAGTAGCAGCAGTAGTAGTAGTAGTCGTACTAGTAGTAGTAGTAGTAGTAGTAGTAGTAGTAGTAGTAGTAGTAGTAGTAGTCATAGTAGTCATAGTAGCAGTAGCAGTCGTAGTAGTAGTCGTCGTAGTATTACTATTATCACTGTTCGATTATCATCAGTATTCCTCCTCCTCCCCCTCCTCCTCCTCCTCCTCCTCGCCCTCCTCCTCCTCCTCGCCCTCCTCCTCCTCCTCCTCCTCGCCCATCCCCTCCCTCCGCCCTTCTGCTGGCGCCCACTCGCCGTAGCCAAGTCGATCCCCCCGAGGGCTGGTGGGGGCGCCCCGAAGCCGCAGGGCAGGCTGCCCCCCACCCGGCCACGGGGCGACGACGAAGGTGAGGGGCCGGCAGACGCTGGCCTCTTCTTGTTGCTCTTTGGGGGCCCCGAGATTTCGAGCAGGCGATCGACTAGTCCAAAATAGGACCAAGAAACTTATCCACTGAGAATGCTAGGCCAGCTGTTCAGCAGTTTCTTAAGGAAGCGCTGGGCCAGCTTCTGGAGCCCGGAACATGGGTTTATTCATTTCCAGGACCCAGGGCGACCCATCCCTTTCAGAAACTGAGCCGGCTGTCCGGCAAGTTGGTTAAGAAACGCTGGGCCAGTTTTCGGGGGGAGGTTTCTCAATCATAAGCGGGACCGTACATGATTTTGTTACAAAAAGCGGATTATATCTTCTACTCCATGAAACATGCGCAGAACGCCAGTAGATTCGGGTACCGTTTGCTTTTGTCCTGTAGGTTCGACGAGCAAATCAGTCTGGGGGCAAATCAATCAAGTAGTCGATCCCCTACTCGAAAATCCCACGTCGCGATAACACCACAGCCCTGCAGCTTGCGAGCAGAATAACACACAACTGTATAAGCACACAAACTTCTGGAGGCCCGCACGGATCTCTTGGAGCTGCGCTGGACCCCCGCCGCAGGCGCCGCTCCTGGCGTGCTCCGCGCGCCAAGGAGGGCGGGGTCAGCGCAGATCCAAGGAATCCGAGCGGACCTCCGAAGCAGCCGTCGAGGAAAGAAAATGCTGTCTGGGGAGAAATACATTTACTGTACAGATCCACGCCCCCGAAATGCTTGTGCAGCTTCTGCCCTCCTCCTCCTCCTCCTCCTCCTCCTCCTCCTCCTCCTCCTCCTCCTCCTCTCTTCCTCCTCCTCCTCCCCGTCCTCCTCGTCCTCCTGCATTTCTTCTCCTTATAGATAACTCCTCCCTGTCGCACCCCGAGGCAAGTTCTTCAGGCGGGCCGGGCGTTTCGCCTGAGACTTCCTCACCATATACAACTCTGAAGCTTGAAACATGACAGCAGCTTCACAGATGGAGGGCGGGTCGCTTTCAAAATGTGGCTCTCGGCTCAGCGCCGCGCACATTCGTTTTCAAAATCTGCAAGGGCTTCACGGATTGAGGGCGGGACGTTTTTACAATGTGGCACTTGGCTTAGCGCCGCAAACATTCATTTTTAAACTTGCAAGAGCTTCACGGATTGAGGGCGGGTCGTTTTCAAAATGTTGCTCTCGCCTTAGCGCCGCGCACATTCCTTTTACCTTTTAAAGTGTTGCAAGAGGTTCACGGATTGAGGGCGGGTGGTCTTCAAAATGCGGCTCTCGCCTTAGCGCCGCGTACACTCGTTTTAAAAAATTGCAAAGAGCTTCACTGATTAAGGGCGGGTGGTTTTCAAAATGTGACTCTCGCCTTAGCGCAGCGCACATTCGTCCTAAAAGTTTGCAAGCGCTTCACGGAATGAGGGCGGTTCCTTTTCAACATGTGGCTCTCGCCTAAGCGCCGCGCACACTTGTTTCAACAATTTGCAAGAGTTTCACTGGTTCTCATGATCAACGCACCAGAATTAGCGTTTTGGAGGGATTCAGGATTATGCGGGCGCAACAGTTATGTTGATTCGCTGTGTTGAAGTCCCAAAAACGGCGTTCTGGCACGATTCTGGATCGTCAAAACGCTGTCAGGTTGATACGTGGCGTTGAAATCCCGAGAACAATGTTTTGACACGCTTCAGGATATTCAAACTGTTACCTTCCAACGAAGCAGTTCCCTCAATGGAAGTGAACCGTTGGAGGGGCCTATGAAGAGGGAACTTGATGGGAGTATGAATTCCAAGATCGTTGATGATTCTTGGGTTTCCACTCCTCCTCCTCCTCCTCCTCCTCCTCCTCCTCCTCCTCTTCCTCCTCCTCCTCCTCCTCCTCCTCCTCCTCCTCCTCCTCCTCCTCCTCCTCCTAAAAGGGGTTCAAAGATTCAAAAGGCCCTGCTGGGCCCCTTTGGGAGCCAGCTGGTGCCCAAAAGAGGCCCCAAGACGCCCTGCAAGCTTCCCCGAAGCCCCGGGCGGCGGCTCACCAAGAGAGCGGAGGGCTTCTGAGCAGCCCCGCTGCCTTCGGAGAAGGCGTGCCTTCCTCTGACGCTCACTTCCCTCCGAGGCTCGGCCAAAACCGACGGAAAGCATGTGCCAGCGACGCCCAGAGGTCAGGGCCCAATGTCGTCCCAACGCCCGCGGCATGGCCCTCGGGGCGCCGTGGACCTAGCCCCTTGGGGTTGAGGCAATCAAATGTGAATCCTGTCCCTGAAGGTCAAATTCCTGAAAAACGGCTGGGGATCAAAATGTGAAGGCTGTCCGCAGCCGGGTGAACTCCAGCTGGGGTGTACGATACCCCAGCGTCGGTCGGAGCCACAAAGATAGGGTCGGAGTACACGGTGCGGTGACAAACCGTGGGGTGATTCGGAACCGCAAGAGACCTCACATCACGGGCCGTCACAGCACGGCCCCGGGACCTCGAAGGCCCCAACCGCCCGAGACGTCCTCGAAGTGCGCGGCCCGGGCCCCAAAACCGTGCGGCGGCCCCGAATCCCACTGACTCACCACGCCGTGTGTTCACCGCGCCGCAGGGCTGGACCTAAACGTTGCTTGTCGTTTCGTTTTCGTCGTGCTTTGCGTTCTGCTCGACACTGTTTTCCTGCACTGCACCTCCCTGCCAAAACGGCAAACAAAACGTCCAGCCGCGGGTCCAGCAAAACAGCGTTCAGGTACAGCCCCCCAGGCATCCAGCTGCTGCAACTTTTCTTGATGCGTGGGCCCCGGAGGTCCGGACCACTTCCCGAGGACCGGCTCTTCGTCCTGCGTCGTTTTTCGACGCCCCCGAGGCCCGGCGAGGGCCCCCAGGGGCCAAACACCAACAAAACCCCGCCGCTCCCAGCTCTGCTGGAGCGTCCGCGCTCGGGGCCCCCGCCGCGCCGATCCCGCGGGGGGGGGCGGCCCTGGGCCTGGCGGCCCTCCCGGCGGGGCCCTGTCGCCCGGGCCCTCGCCGGGGCCGGCCCTCCCCGGCCTGCGGGGGCCCCTCGCGAGGCCTCCGCCGACCCGCCTCGCGCCCCGGGGGCGGGATGCCTCGCGACGCCGCGGCCGCCCCGGGCGACGGCGGCGCGGCGTCGGCGGCGGCAGCGCCCACGAGGGCGGCGGCAGCGACGGAGGAGGAGGAGTCATCAGGAGGAGGGGGGGGAGGAGGAGGAGGCGGAGGAGGAGGAGGAGGAGGAGGAGGAGGAGGAGGAGGAGGAGGAGGAGGAGGAGGAGGAGGAGGAGGAGGAGGAGCAGGAGGAGAGGAGGAGGAGGAGGACGGAGGAGGAGGAGGAGGACGGAGGACGGAGGAGGAGGAGGAGGAGGAGGAGGAGGAGGCGGAGGGCGGCGTCGGCGGCAGGCGTCGGCGACGGGCGGCGCGAAGCGGCGGGCTCCTGGCGCCCGCGGCCCGCACCATCCCCCGCGCGGGCCGGCTTACCGCGCTGCCCGCCCGCGGCTCTCCCCCCCCCCTGAGCCTGGCGAGAGGCACGGCAGGTCGAGGCTCGAAGATCGAGCTTCCGAGGATCGATGCCGAGGTGTTCTGGGGACGAACGTTGGGGCCCGTGTCGGCCTCGCGGGGGGCGCCCCCGTGACCACGCTCTTCTTGCCGCGCTTCGGCACTCCGGCCAGGACGCCCCCCCTGGCAGGTCCGGGAGGGAACTCTTGGGCACCCGCACCGACACTTCTGGCGACTGGGAACACAAACCGCTCATAATGTGTTCGGCGTTCTCGGCATCCGGGGGCCGCTTCCAAGCCCTGGGGCCGTCAAGCACTGCCCAGGATTACACGTCTCTCGAACACACTTCTGTATTACCTCTAGAAGACGTTTCGGAAGCCAGCTTCCCCATGTAAGCCCAGATTGCTCCCCATGCCCTCTGCGCTGTGGCCGCAGCTCTGGCTCCAAGAGTGAGCGGGCGACCCTCCACCTCCACCCTCCATACCTTCCGACCTCCGTGGCAGGCGCGGAAGGTGATGCAATGAAACTGTTTTGGAAGCCTCAGGCAGCTCAAGAAAGCTCAGTGTCCCACGAAGCGCAAGAGTGTGAAAGGTCAGCACGGAAGGTCTGGAAGATTGAGGGCGTGGGGAGGCCCGCGCTTCCAGCCCTGGGATCCCTCCGCCCCCCTCGCTCGAGCCCAGGGCTTGAGGCCCTCTCACCACGGCGCCTTGCGATCGGGGGCGCCGGCGGGGCGCTGCTCGGCGCGGCCGCGGTCTCGGAGCTGGGCGTGGCCCACGCGCTGCTCGCGGCCGCCGAGGAGGGCGACGGGCGACGGGCCGAGCGAGGCCCTGGTGGGCGAGGACGGCGCGCGCCTGGGCGCGGCGCGCCGGCGGGGCTCCTGGCGCCCCCGGGCTGGCTGGAGTCGCGCGCTCGTGCAGAGCAGAGAGGGGCGGCCCACGGGAGCAGTCGTGCTCCTGGAGCTTCCCGCGTCGGGGAGGCCCGGAGCTCGGCGTGGACGGCGGTGGGCCCGGTGCAGCGCGTGGTCGTAGTTCACCCGCGCGGCAGAGCGCACATGCACGCGCGCCCGGAAGCAGGGGATCACGTCGACGGAGCCCCCTCAGGCTGACGGAGAGGCAGCGGGAGCAGGCGATCACAGCGGCGGAGGGGCCGATCGTCTCGGCCAGGCTGACGCCGCCTTGGTCAAGGCGGCGGGTGGGAAGTCGACGGGCAGCAAGAAGGCGAGCAGCAAGTCGAAGGCCGCCGCCCAGATGTGAAGGGAGTGGTTTCCGCGATCTTCACCAGCCGGAGCCATCGTACCCGGGGTGCTAGTGCAGCGGTGTTTCTCGGCTGGCGAGTGAGGAGGTCATTCCAGCTCGGATCCCTGCTTTCTGCCGGATACCACGCTCTTGCTTCCGCGATGCAAGCTGTGGAGGGCCTCGAGAACTTCAGCGACTTCGTGCAGGAGCTCTACAACAGCAGAGATCTGGAGATCTTCCTGGGACACTTCGGGGCTGCTGCTGTCACGATCTACGGCCTGTGTGCCCACCTCGCTCAGGGCAAGGCCGACGGCGACTCGGACAGCGGCGCGGGGTCAGATGCGGACTCGGGCAGCGTCTACGCGGGCACCGATGTCGGCGACAGCGACGACGAGCCCGACGCCGAGGCCAAGCTCGCGGAGCGGGCTCGGTGCCAGTCCGATCTGGCCTGGGCGGCGAGGGAGGATGGAGGAGGAGGAGGAGGAGGAGGAGGAGGAGGAGGAGGCGGAGGAGGAGGAGGAGGAGGAGGAGGAGGAGGAGGAGGAGTGCAGCTGCAATCGAAGATCGAGCACCGCGACAGGGCGCAGCGCCCGCCGCCGGCGGCGCGGTCGGCGGGGCCCGGCCAGGGCCGCGGGCACCCCTGCCAACCGCCCGCGGAGGAGCCTCCGCCGCGGGCGGGGGAGCCAGGAGCCGACGGAGCACGAGGGCACCGTCGGGCGCGACTTCTGGGGCATCGGCGCGCGCGACGGCCGGTCCACCCACTCCGAGCTCGAGGGCGGGTTCGCGGGCGAAGGTCGGGGTCTCGAGGGAGCTCGACGGCCCGTTGCGTGACCGGATCGTGCAGCTGGAGGAAGGGGCCGCGAACCCGAAAGACAGCCTGCTGAGCACCCTGCAGCGGTACAGGACGACAGCTGGGGCCCCCGGCGGCGTGGTGAAGACACGAGTGACGCCGACGGGGCTGGCGAAGCTCTACAAGGGGGACCGCAGCGCTTGCGTCGAGACGCAAGAATGGCTCCGCTCGAAGGAGCTGCAGGGCGCCGGAGTTGCCCAGGAGATCCACATGCTGGCAGTGGTGCTCGACCGCATGCTGAGCTCAGGACAGTACGACGGGCTGATCACAACTCGCAGGCGACTGAGCTGACGTGCCTGCGGCTGCACTCGATCTAGAAGGCCTACGAGCGTGTGCAGTGTGAGGCCGATGGGCAGAGGCCAGAGAGCCAGCACGGAGGCGAGTGGAAGCCGAAGGTCGACTGGACCCTGGCCGAGGAGCACCTGCGCCTGGACGGGGACCCGACCAGCGAGAACAGGAATGCCGATGATGAGGCGATGGAGGAACTGACGAGGAGGGCGATCCCGAGCAAGCACCCGCGCGAGGCGCGCGCAGGGCAGCCCGCTGGCGACGACGAACCGGCTGCGGCCGGAGCTGTCGTGGTGTGCTCTGGCCAAGGCCCGATGGGGCCACCGCCCTCCACCACGGCCGCGGCGGCGCGCTCTCTCGGTGCCGAACTCCCTGCTGGACATCTTCGGCGGGTGGTCGCTCTGCATCGGGCCGGTGAGCATCCCGGCGATCATCTGTGGGGGTCTCCGCGGGGTCGTCCTCGAGCAGGGGCCCATTGTGATCCCCCGCGGAGTCTGTGTGGTCTGCCTAACTTCCGCGGCGGTCGAGGAGGTCGAGCTCCGGCCTTTCGGAGGGGGGAGGGGGAGGAGGAGGAGGAGGAGGAGGAGGAGGAGGAGGAGGAGGAGGAGGAGGAGGAGGAGGAGGAGGAGGAGGAGAAGGAGGAGGAGAAGGAGGAGGAGGAGGCGGAGGAGGAGGAGGGGAGGAGGCGGAGGAGGAGGAGGAGGAGGAGGAGGGAGGAGGAGGAGGAGGCGGAGGAGGAGGCAGCGATCAGGAGTATGGCGGCGGGCTGTTCGAACGGCTGGCTACAACCTGCGGGCCTCGGGCAGACTGCGGAGGACCAGGAGGGCTGGCTGAAGAGCACGCCGCTGCAAGAGCGACGGGTGGCGGAGGCCTGGGACCTCCAAGCCGCGCGGGCGAGGTGGGGTACCATCCACGACGGCAGGGCGGCCTTGGGCCGTCTGGCGGGGGGATGTCCCACGGACTATCTCGCGAAGGGATCTACAGAGGCGGGACGTCGCCTGCGAGTGGGAACTGTCCGATTATGCTGAGGAGGGGGGACTCGTGCCCTCTGACGAAGCGGAGCAGGTATCGTTGCTCGCTCCGGGGACGAGGAGCCTGAAGGTCAACGAGATCTCGAGCCTGGCAGGGCGGTGCTTGAAGGAGGCCGACAACCTGATGATCAAAAACTCGGAGGCGGACTGGGCGAAGCACGAGAAGTCGAAGAGCTACTCGGACCCGGCGCCGAGGAACAAGAGGAAGCGTCTGTGATTTACACTGCGCATGGCCCAGGCTGGTATGGTGACATATGTGCGGAACGTTCGAGAACGTGTAGGGCTGTTCACGGTGACGAAGGACTTGGACCCGGTGACTGTAAGTGTCCTCGAGTCGAGGCTGGTCTGGGACTGCAAGAAGATCAACCTGCTCTTCGTGGATCCGCCCCGGGTGCCCCTGGGGAGCCCCGCGCGCCTGGCGCTCCTGGAGCTGGACGAGGCGTGTTGCGTGGGCGGCCGCTCTTCTCCTTCCAGGGCGACGTGCCGGACTGGTTCTATCGGCTGCACTGGGGATCGGCTCTGGCGGAGTACGTGGTGGACGGCGTCTCGCCGCAGGAGCTGTACCAGTCTGGGCTGGAGCAGGGGGTGGAGCTGACGCCGCCGCACGAGGAGGACATCGGGATCGGGGCCGCGAGTCTGGTCATGGGTTTGGCCTGGGCGGCATTTCTGGCCCACAGCTGCTTGGAGGCGAGCTTCGAGCCGTTGCGAGCGCCGAGCCTGACCTACGGGAAGCCTACGCCATCCTTTGGCTTCTCCGGGAGGGAGGCGGTTCTTGCTGATGTTCTATATCGACGAATACATCTGGTTCACCCTGGTGGGGGAGGACTGAGAGACGACGATCTTGAGCGACAAGGACATGGTCAAGAAGCTGTTGAACGACAAGGTCCTCGCGGTGCACAAGGAGGCCTTGGGCGAGGGCCTGGCGAGTGGCATGGGCCTTTGCATTGAATCGGCTCGCCCATACACGTTGAAGGTGCAGCTCGAAAAGCTGAAGCAGGCTGTGCTGGCGGCGGAGGCGGCTGTCTTGGAGGTTCGCCTTCGGCCCGCGCGGTGGCATCGATGGTTGGGCAGTGGGCATGGACGATGATGGTGTTCCGCCCGTCCTTGCCGTACTGTGCGTAACCTACAAGTGGCTGGGGGACTTCGACGAGCAGGAGAGTTCGGTGCCACAGCGGCCACCCGAGGAGGTGAGGAGCGAGTTGCCGGCGGCAGCGCCGCTCTCGATCTACATGGAGTCGAACTTAGAGACTTAGAGCCTGGCCGGTGGCCGCCGAGGGCCGACACGACGGACACATCCAACGAGGGGTGTGGAGCGCCGGCCTGCGACCGCTCGGAGGAGGGCGTCCGACACGAAGCAGCTCGGGGGGATGGTGGATCGTGGGTGCCTCGGATGGGGGAGGCCTACACGGAGGTCGCGCGGGACAAGGAGGCGACGGGCGAGGAGGAGGACCTTCCTCGTTCGCCTGCTTCTGGCCGACCTGGGGTGCTGGAGCTATTGGCAGGATGCTCTCGGCTGCTGGAGGCCGTCAGGGAGCTGACGGACTCGTGGGGCGAAGCCTGGGACGCGGAGAAGGGACTGGAGTTCGACGTGCTGGTGACCGAGAACCTGGAGCTGCTTCTTCGTAGGTTGCGGACGTGCTGGTACTGGTGGGTGCACGTGGCCCCGCCCTGCACCGCGTTCTCGAGGGCACTACGGCCGCCGCTGAGGTCTCTCGACCATCTGTGGGGGCTGCTGGATCGCCGCAAGGAGGGACCAGGACAGGATCGACGAGGGCAACGAGCTGGCGCTGATCGCCGTGGAGGTCGTCAAGATCTGCCTGCGCCCGGTGATCTGTCAGCATGATGTGGGCCTTCCCGCCGATGGTGGCCATCCTGGACCTCGAGGAGGTGTACCGCGCGGAGGTGGACTACTGCATGTACGGAGAGGAGTGGTACTACCTTCATCACGAACGTTCGGAGGATGACGAAGTTGGAGTCGAAGTACACGGGTTCGTTCTGGTGCTGCAGCCGCACGGGGCGGCCCCATCGAGAACTAAGTGGACGATCATCTTGTGGCTGAGGTGGACGCAGCTGGCCTGCACCTACCCGCGGGCACTGTGCGAGGCGTACGCGACCGCCCTCCAGGAGCTCGAGCCACATTGGGATTCGATACCGCAGAGGGCACGAGTACGACTGCATGGAGATCTAGAGCGAGTGGTACGAGCTACTGGCCCCGCGATGCCTTTGCTTGGACACTGGCTGGAGAAGTGGCACCTGCTGTTCCAAGGGAGGTGGTCCAACGTGGAGCACAACAACGTACTGGAGTTGCGTACGGTGGTGGCGGTGCTCAGGCACCTCAATCGCACGTCGCAGTCTTGGGGCCATCGGGCCCTCTTCTTCACAGACTCGCTGATGAGCCCTGGCGTTTCAAGAAAGGGCCGGTCATCGGCCAGGGACCTGCTCCACCTTGCGCGGATCGGAGGGATCATCCAGACGGTGTGCCAGATCCGCGGCTACCTCAGGTGGGCCCCCAGCAAACTGAATTTGGCCGACGGCCCATCCACGGGGGTCAGGCCATCGGGGCGGCAGACGACACTGCCGCCGTGCACGCGAGGCGCGCAGTGCCACGAGCGCTACTCCGGCGACGTCAAGAGCGAGACCGTCCAGCACGACCTGGGCCTGCGTGCTCGTGACGGCGCTCTCCTGAGTGGGACAGTACGACGCGATGCCCCCCAAGAAGGAGTCGCAGGCAAAGCCCCCACCACTGGCCAAGCGGGGGCCTTTGGCTCGGGATGAGGCTCAGCACGAAAAGTTGGGGCACGATGTGAGGCTCGCAGTGCACGCCGTGGATGATGCCACGAATCGGATTTTAACGAGGAGGAGGTGTGGACCTTCCTGATCGACATTCAGCGTCACGGGCTGCCCTTCGCGACGTGCGGGCAGAGGGACGCCGCGCTGGCGGAATACATCTCGGGCATGTGCTACGTGATGCAGCCGCCTTTCGGAAAGGCCTCGGCGCTGTTCGACGGCTTCATGCACATCTTCGAGGACCACCGCAATCCCTGGCCCGTGGCGGCGAGAGCGCCGAAGTCCTGGTCTAGATTGGGCTTCGGGGCGGAGGGAGCTCCGGTGCCCTTCGAAGCCGCGGGGATCGTGATCCACCCGTTCGGGAACGGGGAGCTGCACAAGGGGAGGGGCCCGTGCCGCCGCAGCTCAAACCGCTGGCTGCGCGAGCAGGACTGGGGCCTCCTCCGGATGACGGACGTGGCGAGGGGGCAACGACGGCGAGGTAGGGCTCCCCCTGGGCAGAGGAGGGCTCGGCGCGGTCGGGCTCCCCCGGGGCGTCGTGGTGTCGGGGCCCGTGGCCGAGGCCGTTCTGGAGGCGAGGGCGCACGGCCGCGCGGCCCTCGACGTCGTGTGCCCCATCTCGCAGGACAGGTGCCCGAGGTCTTGGCGCCAGGCCTCTGCGAGAGTGTGCCTGCCCGGCTTCGGGCCGCCTCGCTCCCTGAGGCCTGCGGGGGCGGCTGCCCACGCCGCGTCGGGCGGCTGCTCGGCTGCCGGCCGCCGCAAGGGTCGCGGGCAGACGACGGCGGCCCTGCAGCGCCACACCGAGGTGCGCGTGCTCATCGAGCAGCGCAGCCGCACGAGCACCGCACAGCTGACGCGGGGCCAGGCCTTCTGGAGGATGCCCGCGGAGATGATCAGCGAAGCCACCCTCCAGTCTTGGAGGCTGTGACATGCGCACTGACACCAAGACCAGGGAGTGCCTCCACGGACGGGAGGAAGGTGATCCTGGATTTTGATATTAGTGGACATAGTTCGGCCACCTGGGAAGCCCGAAGATTACCACCGTCACCGAGATCGGGATCGTGTTCCCTCGGTGGCAGCACACCGCCGACATTGGTGCTGGTGTCAACCGGCAGTCGGGCGTGGCCCAGAACCCGCTGCCGCAGGCGTCGCTGAGCGAGCTGGCGCAGGTCCAGGGCGAGGCCGTCGAGCTGCCAATTGTGGGAGGCATGGCGGCCGGGGGTGCCGCAGGAGGGACGACGGCTGGGCGCAGGTGACTGGATCCGCCTTTCCTGTGCAGGGCATCTCTGGATAGAAATGCTGGAGCCTCGAGTGGAGGCGCGTGCGCGCCCTTGTCCTTTCCTCGTCTTCCTAACAAAAGTGGCAAGCAAGTTCCGCACATCATATATACATCTATATATATACATATATACATACAACCATACATACATACATACATACATGCATGCATGCATGCATGCATGCATGCATGCATGCATGCATACATACATACATACATACAGGCATGCATACATATATACATGCATGCGTCCAAACATACTTACATGCATGCATGCACACACGTAAATAAATACATATATACATACAACCATACATACACATATACATACATACATGCATACATACATACATACATACATGCATGCATGCATGCATGCATGCATACATACATACATACATACACATATGCATGCATATAAACATGCATGCACCCATACATACAGACATACATACATGCATGCATACATACACACACATACATACATACATACATACATACATACATACATACATACATACATACATACATACATACATACATACATACACACATGCATAACATACCATAACATAGCATAGCATGACATAACATATCATACCATAACATGGCATAACATAACATAGCATAACATGCATACATGCATACATGCATACGTACACACACACACATACATACATACATACATACATACATACATACATACATGCATACATACATGCATGCATGCGTGCATGCATGCATGCATGCATACATACATACATACATACATACATATCCATATATATATACCTACCTACATACATGCATGCATGCATGCATGCATACATACATACATACATACATACATGCATGCATGCATGCATGCATGCATGCATACATACATACATACATACATACATACATACATACATACATACATACATACAAACACACGCAGACATATACTAGCAGGTCTTTAAAAGGGGGCAGAGCGACAAGTCGCTGGCCAAATGGGCCAAGGGCGTGCTAAGATCTCCGGTAACTGGTTAACAGTATTTCTACTTCGCGCGCGCGGGGCCCTCCCCTGGGGCTCCCCGAACGAAAAATACCCCCGCAAGTCCCAGCCAGGTCCCTTCCGGGTCCCGGCTGGGTCCCGGCCGGGTCCCGGGCAGGTCCCGGCCAGGTCCCAGCAGGCTCCCAAGAGCGCTCCAGGCGCGCTTCAAGTGGCCTCCAAGAGAGCTCAACATGGTCCGAGACGGTCCACGAGCGATCCAAGACGCCAACGATTGCCTCCAGACAGCCAAAGGCGCCTTCAAGACGCCCCAAATGGCCTCCAAGAGACCTCCCAAGAGGACCCACTGAGGCAGAAATTAGTGATTTCAGTTTCTGACGGTTTTGGAAGTTCTCGCCTTTTCGGTTTACTGGCGCTCCAAGACGGCCCAAGAGGCTTCCAAGACCGCCCCAAGACAGCCCACGAAGCCTCCAAGAGGGCCCCAAAACGGCCCAAGATGGCCCCAAGACAGCCCAAGAGGCGCCCAAGACGGCCCAAGAGGACCCCAAAACGGCCCCAAGAGGGGCCCAAGAAGGGGACCAGGAGCTGAAAAGTTCAGCCTTCAGCCCCAAGAGGTCCCCAGGAGGCCCCAAGAGGCCCCCAAGAGGCCCCAAAGGGCCCCCAAGAGGCACCCCAAGAAGCCCAAGAGGCTCCCAAGAGGCCCCAACACGGCCCCAACACGGCCCCCAAGAGGCTTCAAAACTGCCTCCCAAAGGCCCCTGAGAGGCTAACCACGAGAGCCCAACCAACATCCGTGAGGCCTCTGACCCGCCACCCACCGCCTCCGAAAAATGGCAGCCGCACAACCGCACCGCATTGACATCACAACCCCGACAGACGACAGCGGCGAGGCAATATGGGCCGGCGGAGTGAGAGAAGCGATGAAATTAGATTCTCTCACTCACTCACTCACTCACTCACTCACACACACACACCTCCCGAATATGTGCCTGGCTCTAATTTGTCGGGCTGGAAGGAGGCACACGTACTAGTCTGCTGAGGTCGGGACCGGGGTGCAGCATCATGCTTTTTCGAGGGCCCGCCCGAGGACCGCGGCTCGGTCAGGCGGCACGCGTGTCTGTAAGATTTGGGCCCTCACTGGAGGCCGTGATTGCCGGTTACAAAGAATTTTCGGAGGGGGGGGGCCGCTCTTCTCGAGCCCGCCAGCTCTTGGCAGACCTTATACTGCTTGCGTCGGGTATCTATCGTTTTGGCACTGCTCTTTGTAGTCTTAGGGCTCTCGCTCTACCCCGCCTGCCCCCAGAAAAATCTTGCTGAACTTAGGGGGTGCTGAGTGCAGCCAGATATTTGGCCTGCACGCTCCGAGTATATATATATATATATATATATATATATATATATATATGTTCAAGGCTGGCTCTCAAGTTTAGGGGCGAATGTGCAAACGAGGGAGGGGAGAAGGCTGCCCCCAGGGAAGGGGTCGAGAACTCTGGCGGCAAGCGGCTCGGAGAGATCGGGTCGTCGGAAGTCGGAGGAAAAGGAGTACAGTCAAGGACTGGCCATGATGAGCTGTGCATGAAAAACGACGCCCCTTTCTTCCCAGGTTGACCCGGGATGATTGACCAGTGCCCTGAACAGGAACCTGAGGACCCTCGAGCCCCTTCTGGGCAAGAGGTGTGCCTCATCCCGCCGCTTCCACCCTCGACGCCCCCCTCAGCTCCCGCATCTCATCTCTCTCCATCCTTCCAATGCGTATCCCCGTCCGTCTCCCCCATCCCTTTCAGCTCCTCTCTCTCTCTCTCTCGATGCTGATCCCTCCCACCCCGCCGCCTCCTCTCGCCTCCCGCCCCTCGACCTCCTGCCTCCCTCCTCGACTCGCGCCGGACGGCCCTTGATCTGGCGGGTTGAGTGGGCTGCGGCGCGCAGGTGGGCTTCTCTAGCTCCCTCCTCCGCCTTCTCAGTGAGATCTAGCTTTCCGATCGGTTTGGATTCGGCCGCAGCAACATCACCGTGACCACGTCAACAATGAACTACGCAAGCCAAGGGCCTTCAAACACCAGCAAAGGTCACACTCGTCAAACACGTAAGGTCTACCGAAGTCATTTGGCCGAACGGTGACGGATACGCAAAGACAGGTCCCTACAGCATCATGAAAATTCCTCGGGCCACTAACGAAACAAACAAAGACCCGCAAGGGGCAACACCCTCTTCCGTTGTGCCTTGGGCTAATCACTCTAAATATGAACAACTGGCCACTGGGGCATCCTCGAGCGTTCCGGCCACTGCCAAAATATGATCACAGACTGCGCCTTTTGGTACGATGCAGACGTTTCATATGGAAGCGAATCACACATCTAGCGACACGCCACGAGCTGGGGCGCCTCCAGCGGGCTCGGCAGTGCCCAGTAGCCCTGCTCGAAACCAGAGCCCCAGCCATGCGCTCACAGGCCGAAGAGCGAGCCATGGATGGAGTCTCAGAGAGGAAGAGCCAGCGGTGTGATGGGAGGCCCGAGATTGGAGCGGCATCAACGGGGAAGTCCCCAAAATGCAACTGTCTGGTTGACCCACAAGGGGGTCCAGCTACAAGGGGTCACCCCTTGTAGCCACTAGTGCACCACTGGTGCAATAGATCTGGTGCACAACTGGTGCAATAGAGTTGTAGGGTTGCCCTTGATTTGGGGCGTGCAATACATTCTGGGGCGCAGAAGCACTGCTTGATGATTGCGTACAACACAGCAGTTGCAATAGAATGCAATGCAAGTCTCTGGCACAGGGAATTTGCAATACCACTGCCCAAAATCTATGGCACCACCCCCTTTCAGCTGCACTCCCTTCTGGGTCGACCCGAAATTTGCTGTCCGAACTGGACGAGAAGAACTGCTGTGGGGGGCAGACGACGTGCACCTCTACTGCCGAACCGACCACGACTCCTGCCCGAGGGCACGAGGACGGATGCCAGTCATCACCCCGCTTCGTGGCGTCACCAGATCTCGAAGAAGACAGATCGTAACGAGCACAAACTCCCGGAGGTCCGCGAGGGCTTCCTGGGACGGTCCTGCACTCCACCGACCTGGCTCGCAGAGCGCGCCCAGGGCGGCGCAGGAGGCGCCGCCGAGGCGGGCCCAGCGCAGACACGACAGCCGCGCGGGCCTCCAAAAGCTCATGCTTGTGCCGGCCTCTCTTCTTCGAAGCTCGAGCGTGAGAACACGAGGCACACGCGTGGCGTGAACAACCCAAGGCCCAGCAAACCCGCGCGCCGCTCAGTAGCGGCCGCGGCGGTCATCCCCACGGCCCCGGCTGCGGCTGCGGCCCCGCTGCGGCTCACGGCTGTCGCGGCGTCTCCGGCCGTCTCCGTCGCGACCGCCGCCTCCGTACCGGTCCCCCCCTCCGCCCCGGCCGCGATCATCGTAACGGTCACCGCCGCGGTCGTAGTCCCGGTCGCGACCGCCGCCGCCGCCACCGCCCTCGGCCACCACGTTAGAGGCCTTTGGCTTGCCACAGCGCTCGTCTTCGTCGTGGTCGAAGCGTACCCGGTCGCCTTCTAGCACGCTGCCCTCGCCGTCGCGGAGGTCACGCACGTGACAAAAGATATCGGAGCCACCATCATCAGGGGATATGAAGCCGAAACCACGGTCCGCGCTCCATTTCTTCAGGATGCCCCTCGGCATCCCCCAGGCAGCTGGCGGGCGCGGCCGCCCAGGTGCTGAGCACGGGAAGGCCAGGGCGGGAATGGCGAGTCCAGGCCAGCGCTTGAGCCAGCGATGGCTACGGATCTTGACAAAGGATCTGCGCAAGGCCGAAGCTTTTTGGGGGTGCATGGCCAGGTATAGCCTGCGAGGGAGGCCTCCCGGGGGCGGGCACGGCGAGGGCGGGCTCAAGGGTAAGGAGGATCGAGGATCGAGACCCTGCCCTGTTCCTCCTCCTCCTCCTCCTCCTCCTCCTCCTCCTCCTCCTCCTTCCTCGGTCCCGCTGCGGAGCAGATGTGGCATCGGCTGCCACCGAGAGCAAGGCGGCGTGGCCCTCAACGCCCGCGCGAGCGGCACCGGAGCCACCGACCTGCTCTTTTGTGCTGCACGAGTCGGGGCTCGCTCGCCTGGGAGTCCTGCTCCCCGTAGGAGACGATCGTTGCACTTGAGCCGATCATCGTTGCCATTCCATCGCGTGGCTGCACAGACTTTGCATGAGCAGCTGCAGGCGAGCATGCGTGCATGTACATACATGTTGCGTGAAGTGGTTGAGCGAGTCGTAACCACCGAACCTTGAATACAGGTCACTGGGCACGTCCTAAAACCAGGCAGGAAGCACACAGCTGCGCAATTACGGCTTGAGAGCTCTCTGGTTTGATCGAACGTTAAGGGGGGGGTCGGCTCAGGGGGGAAACATCGAGCTGGAATCGGCGATACATCGCCGATAGGCCCCCATTAGCAAATCCGCAAGCTGCTCGGCGAGCGGGGCTATCGGGCCCCTATCGGCGATCAGTGGGCCATGGGGCGGCCGACGCATTCCCCCTGAGTCCATCCCCCTAAACGTTCCCCCTGACTGGCGCTTCGAAGTGGCAACCGCAGCCAAGCGCTTGAGCTTGCACTTTGCAGATGAGCTCGCGACACACAACGGCAGCGTTAGCAAAAGCGCAGGCGGGTTGTGCAATGGCAAGGGAGGAACACTGCCTGGGGATTCACTCGGGGAAGTCCGAGGCGCGGGGAGTAGCGGCACGCATTGCACAACGCCTCTCGTCGATCGCGCTCGCATGAATGTTGCACTTCCCTACGGGGGAAACATTTGCGCCACAATGCCTGCTACGTCACTGTTCCTCTTTGCGGCTCTGACGTAAAGTATGCAACTGGCTGAACAGAGGTAACAAAAGCAAACCCAGCCTACTTTTCGGAGATCCACGCCCACAGCTGCTTCCCACAGCGAACCAACGCTTGTAGCCAGGCGAGCGCACGAATGTGATAAGGCGCCCCCTATGGCACGCTGAGGCGTGGTAGAAGGCGGAGTCCTGTCTGGTAGAGTGTTCTGCGGGTTTTCCCCCCCCCCCCCCGATCACGCATCCCCGCGCGCACAGCCCCCCCCCGCCTCCCGAAGCTCCAGGAGGAGGAGGAGGAGGAGGAGGAGGAGAAAGAGCAGGATAAGGATAAGGCCCTCGGAGGTCCATGGTCTCAAGCCTCCAATGAAACTTGGGAGGGCCCCCGGGAATATTATGGAAGCAACCCCGTTCCGAGCTTCGTCGGTCCGAAGAACTGCCTGGGGCGAGGCGCCCCGAGGGGCCGCCAGCGCGGGCCCCTCGCGTCGCTGCCCCGCTGCAGGAACCCCTGCACCATCCATAGAATTGCTGCCTCTGCAGGAGCCTGCCGCTGCTCGTGGCGGGCGGCCAGGCCCTGAGGGCCCCCACTCCCCCCCCCCCCTTCATCCCCCCCACCACCACCACCACCACCACCCACCCACACACACACACACACACACACGCACACACGCACACACACACACACACACACGCACACACACACACACACACACATACACACACAGACACACATTCCCAATCCCCTGCAACAAGGCAAACATAAGAGAATCGCCCGCCCGCACTTTCGTTTGTTTTTCTCTCTATATCTCTCTATCTCTCTTTCTTTCTCTCTCTCTCTCTCTCGTTTTCTCTCTCTCTCTCTGTTTCTCTCTCTCTCTCTCTCTCTCTTTCTCTCTCTCTCTCTCTCTCTCTCTCCGAGCTGGCTCCGACTCTGAGAGGCGGCCTGTGATGCCGATCGAGCTCGCTCTCTCTCTCTCTCTCTTTCTCTCGATCTCTCTGCTGATGCTGCGAGCGCGGCGCATAGCTCCTCGACCAGCCGCCGGCATAGGAAAGTGGGCGACGGCTGTCTCGGATGCGACGCGCAAGAAAGAGAAGGAGGGATGAGGCGGCCAGTCGCGACGATTGGGCCCGCTCTCTCTCTCTCTCTCTCTCTAACTCTCTCTCTCTCTCTCTCTATCTCTCTTTCTCTCTCTCTCTCTCTCTCTCTCTCTCTCTCTCTCTCTCTCTCTCTCTCTCTCTCTCTCTCTCTCTCTCTCTCTCTCTCTCTCTCTCTCTCTCTCTCTCTCTCTCTCTCTCTCTCTCTCTAGTCTCGGCTCGAGAGTGCCCTGCACTCATAGCGTAGCCGCGACGCGAAGCGCCCCGCTCTGGAGTCCCGACTCCAGGCCTCGCGAGACCGGAACCGCGCCAGCAGCGCGGTACTGATTTGCGTCTCCTCACTTCCTCAGTGCGACCGCCGCCATGGCCCCCCTGTCTGCGCCAGGCCGCCACCGCACTTTCACGTCTCACCATGCTGTACTACCTGAGCTGCCTGGCCATGTTACTGAACATAGGCACCAGGACCTTGTCTTCCGCGTGCCCGTCCTGCACGGGCGCGACCTCCCAGTACCACCTGGACACGCCCCACACGTGCCGCGTGCGGATCTTCACGAAGATCTACGTATACTCGGGCACGACGTGTTCCACCTGCGCGCCGAGCTGCGCGCCTACCGAGCCGACCTCCGCGCTCACCTACCAGGCACCGACGCCAACACAGACGACTCCGTCCAGCACCTGCTCACCTCGGTACGGCCAGGTATCCAGGGGGGGGTCGGGCTCCCGACTGCTGAGGGTGACGGTGCTGAGTGCGGTCGGGCTGTTCCCACGCCTGCCGTCGTCGCGCCGTGCGTGACAAGCAGTCGGCCCCCAACCTCCCCCCGAGAGCGCTCCCGCGGCACCGCAGGCACCGCTCTCAACTTCATCGGCATTATCTTGCTGAACTTCGGGTACGGCCTCGGCTCCACCTTCGGCATCGCTCTCGGCACCGTCGGTACGGTCTTGCGTACCATCGGCAAGGGCACCAGGAGCGTCGTCAAGCACATCGTCGACTCCGCCGGCACGGCGGGCCCAGCCCGCCCCACAAGGGCCGTCAAGGTCGGCTACGCGTTCTTCGGCGTCCTCGGCTCCGCCTGCGGCTTCAAGGGCACGGCGGGCCTGGCCCGCCCCAAACGGGCCACCATCTCGGCCGTCGTCATGCTCGTCCTTGCATCGACCTCAGCATCGCCACCAGCACTGCCGACCGCATCGACGCCAGCCTCGACGGGCCTTTCAACATCCTCTGTCCTGACGCCTCGCCCAGGGCCGTTGGCGAGGGTGCTGCCTTCAGGTGCACCTGACGCTAGAGGGGCCGTCCTGTCATGCCATGACCCGTCCGCCTTGCCGACACCAGCGTCTGTGCCTATGGCCCCATCGACGTCAACATCGACGTCAGCATCGTCCTCGGCAGCCTCCACGCCCACGTCCACGACGGACCAAACCCCAGCTCCGCAGACAGCATCGACGCCAGCTCTGACGACGGCACTGCAGTCAGCCTCGACGCCAGCGAGGGGTACGGATTCGGCACCATCCTCGCCCCCTCCCTCACCCCGCCCCGCAGGAGGAGGAGGAGACGACGACGACCACGACGACCTTGACGACGCAGTACCGGCGCCGGCGCCGAGGTCAGCATCGACGCTCCCACCGACGGCAGAAACGACCACAGTTTCGCCGACCCCGACGGCAGCATCGACGGCGGCGAGGACGGCTCCGACGGCAGCACCGCTAGCATCGCTAGCATCGTCAGCTACGATGGCAGCATCGTTAGCACCGCCGGCTCCGACGTCAGTATCGTTAGCATCGTCGGCTCCGACGGCCGCATCGACGGCAGCGACGACGGCTCCGCCCGCAGTTTCACAGACTCCGACGGCGGCATCGATAGCATCGCCGGCTCCGACGGTAGCATCGACGGCAGCGACGCCACCACTGCCAGCGGCGGCTCCGACGTCAGCATCGACGGCAGCGACGCCAGTACTGCCAGCGACAGCTCCGACGGCCGCAAGAGACGTCAGCACCACAATCAGCCACTCCTGCGCTCCCTGTATGGCCACTCGCTCGGCGGCGCCTTCAGGCCCGCCGAAGCCTGGTGACCTACAGACCTCTCCTCGGCATCATCGTCTCTCAGAGTTGCAGCCAGCTTCGACGCCAGCTCCGACGTCCGTATCGAGGCCAGCACCGACGCCAGCCCCTACGACAGCACCGCCAGCGTCAACACCCACGCCTGCGCCTACGCCGGTACCTACGCCAGAGTTGCAGGCCGCATCGACGCCAGCTCCGACGTCTCCATCGAGACCAGCACCGATGACAGCTCCTACGCCAGCACCGCCAGCGTCAGCACCTACGCCTGCGCCTACGCCCGTACCCACGCCAGAGTTGCAGCCAGCGTCGACGCCAGCTCCGACGTCTGCATCGAGGCCAGCACCGACGACAGCTCCTGCGACAGCACCGCCAGCGGCAGCACCCACGCCTGCGCCTACGCCGCTACCCACGTCAGAGTTGCAGCCAGCAGCGACGCCAGCTCCGACGTCTGCGCCAGGAGGGCCCCGTGGGGTCCAGAACCAGACTTTTGGTCCGAAATCCAGAATTTCGAGACCAAACTCAGGTTATGGCCTTTTCCGTGCAGCTCCTACGCCAGCACAGCCAGCGCGCCTGCACCCATGCCGCTACCCACGCCAGAGTTGCAGCCAGTACCGACGCCAGCTCCGACGTCTCCGTCGAGGCCAGTACTAACGACAGTTCCTACGACACCACTGCCAGCGGTAGCACCCACGCCTGCGCCTACGCCGATACCCACGCCAGAGTTGCAACCAGCCTCGACGCCAGCGCAGACGTCTGCATCGAGGCCAGTACCGACGACAGCTCCTACGCCAACACCACCAGCGTCAACACCCACGCCTGCGCCTGCGCCGGTACCCGCGCCAGAGCTGCAGCCAGCTCCGACGCCAGCTCCGACGTCTGCATTCATCTTCGACGGTGATGGGGACGGTTACGACGACGATGGTGACGTTCACTGGTTGCCTGTGGCTGCGTCGTCGTCGACATCGAGGCCAGCACCGCCTGCGCCTACGCCGGTACCCACGTCAGAGTTGCAGCCAGCATCGACGCCAGGTTCGACGTCTGCATCGAGGCCAGTACCGACGACAGCTCCTACGCCAGCACCGCCAGCGACTGCACCCACACCTGCGCCGGTACCCATACCAGAGCTGCAGCCAGCTCCGACGCCAGCTCCGACGTCCGCATCGAGGCCAGCACCGACGACAGCTACTACACCAGCACCGCCAGCGGCAGCACCCACGCATGCGCCCACGCCGGTACCCACGCCAGAGTTGCAGTCAGCATCGACGCCAGCTCCGACGTCTGCATCGAGGCCAGCACTGACAACAGTTCCTACGCCAGCACCGCCAGCGTCAGCACCCACGCCTGCGCCTACGCCGGTAACCACGCCAGAGTTGCAGCCAGCATCGACGCCAGCTCCGACGTCTGCATCGAGGCCAGCACTGACGACAGCTCCTACGCCAGCACCGTCAGCGTCAGCACCCTCGCCTACGCCGCTACCCACGCCAGAGTTGCAGCCAGCATCGACGCCAGCACCGACGTCTGCATCGAGGCCAGCACCGACGACACCTACTACGCCAGCACCGCCAGAGTCAGCACCCACGCCTGTGCCTACGCCGGTACCCACGCCAGAGTTGCAGCCAGCATCTACGCCAACTCCGCCGTCTGCATCGACGCTCGCATCCATGGCAGCATCGTCCATAGCTTCGACACCAGCACTGCCAGCGGCAGCACCCACGCCCACGCCTACGCGGGCACCAACGTTGACACCAGCACCAACGCCGGCACCGAGCGCAGCCGAGACGTCATCGCCGACGACAACTCTCACGCCAACCCTGCCAGATTCAGCACGCCCTGAGTCGTCCGCGGCGGCACCAAAGGTGGCACCCACGTCGGCCTACACGGCAGCGTTCGTGGAGCGTGTGTGGTTGGAGGTCATCGAGTGGTACAACGTGGTGTCACCGTCCACGTGGGCCACCCTGTGCGCCACGTACGTCATGTACTACTTCTTCATCGGCTTCCGCGACGAGTGGCGGCGACGGAGCGCAGCTACAGCGCGGCGGCGACGCCGACAGCGCGGCGGCGACGTCGACCGCAGACGCCCTCTAGGCCACCAGACGGCCGCCCAGGGCCGCCCTGGCATCAGCCCCCACACTGCCTCGAGCCTCGAGCCGACCTCCCTGCCAAAACCTGGTAGCACGCCAGCGGGGGCGGCTTCAGCCCCCCCGCATGGCACCACGCCTGCCATTCCTGTCATCGGCCCCCACACTGCCTCAAGCCTCGAGTCGACCCCCCCGCCAAAACCTGGTAGCACGCCAGCGGGGGCGGCTTCAGCCCCCCCGCATGGCACCACGCCTGCCATTCCTGTCATCGGTCCCCACGCTGCCTCGAGCCCTGGGGTGACCTCCCCGCCACAACCTGGTAGCACGGCAGCGGGGCCAGCCTCGGCCGTCTCGCATGCTCACACGCCTGCCCTGGGTCCTGGCTCCCTCGCAACCTCGCGTGTTAGCACCAGCACTGCCAGCACTAGCACTGTGACTGTACGGGAGCACTTCGAGCGCTTCCTCGGACCGCAACCAGCCACCATCGGTCACCTCCGAGCCGTAAACTGCCGTTTGGCCGCTTGGATCCCACCACGGCTCCACGCGGGCACAGCGGTCATCGTCCAGGGTCAAGTCCACAACCCCATCAACGGCCTCCGAGGTATCGTACGGGGGCAGTCCAGCGAGCACCCCGGCCACTGGACCGTCACGCTGTCGTCTGGGGACACCGCCCACCTGAGCTGCTCCAGTCTGACCGTCCCTGCACCTGCGCTCCGCGCCGAGATGCCGTCCCCCAGTACGGGCGCACAGACCAAGGCCCAAACTCAGGGACCCCAGCCCGGCCCAGCAGTGGACCCACGCCACCGCACCTCAGCAGCACAGCGCCCTGACGTCACGGCAGCAGTACCCTGCAGGCCACCTGCGCTGACCGTCCCACCAGGCAGCCGCGCCCAGACTGAACGCACAGCTGACTGTGAAGTCGGACTCCGAGACTCACGCGACGACGGCGCCGACGACCACTACCTCCACCACGACTCTGGCCCGCAGTTCGGACATGCTCCAAACCTGCGTGGACGCGGCCCTCGGCCCTCCGCACGGCCGCACAGCAGGCCTCGTCCACCGCGCCACTCTCAAGCGTCTGCGCACTGATACTGTTTCCCTTCTTCAGTTTCTTACGTGGTCCGTCGCTTTTGATGTACGCTGGGGCTTCTCATTCACTTTGCCCTCATCCTGACCAGCGTGGTACGGCCTCGCCCTCGCCGCATGCGCGCGTCCTGCCTTGCTCACCCGGGCGCTGTTCCCTGGTGCGCCGCGCCTGCTGGCGGGGGTGGCGGCTTCAGCCCCGCCCCACGCACCCGAGCCATCACGCCATGTCATGTCCGCCATGTCGTAGCGGGTGCATCCGCGGTGAGGGCCTCCTCTGCACCCTTGCACTGTCTCTGCCTGTGCGCATGCTGGGCCATTCGGCCCCCAGCATGTGCACCTTTTCCTCAGCGCGTCTGGCGCCCCTCTGCCGTCCGCCGCCTGGCCGCGGACTCTGTCACTTTCGAGGTCCGCCAATGGGGGCTAAAGGTTAGCTGGCAGCGGCTGGTGCCGCTGTGCTGTCGGCTAGCTTTTGCCGCTCCTGTTGGGGTTCTCGGCCTGTGCGCACTGTGCTGGGCCATACGGCTCCCAGCTGGTGCACCTTTTCTCTTTTCGCCAGCCCGTGCGCCCGCGAGGCACCGCGTCCACGGGGCCTGGGCGCGGGGGCGGGGGGTGCCCCGTCTCTGCGCGCCGCGCAGCGGCCAAGCGCCCAACCGGCGGTCCGCCAAGCCGCCTTAGCCACGTTCTTCACGTCGCCACTCGCGTTGGGGCCTTCTTCTTCACGCGGTCTGACAGGTGAGATCTTCATGGTCTGTCCGCCGTCTTTTGCTTCAGACGCATTGCGCCGGGGGAGGGGGCCTGTCGCCCGCCCTCGTATCTTAAGGCTGCACCGCCGCTAACAGTGTTTTTCGGGTTGTCGCACCGCAGTGCGCCCCGAGGACGGACCTTGGTCCGCCTACTTGTCCGGTCTCTCTCTCTCTCTCTCTCTCTCTCTCTCTCTCTCTCTCTCTCTCTCTCTCTCTCTTTCTCTTGATCCCTGCCGCTGCGCGCGGGCGCTGCGCTGCGCATCACTGGCCTCGCTCGTGCGCCTGCGAAGATGAGGCGGCCAGGTCCCGGCGATCTAGCCCGCTCACTCTTTCTCGATCTCTCTGCTGCTGCTGCGCGCACCTCTCTGGCTGCAGCCGGGGCGAGGGGGCGAGCGACGGCTGGCTCGGCTGCGACAAGGCTAATCGAGCGAGGGGGGGGGGCGGCCAGGTCCCGACCATCGGGCCCGCTCTCTCTCTCTCTCTCTCTCTCTCTCTCTCTCTCTCTCTCTCTCTCTCTGTCTCTCTCTCTCTCTCTCTCTCTCTCTCTCTCTCTTTCTCTCTCTCTCTCTCTCTCTCTCTCTCTCTCTCTCTCTCTCTCTCTCTTTCTATCTCTCTCTCTCTCTCTCTCTCTCCTCGATCCCTGCCGCTGCGCGCGGGCGCTGCGCTGCACCTCGCTTGCCTCGCTCGCGAGCCCAATGGGCAGAGGCGGCCAGTCCTGACGATCAAGCCCGCGCCCTCTTCCTCGATCTCTCTGCCGCTGCTGCGCGCACCTCTCTGGCCGCTGGAAAAATGGGGCGAGCGACGGCTGGCTCGGCAGCGACGAGGCAAGCCAAGGGAGGGGGGGAAGAGGCGGCCAGGCCCCGACGATCGGGCCCGCCCCCCCTCGATCTCTCTGCCGTTGCTGCGCGGGAGCTGCCCACCACGCCACGCAGCCGAGACAGGAGGCGAGCGACGGCTGCACGGCTGCAACGGGGCAAGAAAAGGAAGGCGAATAATAATAATAGTACTAACAAACTCATTCGTCGTATTCGTATTCAAACTCAAACCACGAAGAATAAGAAGAAGAAGAAGAAGAAGAGGCCTGGCGCTGATGAGAGCGGTCTCTCTCTCTCTCTCTCTCTCTCTCTCTCTCTCTCTCTCTCTCTATCTCTCTCTCTATCTCTCGTTCTGCCCGGAGATGAAAGTGCTGCGCCGCACTGGCTGCAGCCGAGAAAGGCTCAGCAACGCTTCGAGAAACGAGAACTCTGGTACACGTCGCCCACTCTAGCTCTGCAACGCCGAGCCCCCAATCCGCGTTGGTGGCCGCTTCCCTGATCGCGAGCCCGGCGTCGCCGCTCACCCTGTTGGCGGTCGGCGCTTCCATCAGCGCGCAGCGCGTCTTCCACCCCTGCACTGAGGGCGACGGCTCGCGGCGCTCTGCACGCCTCTTTTGGGCGCCTCCAGTTGGCGCCTGGCGGGCGGGGCGCTGCCTCTCATCTGCGATGTCGCACCCGAGCCCGCGCTTGCCCGTCGACCACTTCGCGCAGCAGCCTTCGAGCTCGTCGCTCTGCCTGCGGCAATAGTCCGTTCCCATGGGAAGGGGGCTTTTTTTTCACGAGCCTCGAAGTATCTTCAACGCAGCCCTTTAACTCCGTGGCGATATAGATAGCGCGCTCGATCTCCTGCAGCTGGTGCGTCATGATCTCGACGCCTTGGACCAGCACCATCTCCTCGCACACGTTCTCGCTGCGCGAGCACTTCAGCCGCCCAAGACTGGTGGTGGGCCTCTCTTGCTGACGCTGGAGCACGGCAATCGTCGTCTGAGTGGGGTCGCTGCACTGCCTGAAGATCTTGCTGGACGCTTGCGTTCCGGAGTGCGCGATTTTGAGGCAATGCCCCATGCTGCCGACTACCTGCTCGCCCTGCCCTCCGCGGCACTGGGGGCGCTGGGCCAGAAATGGTGGAGGTGGTGGCTGCTGCTGCCGCTGCTGTTGGAGCTGCCGCTGGTTCTTGCCCTCCTCGGCGCCGACTGCGCCCGCGCCTTCCATCTGTGGGCTGCCCGTCGGGCTGTCCATCGCCGTTGGAATGGCCGCGTCGCTGTCCCGGGTCGGCTCTGTGACGTTGGAGCCGAAAGAGCTACGCACAGGGACCGTAGTGGTGACCGTGGTCGCAGTTACCACAGTGACCTTAGTTGGCTGGCACAGCATTTTCTTCTGTCGCAGTTACCTTAGTCTGACTGTCCGCCATAGTGTAGCAGTCGCCTTGCACATTCACTTACCACAGTCCACCATAAATGTCCGCTCATAGTATCGTCGTCCCCTGGTTTATTACCTGCCCCATGGGCCTCTGGAGGCGGTGGGTGTCTGCGGAGCATCCACCTTGATCGCGCGTGGGGGTGGGTCGGGGGGAAGGGTGAGAGGTGGCTCTCGTCCAATAGCAGGGGGAGTAGCAATGGCCCCCCTCCCCCCCGTTGGTTATTGCATCGCTGCACAGTAGTCCCAAGAACGCATGTCCCTGCAGTAGTTGGCATTGCGCACGAGGCTGCCTATGAACCCACCGCGTTGTTGTGCTCTGTTCTTCGGGTCCTGGAAACGTACTAGATCTTGACAATGTTCCATTGTTATGTTGCCACTCTCTCGTCTCTGACGGCGCTGCCGGTGGCCAGCGAGCAGGGCTGACCACTGTTGGACGTCGCGGGGCCTGCAGCAGTTGGGGGCGCTGGCGGGCTGCGACGTAGGGTTGGGGCCTCTGGTGCCTCTGGGTGGCCCGATCTCAACGACTCTTGTCGAGCTGGCGCTCGACGGCTCGCTCGAGCCCCGCCTCGGGCCCCCCCGACGCACTCTTCGCCCCGCCCTGGTGGGCGATGGCCGCATTGATCGCCTGCTTGGACACCGCCGCTCGGAATCGCAACAGCGCCTGGATCTGGCCCTCGTCAACCTTCTCCCTGTGGAGAACCGCCCAGAAGCACGGGCTTGCGTTGATAACGAACGTAACTTTCGCCATCCGATCGTCGTCGCCCATCGCCCCCTCGCTCTGATAGGACGGCTGCTCCCTGAACTGCTTGCAGATTTCCGCAATGGCTTTCGTTCCCCACGCGCCGCTCACCGTCATCGCGAATTCCTTCAGCGTGGCCAGGACTGGCTTCATGTGTTCTGGAAGGGACGCTGCTTCGTCGGTCATCTTCTCGATCAGGCCCCCTTCGAAACCTGCCGCTACGCGCCCGCGCGGCGGTTATAATTTGCGGCCCTTGCCGCGCTCTTCTGCCGCGCGCCCGCGCTCTCGCCACGCCGCGACGCTGGGCTGGGCGGCGTCGTTCGCGAGGCTGACCAGCCAGAAGTCGCCCGCGCCGTTGCGCAACGAGCTGGTCGCCGCGCTGTTCTGGAGGGCTAGCTTCTGGAGGGCTTTCATCTCGTCGTCTGTGCTCCGCTGTCAATCCACCTCTTCCTCCTCCTTCTCCTGGTGGGTCGCTGCCACTGCTGCCCTTGCCCTTGGCCTGGCCCCCCTGCTCCTCGCTGTCTCTCGATCCGCCGGATCATGCCCTGGCCCCTCATGGCGGAAGGTAGCGTGGTGGGCACTATGCGCCGCTTCGCCCCTGGGCCCTCGGATATGGCCTGGCCCTGCGAGGTGGCCTCTGACGTGCTGCTGAAGCCCCGCATGCGTTTGAGCCGCATGTTTACATATTCTACATGTGAGCGCGCTGGGCCCCTGTACTTCAGCGGGCCATCTGGAGCGATCTGCGTGACATATTCCGCGATGATGCACCGCTCAAAAAAAAAAAAAAAAAAAAAAAAAAAAAAAAAAAAAAAACTGTCCACATGCCATATCCAGCGCTTGTTCGCCCTGTGGAACGCGATCGCAGCAGTGCGGTTAGAATAGTTCCCCATCCTCCTCCTCGCCTGGAACCCCCCCCTCCTTTTTTTCAGGGCGCCCCAATTTCGCCCGTGACTGCATGGTGCCCTCGGGCCCGTCTGGAGCCAGTTGGAGCGCCCTGGGGCCCCCTGCTGCAGTAAAGCTATATCCGAGTTCCTCGCCTCGGACCACCCCATGCCCCTCCTCTATATTTGCCAGTTCCTGGAGGCCCTCTAGATACTGATGGGCCCAAGGGGTAGGACTGTCGCCCACCCATTAACCGTCCCTGTGTCGTTGTATTCCTTGACTGCCGTCTAACTTTGATGCGCCGAATACTGCTGCCACAACCGATCCGCGCTCCTTCGGGCGCCTCGCCCAGATCTGGCACCACCCAAGCCGTGTGACTCTAAGGACGACCGCTGTCCCCTCCAACCCCCAGTATCTGAATGCCTGAGCGTTAATGCTACACCTGGCCGCGCCGCCCTCTCTCCCTAATGGCATGCCCACACACGCACGCACGCACGCACGCACGCGCGCACGCACGCACGCACACACACACACACACACACACACACACACGCGCACACACACACACACACACACACACACACACACACACACACACACACACACACACAACACACACACACACGCACACACGCACACACACGCACACATACACACACACACACACACACAACACACACACACACACGTACACCACCCACCCACCCACCCACCCACCACCCACCACCCCCACCCACCCACCCACCCCCCACCCCCCACCCCCAGCCCCCCCACCCACCCACCCCTGCCACAGTTCTGGGGCACTCCGCAAGCACGCCGTCCAATGCACACGTGCGGGAACGCCGAAATGCAGAAGGGGCAAGGCGGCTGAGCGCCGCTCCCAGCACGAATGCCATGAACACCATCCGTTTGACCCGTCGCGGTGTCCCAGATGTCAAGAAGATGCCACATTGCCCCCACGCAATCCGCACTGCTGCTATGCGTCGACTTACTTCGCCAGCTAGCCCCTGGCCTGCTGGTAGGTGTGGCCCTAGTGCCCTAATTCCTCTAAGAGCTGTCCCCTGTAGCGCCTTGCTTCGCCGGAGATGCCTGGTAGCCGAGTAGCTTCCTGGCCCCACAAGGTGTACCAAGTGGTTGGTTTTCCATTGTTGAGACCCCAACCCCCTTTGGCAATGGTAGTGGCTAACTTTGCCGCGGTTGTGTTCAGCTCCTCCTCGATTTCCTTGTGGTGTGGACCTGCTGTAAAAATGCATGTTCTTGTAATGTCGTCCATAAACGTGTTGATGGCGAGGTCGTAGGTTAGCTCCGCCTGATGCGTGAATGATGTCGCGCAATTACTGGTTTGGGTCCTTGCGTTCTTCCTCCCACCATTGGGTGGCGCACACGTTGTATGCGTCGTTAAATTGTCTTGGGCGCAGAGTGAAGCCCATCTGGGCTCCTGTGGCGCTGGCGACCTCGACTAGGCCGTCGGATGCTGCCAACAGGAGGGTAGAGTGTTCGATAGCTGCCATTGCGAAACGCTTGCCGTTGTCGCGTGCATGTTTGAACGCAACTGATCGAGAGAGTGCCCGATTGGTGGCTGCTAATGCGCTGGCAACGGCGTAGTTGGCAGTCACTGTGCTGACCCCTCCCTGCGCAGCTCCCCGCTGCGCCGCGCACGCACATATGAACGCATTCCCCTTACATCTGCGCGGCAGGCCCCCCTGCGCCCAGGGGGGGGGGGGGGGGCGCGTGGATTGCTCTCCTCTCCTTGGGATGCCAGAGTGCCATGTCATGGCTGAACGAGCCATAGACGCGCAATATGCGTTTACCCAGGATACCCGCCTTGTTGTTGCTGTGTTTATCATGTTGGGAAGGCCTGTGATCTGCGCCAGTCCAGTGGTGCAATGTGTGCGCTATTGCATTGTTCGCGGGGTATGTCCTAGACTTGTTGGTGGTCACATGCGTGACTCGCCATCTTCAGCACTCCTATCCCTGCATGCGCATTTCTTCCAACGCCGTGGGATCGTGCTGCCCACAGTACTAGCTGACGCTCTAGGACGCACCCCCCTCCACCTCTGCCCAGTGCCATTACCTCCTGCCACGCCATCTTCTGCATCAGCAGCCGTCCCCTGCGAGACTTTCCTGGTGTGGTGTAGTGCGCCAAGTCCCCCTCGTCTTCTCTCGCTTCCGCTGCCTCGATCCTCCTCCTCTCCATCCTTGCACTCAACTATGTCGGGTCTCCGAGATGCAAGGCGGGGTCGAGGAGGGGCCATGCCATCTCTGCGGGTAGTCCCCACGCTGGTCATGCACGTCGCTTGCACGCTTTCTTGCAATACCGTAACATGGCTGTCTTGTCGCCGTCCACCATTCCCCTGAGGTCGTGGTCGCATGGGAAGGGGGGATGCGTATTCCTCGACGTACTCTGCCTGATCCCTGCGCGCGCTCGCACGATCCAAAGGTACAGCGCTCAGTCCTCCCTCCAGCGCTGGACGGCTGAGCTCTTGCTCCCAGTACTCTTTGGGCCAACTCGTCTCGAGGGTAAGATAGTACCTCTTCTTCGGGCCTCGGCCATTCCTCTGGCACTGCATGCGTAGGCGATGCATATTCGCAAAGTTTCGGCGCTCGTATGCCAACCAGATTAGTTATACTATATCTGCGCTTTATACTATATCTGCGCTCCGTGATTATGTATGTTCTCTGGTTGTTTAAAGTGTGCCGTCACTTCTCTGAGTTCCGTCTGCACAACATCGGATCCCCTGTCGTCATATTCGTCGCACGGCCTCTCTCGGATCAGACGCCTCCATCGTAGTAGCTCGAGCTGGTATGTACGTGCTGTTTTGACTATTTGGTCGACCTCGTCCTGTGGGTGTGCCCCGAAGGTTTGACGCATGGCTCTCCGTACGGCTCCCCAAAATAAGTCCCAGGTGCTGTCTGGTGTGCTTTGTGCACGCGCGCCCCCTCCCATGCTGCCTCCCCCACCTGTCAGATCTCCGCGTCGGTGGCGTCGAACAGTTTCGCCCTCTTGTGCCCCCGCCTCACGCACTCCATGAGACCGTCCCTGCACGGTCCCTGTTGTCGGGGCGCGGTCGGAGCGGGGGGGCGAAGGAGGTGGGGGGAGATGGTCAGACCGAGTGGGACGTGGTCACGGTGCCCTCTGGTCTTGATTTTTTGTAGGCGCTTTCCTGCCCCGTGTAATGGGGCGCAGTGCTCCACATTCCCCAGAAGCCCTGTGGGTACAGCAATGTGGTCTACCTTGCCGGTGTGCCCAGAGTGCCCATAATATGTAGGACCGATACTGTGATGTGTGGAAACTATACTCAGGTCGCTTCCTGCACACATGGTGGCGCCAAGACGGCCCAAGAGGCCTCCAAAAGACCCTATAATCCCCCAAGACGGGCCTGAAGGGTACCGAGAGGAGCCCAAAACAGCTCAGAGAGGCCCCCAAGATGGACTCCGAAGGCGCCGAGCGGCTCAAGAGGGCCCTAAGACGGCGCAAGAGGCCCGCAGCAGAATATGCCCTGGGAGAGAAACCCTGAAGACCCACAAGAGGCCCCAAAGAGGCTTCAAGGAGGACCCCAGGAGGCCCCAAGGGGAAGGGAAGACAATAGAGGAAGGGAGGAAGACGAGACCACAAAGACTAGGAGGGACACCCCGCAGAAGAGCGTGTCACATGTTACGGCCATATCACGGCTGAGACCAACACAAAAAATACAGTACGGTTTCCTGGGCAGTGCTGCACTGCCTTGGTGGTGGGACTTGACGCAGGCAGCTGGATACAAAACATGAGCGGATATGGACATTCGTCCCCCTGCAATATATCCACATGGGGTCAGGTTACAACATTATTCGAAAAAGGGGCGGCGTCCATTTCCTTTAAATCCTCTACTATCATTAGGCAGGAAGCCGTCCAGCCTCCAGATACCGGAAAAGAAAGACACCAAATACCAACCCACCCGGAAGAAAGGATGAATGGATCAAGAACCCGCCACGGAGCGGAATATGTATGCAGATCCGCCTTGTTGGAGGGATCGGTGTACAGTCGTCCCCCTCATCCGCCCTCTCCTGATCCTCTTCCTCCAGCTCCTCCAGCTCCTCCTCTTCCTCCTCCTCCTCCTCCTCCTCCTCCTCCTCCTCCTCCTCCTCCACATCCTCCTCCTCATCGCCATCCAGGGGGCCTGAAGCGCCTCCTCCTCCTCCTCCTCCCCCTCCTGCTCCTGCTCCTTCTGCGCCGCCTCATCCTTGGCCATGTTCGGGAGCGCGGGCTCGCTCGATCCCGACAGCGCACACAGCTGCAGGGGGATGAGCGCGGAAGGCCCCGCGGGAGTGCGGCGAGGGGCCACACTCGCCGCTGGCTGGCCGTCCCTACACGCGATACGCGCAACTCATGCATCGGAGGAAGACGAAAGGGGGAGTGGGAGGGGCAAGAAGAGGTGGAGCACTGCGCAATCCATGCATCGAAGGCTGCGGTACCGCAGCACGGAAGAACGCACTGGCCTTCCGTCCCCATCTAAAACGTCGTTCATGCAATATCATGCAGTTGTTCTAAGCCGGCAGAGGACGGCGGCGCTACTTACAGCAAGAGAGATAAGGAGGAGGAGCCAGAGGTTTGTGAAACGAAAGGGGAGGAGGGTGGTAGAAGCAGGAATAATAGAACTAACAGTATTCGTAGTCGTAGTCGTAGTAGTAGTCGTAGTAGCGGCAGTAGTAGTAATAGTAGTAGTAGTAGTAGCAGCAGCAGTCGTAGTAGTAGTAGTAGTAGTAGTAGCAGCAGTAGTAGTGGTGATCGAAATAGTAGTAGTACCAATAGTAGTAGTAGT
>CAUYUJ010017017.1:45000-92500 GCA_963575745.1 Prorocentrum cordatum | reverse complement strand
TCGCGGAGAACAGCAACAAGCGGAGTTAATGCAAAGGCATAGCCAATGTTGAGGACCATACCGCCGAGCTTGGATCCTTGCCTCCCGTCTGCTGCATTGTTAGCAAAACTATCTCCGCCGTCCACCTGAACCACGACCGAGAGTGCAGGGCAACGATCGAGAGCTTCCCTGGCGCACCCATTTGCGCAAAAGCGTGCCCATGGTCGCGAATGTAATGGAAGATCCATCGCGCAGCCTCAGAAGTCTTGCCTAAGTCGCACAAGCACTTCTGCTTTCTTCCGCGTCCGGCACACGCTGTAGAAAACCCATGCAAAGCTCGCGGATGATCCCGTCAGAAGCCTTCACCACATCAACGAAAAGGACCAAACACGCAGAAGTCAAACGCCTTCGCATAATCAAGCGCGGTCAGACCAACGGGATGATTTAGGACCGTGCCTCTACCGACAACCACCCCGTGCTGGCTCTTAGGCACGAAGGCGTGGTAGTAAGGCTCAAGGTCCCATTTAAGGATCGAGGTGAAAGACTTCACAAGATGGCCAAATATTGTGGCACCACGGGAACAATCGAGGTCGCGAGGGTCACCCTTCCCTTTAAACAGCTTGACCAATCGGCCGCTTTTGTGTTAGTAGGAATCCTCTTATGTCTCGACGACTGCAGTTGTGAGTCGCGACTGTTGCACGGCGAGGGGAAAGCCACCGGCGCGCAGCAAGGAAGCGTCGACGCCATCTGGGCTGAGCCCGCGACCTGTTTTCAGGCTTGATTGGCTGCGACGGAACGCTTAGGGAACACGTCGGATTTGCCCTGAACGGCACGCGCGGGCCTGGTCTTCAGCTCTCCAATATCGCCTGTGACAGCGCCGCGAGAAACTGCGCAAACATGTCGCTGAACACGCTCCAACATCTCCTAACGAATAGAAGAAGCCGCGCCGTCCTCCATCAAAACGGCTGGTGGAGGCTTGCCGCGAGTGCTGGCGAGATCACCGATGATGGAAAAAACTCGTTCACTGTCATGTTGTACTTCGGCACGGGAGGAGTCCTGAGCCAGTTTAGTGTTGCACTCTGCCCTCCCAATGTGTACCGAAGGGGACGCGGCGCCATGCAACACAACCAAAACATGAAATGCAAGACCCTCACCACGAAACAACTTGAAAGCATCGCGGACACACTCGCGCACTTGGTCTCGCGCTGGCCTGCCGAGCAGAATATTCATGCTGTGAGGTTGCGAGCTAGAAAAATGCACGCAGAGTCAGCGTATGTGCGCCATGCCTCAACACACGCATGCCACGTCGCAGAGGACACGCTAAGGAGACAAAAGAAAACATGCGAGGGGAGATCCATGACTGCACAGTTGTACGCTCAGGCGGGCCGAACACCTCACGATCAGACTGTTTCATATCCAAATGCTCGTCGCGGGTCTGGTGAACACTATGTACCCAAATCAGACGGCACGAAACACCACATTGAATATTCGAACGCCTCGACCTTGCGAGGGTCCCACAAGCCATCTCGTTTAAATAATTGCGCTTGGCACTGTGACTCTTGTCGGTGCCCCCACGATGCTTCAGGACGCGGCAACTCTACGTTCGAAGCCAGGTGATCTTTTTTAGCCGAACGGGCCAAACCAATGTCATCGGAGACGCTGCAAGCAACAACACATTCATGCCAACGCGCCGGAACGCAAATATAAACGATCCGATGCCGTATTCCACGACGATGTCCAAGTGCACCCTGCGTCCCAAAAAGTATTCACGGCCGAGGCTGAACAACGAGTGGTGCATGCGCGAAGCAACTGCCCATTGTAGTTCTCCTGTTCAGCCTGGCGATCGCCAACGCCTTGTCCTCTCATCGAACCGACGCGGGCATTCGCATCGACCAACAGAACACTCCTGTGGCCTCTCAACTGGGCGGCTCCGGTCAACTGCACGACACGATACAAAAAAGCATGCTTGGCCTCAACGGCAGCTCCCTAATGAGGCGCATGCCCCACAATGACCTGCACAATGCCCTTGGGGCTGCGTACGCGCACCGCGGCCTCAAGGAGGCGGTGATTGTGCGGCACCCAAACCTCACTCAGCACGCAAACGCCAGCACCGGCGAATCCACAGCTGAGTGCCGTAATTGCCGCGCTCGTTGCAACTGGCACTATATCGATCATACACGAGACACGGAACAACTTCTGAGCGCTGCGTCCTGGTCTCCTGCGCTCCAATCACACCAAAAAACCCGACACGTCGAACTGCATTCCCATAATCTGCACACGTCCGTGCCAAACACTGTAGCTATGAGGGCACTCGCCCACTCCCTGAGCGCCGCTCGCAAGATTACCTTTGCCGAGGGTGCAAACGTCAGCAGTACCTACACGTCGTTCATTCTGAAATCGTGCTCATTTATAACTGTAATCGCTTCTAATTGTTCTTGGCCCCCTAGTGGCCAGGAAGAGGCCCAGGATAGAACACTTCGAAATGAAAGGATCTCGGCCCCCAAAAAAACATAGGACTCTCGAAGAATTAGAAATGAACAATGCGTGGCAAAACTCCACCCGACGCAAGCGCTACGCACGGTGTTTCGGGCCCCTCGCTGTCACCGTCCATGGGCACCGGTCGGCCCACCGCGACGGCAGGGTGGAAATTTGCAGGGAGTGGCGGCGTTCCCTGAAAATGCTTCCCACGGAGCCTCACTCGAGGCTCTGCGGCACGGGCGGCCCCCGGCACGGTCTTGCCCAGGGGCGCCAGCGCAGGGTCACCGGAGGATCTCTTCAGCCCAGCCGAGGGAGGGCAGGTCGCCTGCCCGCCTGCCGTCTTCTGCGCCTCGTTCGCCACCTGCCGGATGCCGACCAGGACCTTCATCATGGCCTCCTCCGCCTGCTGGCAGATGAACTCGGGCACAACGGGGGATGCCTTAGGTCCTCCATGATACTCCGCATGGACGTGGACAGCCGCTCGATGGAGTCCCCACCCTTCTCGCTCGAACTCTCCACGGAAATGCAATTCCGGATTCTCGCCACATCAGCGTTCAGCCAATCGACCTGTTCGTTGGCCTTCCTGAGATCCTCCTGAGCGGCCTGGAAGGCAGCGCGCGCACCCTCGCGCGCCTCCTGCGCCCTGTGACGCAAGAGGTTTCGATATCGATCAGGTGATCGCCCTCTTGTTCGCCGCGATCTTGTCCGTCAACCTTCGGCGGACGTCTGCATGCTTCTCGGCCTCGCGAAGCGTCATCAGCGCAGGCTCGCACTCTTGGATCGTAGCGACAGCGTGAGCAGTCGCATCGACCTTGGCTTGATTCCCGCTCCCATGCCCACCTGGATGCACGGGAGGAGTGGGCCTGGCTGGACTGGTGGCCGCCGTAGTCCCAGGTCCTCCCGTCGGACTTGATCAAGGTGGACTCGGCGAAGGTGACGAACCTGCCGCAACGGTCGTGCGAGAGGAGGCACCTGCGTCTGGAACTGATCGGGCACCCCATGCCCCACTCGAACTCGTCGTCGACGCTGTTACCCAACTCTTCTTCGACCCGCACCGCCTGCACTTGCTGTTACCTTTCGGATTCCAGTACTTGCATGGGCACTGCCAGCAATGCATCTCCCATCCCTCACTTGCCTGAACGATCGCATTCCAAGAACTGCTGGCCCACCAATTCCACGCCATGACCGTGCACTACCACGAATCAAGTGTAAGGGAATGGTGTTACAGTATTGGGATTGACCCCTTCAGCTTAACCACTTCAGCTTGACTCCTCCTCCTCCTCCTCCTCCTCCTCCTCCTCCTCCTCCTCATCATCATCATCATCATCATCATCCATCCTCCTCCCCCCCTCCTCCTCCTCCTCCTCCTCCTCCTCCTCCTCCTCCTCCTCCTCCTCCTCCTCCTCCTCCTCCTCCTCCTCCTCCTCCCTCCCTCCCTCCCTCCCTCCCTCCCTCCTGCCTCAAGCGAAAGCGGCCCAGGGCGCCTCCATAGCCATTTGACAGTTTGGCTTCTGGATTGTCTCGCCGTCACGTCCCGGCGCTTTGTCGCGGCGTGCTTGCAACTACTGCAGTTGGCGCCTTTGGCATCAAACTCCAGTCAACCAAGATTGGGACAAACGACTCGTAACGCGTGTGAGTCAGGCTGTCTCTCCTCAGCAGCTGGTGCTGGCTGGGCCTTGGTTCACTCCTGTTCCCCGAGGGCGGCGTCCATCCCAGGTGCAGGTCTGGGCGGGCTGTGCCAAGCAAGCCCATCTGCACCTAGGCGCGCCTCAGCTGTGGGGCTGCAGTGGAACATGTTGTGTTTGAAGGGGCCCCGGGACACACAAATAAATACACACAAATAAAAGGATTCCCCATATTTTCCAATATTTTCTGGGTTTCTGTCTTCCCCCCCACTGCCCATACTTTCCCATATCTTCTAGGGAATCGACGATTCATTGTGTCTGTGTGTTTTTTCTCCTCCTGAGTGTTCGTGTGCTTGGGCTGGTTCCTTCCTGCACTTCGCGGGCGGCCATTCGTCCCAGGCCGGTGGAGGTCCCGGCGGGGCGTGCCCAGCCAGACCCTCTCTGCCTGGGCGCACTTCAACTCTGCAGCTGCAGTTGGAGTAGGCGGATTCACTCTCGGTGCTCCATGAGATGTGCGTCAGCCCGTGCGCTCCAGCCTTCGCAAGTATGTATCTCATGCGCTCCTCTCGCTTACACTCGGTGTGGCATTTCTGGAGGTGCACCACGAGCGCTGGTCATTGTGCAGGCGCCTGATTTCAGATTCCCTGCGTGGCCTGGCGCGGGCGGCTGTTGTGAAGCTACTCAACGCCTTTGGTGGGTGGATTGTGACTCGGCAGTAATGCTCGGGTGGATCCTGTTCAACCGTTTGCCCAGCCGCTGGTTTCCAGCGGTGTCAGGAGATATTGCTCGTCGTATACTCAGGTCGGCCTGCACTCTGTACGGTAAATTTCTGTGCGCGGTGATTGAGAAGCCTATACGTACAAGTTGCGCTTCAATGTGTGATATGCCATTCGTGTTGGCTGCCACTTTTCTCGTCACGCATAACGTTCGGGCAATGTGTGTGTGTTTCCCTCCCGCCGTTCACGGAGCCATTATTCACATATGGGCATGCTGTTTCCTCATTGGCTTGTGTCAGAATGTATTGGGCCAGCGGTGCGGGACACAAAGTATGCGTCGCCTTGGACAGAGGAACCTGAAATAACGGTGAACGCCCAGAGCGCAGGCCGGGTCGTGGGGCACTACTGCGTGTCGCGTGGCTGCTCCCTCGGAGCGGGAGGCATCGACTGCCAGTTGCACCGCCTCTGTGTCGTACTCCTGCTTCTACTCCTGCTCCCGCTCCTTCCGTCTCCTCGCGTGCGGTCCAGGTATTATGGAGATACCCCTCCGCGGGTATTCTGGAGATACCCCATCAGCGGGCATTCTGGAGATACCCCATCAGCGGGTATTCTGGAGATGCCCCATAAGCGGGCATTCTGGAGATACCCCTCAGTGGGGAACCCAGGAAAGGCACTTGGGAGGTGCCTGCGGGCAGCCCAGGAATCTCCTCCCTCCCTCCGCCCCACCCGCCCCTTCGCCGAGCCCCTCTGGCGCTGGAGAAAAGAGGGGAGGCCCCCCAGACGGCTCGGGGGGAGGGGGGCGCCACTCGGAGGGCACCAACTCCTCCTCCTCCTCCTCCTCCTCCTCCTCCTCCTCCTCCTCCTCCCCCTCCTCGTCCTCCTCCTCGTCCTCCTCCTCCTGCCCCTCCCCCTCCCCCTCCCCCTCCCCCTCCTCCTCCTCCTCGCCCAGCCTGGCCCCACGATCGGCGCACACGCCCCCCAGACTTGGGACGGGAAGGCACGTACACCGATGCTGGGCCCAGGGCTTGGCGCATGTTCTCAATCCTCACGGGCTCTCAGTGGAAGCCGAAGGATTTTGGCGAGATCCCGCACCGAGGGGTCCCGGGGGCGGAGTGCGCCCCTACTCAGAGCTAAGAGCATTTCGCGCCAAGAAAATCAGCTACACTCGAAGCGTGTCCTCGACACAAGTCCAGGTCCAGATTTACAATTCCCACGAAAAAAAAGCTCCAAGAAAACGCCCGGGGTCCAGTCCAGATTCGTGATTCTCTTCCACAAAAGCTGGAGTCCATGACATCTGCTGTTTTTTCCTCGGATTTCTGATGGGTGTATCACTCCCAGGGGGCGAGAAGCGACATATATATATATATATATATAGATAGATAGATAGATAGCTTCACCGAAAAGGGGCGGGAGGGGGCACGCTCGATCATTGCTCCTCACGGTCATGCAGAGCTGGCGCCCTCTGGGTCGTGGCGCCGAGGGGGCGCGCACCCCGCAGACCTGACAGACGCCCACCCGCGCAGGCGCGGAGAGGGAGAGAGGGAGGAGGAGCGCGAGGAGGACGGCGAGGAGAAGGAAGAGAAGGAGGAGGAGGAGGAGGAGGAGGAGGAGGAGGAGGAGCCGCAGGAGCAGGAGGAGGAGGAGGCGCCAGGAGGGGAGAGGGAGGAGGAGGAGGAGGAGGAGGAGGAGGAGGAGGAGGAGGAGGAGGAGGAGGAGCAGGAGCAGGAGCAGGAGCAGGAGCAGGAGCAGGAGCAGGAGGAGTAGCCAGGGCCAGAGCCAGAGCGCGGGCCGCCGCCTACTCCGCCGCCAGGATGTGGCGCGACCTGCCGCGCCGCCGCGGGCGTGGGGGGTCGCGCCGCGTGGGCGGAGCCGCAGTGCGGGTGCTGCTGGAACTCAGTGGGGGGCCCAAAAATACACCACCACCACCACCACCACCGCCACCACCACCACCACCACCACCACCACCACCACCACCACCACCACCACCCACCACCACCACACCACCACCACCACCACCACCACCACCACCACCACCACCACCCACCACCCACCACCACCACCACCCACCACCCACCACCACCACCCACCCCACCACCCACCACCCACCACCCACCACCACCACCACCACCACCACCACCACCACCACCCCCACCACCACCACCACCTCCTCCCTCCTCCCTCTCGCTGGGCCCCCAGACTAGGGAAGCAGCTCCTGGGAGGTCCTCATAAGAACGACTGGTTGTGTTTGCACATTCGGGGAAACGTGTCTGTCCCGTCGCGCCCTTCAGCCGCGTCGGATCCATAACGAATCCATGTCGGACTCGCCGTATCCGCGTTGAATCTACGTCGAACCCACGTCGAATCCGGCCAAATCTGCGTCGAATCCGCGTCGAGCCCACGTCGCGCACAAGAGGAGTCACCGATTTGAGAGAAGACGAGGTCCACCAAAGACGCAACGTAACGAATGCGGATGATGAAACCCGGAAAAAACATTAAGCCGGGGTAGGCCGGATCCGGCCCAGGACTAAGCCAGATTATGCTGGATGAATCGGAATGGAGCCCGATTGAGCGGGATCTGGCCAGATCAAGCGGGATAAAAGCTGGGTCAGGCCAGGGCTCTCGACCACGGATAAACCAGCGCCGACCAGCTTCTCGCACCCCTTCGGAGCCTCTGGGGCCCCCTCGGCCTCGCAAGGGGTACTCTGGAAGCCATCTGCGCCCCCCCCCTGGGTAAGCTGGGGGACACCTTGGTCCCGGGCCATCTTCTAGCAACACGAGAACGGTTGGTCTCGATGCGCGAGCCAAGGCCGCCTTGCCCGCCCAAGCCCGGCCTAGCCCCTCCTCCCAGGGGGGCGGACGAGAGGGGAGGGGAGAGCCAAGACGCAGCCCAGGGCCAGAACAGAGTCGGACAGGGACGCATCGGGGACCTCTGAGATCTGAGGGTTCTGCGAGGCTCTCTCGAGCGCCGCGTCTCCATCCTCCCATCCCTCCTCCTATCCTTCTTATTCCTTCCACTTCTCCTCCTCCTCCTCCTCCTCCTCCTCCTCCTCCACCTCCCTCCCTCCCTCCCTCCCTCCCTCCCTCCTCTCCCTCCCTCCCTCCCCTCCCTCCTCCTTCTCCTCCTCCTCCTCCTACTCCTGCTCCCCTCCTCCTCCTCCTCCTTCTCCCTCCTCCTCCGCTCATTTCGGCACACCCTGACACGTTTCGGCCTCACAGGGAGCTCCAACCGAAGGCCCACTGCCGCCGCCCGCATGCGCCCACCACACAACACCCACACACACACACACACACACACGACACACCACACAAACACACCACACACACACACACACACACACACACACACATTTCGGCACACCCCTCACACGCTTCGTGGCTCCCTAGGGAGCTCCACCGAAGGCCCCAGTGCCAGTGTCCGGCCATGCATGCGTCGGCACACCCCTCACACGTTTCGTCCATAGGGAGCTCCACCGAAGGCCCAGTGCAGCGCCGCATGCGTCCCCACACCATTTCGGAACATCCCTCACACGTTTCGTGGCCCCATAGGGAGCTCCACCGGAAGGCCCCAGTGGCCGCGGCCGCATGCGTCCCCCACACCCATTTCGGCACACCCCTCACACGTTTCGTGGCTCCATAGGGAGCTCCACCGAAGGCCCCAGTGCCCGCGGCCGCATGCGTCCCCCACACCCATTTCGGCACACCCCTCACACGTTTCGTGGCTCCATAGGGAGCTCCACCGAAGGCCCCAGTGCCCGCGGCCGCATGCGTCCCCCACACCCATTTCGGCACACCCCTCACACGTTTCGTGGCTCCATAGGGAGCTCCACCGAAGGCCCCAGTGCCACCGCCCGCATGCGTCCCCCACACCCATTTCGGCACACCCCTCACACGCTTCGTTCCACCGAAGGCCCCAGTGCCACCATCTGCATGCGTACCCCACACCCATCTCGGCACACCCCTCACACCTTCGTGGCCCCATAGGGAGCTCCACCGAAGGCCCCAGTGCCACCGCCCGCAGCGTCCCCCACACCCATTTCGGCACACCCCTCACACGTTTCGTGGCCCCATAGGGAGCTCCACCGAAGGCCCCAGTGCCACCGCCCGCATGCACCCCCACACCCATTTCGGCACATCCCTCATACGTTTCGTGGCCCCATAGGGAGCTCCACCGAAGGCCCCGGTGCCACCGCCCGCATGCGTCCCCCACACCCATTTCGGCACACCCCTCACACGTGTCTTGGCCCCATAGGGACCTCCACCGAAGGCCCCAGTGCCACCGCCCGCATGCGTCCCCCACACCCATTTCGGCACACCTCTCACACGCTTCGTGGCCCCATAATGGAGCTCCACCGAAGGCCCCAGTGCCACCGCCCGCATGCGCCCCCCACACCCATGTCGGCACACCCCTTCACACGCGTCGTGGCCCCATATGGGGCTCCACCGAAGGCCCCAATGCCACCGCCCGCATGCGCCCATCGCACGCTTCGTGGCGTCATCGGGAGCGCTTCGCATGCGGATGCCCGCCCATTTCGGCACCACCCCCATACGCTTCGTGGCCTCATGGGCAGCTCCTTCGCGCCCACTTCGGCAGACCCCTCACACGCTTCGTGGCCCTATAGCGAGCACCACCCAAGGCCCCAGGGGCAGGGTTCGCATGCGGTCCCCCGCTCACTTCGGCACACCCCTCACACGCTTCGTGGCCCCATGGGGAGCTCCACCCAAGACCCCAGCGGCAGGGTTCTTATGCTGTTCCCCGCCCATTTCGGCACACCCCTCACACGCTCTGCGGCCCCATAGGGAGCTCCACCAGAATCGGTGCCACAGCGCGGTGCTCACAACTGCACATGGGTGGGTCCTTCGCCAGGATACCTTGTATTCCGAATGCCTCCTGAGGGTGCTCTTTGGGCCGTCTTCGCGCGTCTGGTGGGTGTCGGGGGCCGCTTGGGGCTCCCGCGGGGCCGTTCGGGCACCCTCCGGGCCGCTCTGGGCCCGGGGACCCTGCGCAAATGCGTGCAGGGTGTCCCTGGGGTCAAGAAATCGGGGGTCCAGTTTTTTGAGGGGAGGTCTTGTTACGGGCGGTTTGTGCAGACATTGCCACACGGATGGGCACGCGTGTCGTCGCATCCCTCTTCCTCCTGATGCTCTTCTACTTCCTCTCCCTCGTTGTCCTCGCCGTCGCCGCCCTGTGTTCTTCATCATCCTCCTTCTCACCCTCCGTCGTCTCCTCTTCCTCTCTGCCTCTGCCTCTGCGCAATCAGATAGTCGTTGTGCGTCATTGGCTGGTGGGTTTCACCTCTTCCATTTGTTACCCCTTTCCTTGGGTCGTTGGCCAGTGGGTCTTCCATTTCCCCGCCTCCCCCATCACTTTGTCAGGTGCTCGTTATTTGCTTTTTCTTTTTTTCTCTCTCTCTCTCTCTCTCTTCATCTCTCTCCTATTCCCTCCTCCGCTCCCTCCTCTCCTCACTCTCGCATCTCTCCGTCGTGCCCCTTCTTACCCTCCTCCTCTCCCTCCACCGCCGCCCTTTCTCGTCCCCTCCTCGCCCCTCCCCCTCCCCGCCATCCCCCGCCCCACCCCCTCGCCGCGGGCCAGGCCCAGAGAGAGCAGGAGGCAGGGCGAGCGACCGGTCCAGCCACTGGCTCCACCGCAGCTGAGCCTTGGGCGAGCCAGCGCGCGGTGGGGCGGGGCAAAGAGGGCAGCGAGGCTCTCGAAGGTGAATGACAGTCAACCAGTACAGTAAGGTTTATTTTTTATTAGGCAGCGTAGAGGGCCGTTTCACGATGTTTGAACTCGCTCGCCAGTGAAAAGATTCCTTGACACTCAGCTCTACTCGCAATCGCCTCGCTGTCACGCCCCAGAGCGTGGTCCCTGAAACGGGTAAAGGATGCGCGATAAGGATGCAAGGGTACCCGTATAGTAAGGATGCGCGATAAGGATGCAAGGGCCGTGGGCGCCCATTTCGAAGCTTTTCGACCGGGGCGCGGCCAACCGAAGTGGCCGAGGATGGACCGAGGAGGCAGGGATGCAAGGGTACCCTTTGGAAGGTTGCCCATCCTCACTATGCGGGTTGACTGTAGTCGGCGTTTCGACATTGGGCGGAAGGGGGGGAGAGGGGCGGGGGTCTGGCTCCAGACCTCTGCTTCATGCGACTGTTTTTGCAACAGGGCGTCCATCATGGGGGAGGCTCCACCTGCTCGAAACAGGCGCCCTGAACAGCCAAGATCTACTCCAGGGAGGGGGGGAGGGGGGGGAGGGGGGGGTGCGAGGACACGCGCCGATCGGCAAAACAAGAAGGAATAAGAAAACGATTACAAGGCGGGCTTCGGCCAGTTCGAAGACATGTCGTTAGTTGTCGCAGCGATGTGTAACACAGCGCGCTCAAACCAGGACGGGCCACGGACGTTCGAACAAAAGCTCGGATCAGCGCAGAAGCGGCTGCCGGAGTCTGCGAGTCCGTCCGAGACGCGGCGCTGACTCACAGCCAGCAAGCGCTCTGATGCAAACAAACATCGACGAATGACGAATGCTCAACAAAGAAAGGCACGGCAACAACAGCAGCAGCAACGAGAGCATTCCGCCAGCGTGACCCCTGACACGTTGGGGCGTGCAGTGCCAAGTGCTGCCTGGTACGGTTTCTACAGTCAACCCGTCTAGTAAGGATGCGCGATAAGGATGCAATGGCCTTGGGAACCCATTTCGAAGCTTCCCGACCGGGGCGCGGCCAACCGAAGTGGCCGAGGATGGACCGAGGAGGCAGGGATGCAAGGGTACCCTTTGGAAGGTTGCCCATCCTTACTATGCGGGTTGACTGTATATCTTTCTGAAGGCCCCCCCTGCCCCCTCGGAAAGCACCCCGGGTCGCGCACCTCCCCCTCTTCCCGAGGCCACAATCTCGCACAACATGCGACAGAGTCGCGCCCCCAAGGCCCGGATGCCTCCAAGACGGCCCGATATCGCTCAGCGACGGCGCACTAGGACGTCGAGGCGTCCCAAGAGCCGTCCCAAGAGGGCCTCGAGGGGCACAAATTATGGATGTCCTGTGGTTGTGCTCCGTTTTTCGGCGTCTCGCGTCGTCGAGCTCCCGACGTCCCAGCACGACCCAAGAGGCCACCAGGACTGGCCCAGGACAGCTAAAGGGGCCCCCAAAGGGGCCCCAAGACGACCCTCCAAGACGGCCGAAGAGGCACCCAAGCCTGCCCAAGGCCCCGAGAAGAGCCCAAGAGTGGGGACACGAACAAAGAATTCGAGCCTTCTGCCCCGAGAGACCCCCAGCAGGCCCCCTTGCCTTCTCGAAAAACTGCCACCCAGAACGCTGCGCTGGCACGGTGGCGGAATTACCTGAGGCAGCTGGATAATTGGCAATAGCATGAGTTGCTTCCTGCTTCCGGATCATGTTGGTATATCTCAAAGTCCCGCGATATGTCCACGCCCTCATCCTCATTGTTCGTGCCCCCCGTGAGCCTCCTGTGAGTCCCCGCCCCCGCTGCGAATGACTTGAGCTGATCCCCATATTGGCAGGAGGAGGAGAGAATGGAGGATGGGTGGCGGGGGCGGGGAGGTGCACGGCAAGAAAGATGAGAGACGAACAAAGGAAGGAAGGAGGGAGTGATGATGACGAGGTCGAGAGGAGAGACGGGGGAGGAAGACACAGGAGGGAGGGAGGAGCCCAGGGAGGAGGGATGCAGCACCGCCGTGCCAGCCCTGACGGGTCAGCCTCGGTTCTTACCTCCGCGCCGACGCCTTCGGCGAGCCTTGGGTTCCGAAGTCCCTGCTCCCGCTGAGGGGGAGAGCTGCGGAAGCCCGCCCCGATGCTTCGTCGAGGCGAGGAACCGCCCGCTGCCCTTTCTAAAACAGGGCTGGGATCGGGATAAACCGCTCCAGAGCGTTCCAGAGCGCTCTCAGAGCGTTCCGGAACGCTCTGGAGCGGCCGCGGCGCCCAATACATCCTCCAAACCCGCCGACCCTCTGAGATTTCGAGTTATCCCGATCCGATGGTGTCCCGATCTTCGCGTCGTTTTGCTTTCCACCGCGCGGCTGGCCGACGGGCCACCCGCGGGCGCGGGCTCCGCTCCGCGAGCCCCCCGGCTCTCCTCGGTCGCTTCGCGCGGCGCCGGCACGCGCGGAAGTCTCTGACGCCACGTCGATCGCGCAGCCTTGAACTCGCCATCGCTCGGACGTCCATTCCCTGTGTTTTTGTTCGGTTTCGTGCGTGGCTTTTTCGGCAAATGGTCAAGGATGCTCCTCGGTGGTCCTCGCCGAGGAAAAAACGCACACGTCCGAGCGACGCCAGGTGAAACGATCGCGGCGCCGATCGTTCAGAGCCGAACTCCGTCCAGCCCAGCGGCGCCACCGTGCCACTCGACGCTTCCGCACCGCAGAATTCGACACTGAACGCCTTCGCTGGCGTTGCCGGCGCGCCAACGCCGCACGAACCGACCCTAGCATGCGCCGCGTTCCGCCTTGCGGTAGATCTCTCCTCGGTCCCGCTGCGCGCCGCGGCGCCGCGAGCAGGCCGCCGCCGCCCTCGCCGAGGCGTCCAGCGGCGCGGCGGCCGCGGCACGGGCAGGCGAAGTGCCCTAGCGGCCTGGCGACGGAGCCGTGGACCAAGACATCCGGCTGCTCCAGGCTGCTCCAATGCTTGCGGCGCGTGGGCCTCGAAGGTCTGGACCACTTCCCTGGGACTGGGTCTTCATCCTGGATAGTTTTTTGACGCTCCCGAAGCCCAGCGGACGCCCCCGGCCGAAAGCAATCAAGAACCGCCCGCTTCCATTTTTGGGGGAGCGTGGGGGCGTTCCCTACCAGAGCTCCCGCCGCACGGCGGTGCCCTGGAAGGAACCCTGGCTGTCCGATCCTGACAGTTGCTCCTTAGGGGTTGCGCGGCCGACCCGCTCGCCTCGGGATTAGCCCGACTGTGCGGCCAGCGCTGCGATCCCGCCCTGCGCCTGCTTTTGTGTGACGAGCGGACAGCAGGCGCCCACCGCACTCGTGGGCGCCCTGGAGGGCGCCAGTCAATCCAGCGCCTTCGGAAACTGCGCGCGGCGCTGCGCAGCGACACGTGCAGAATCCGCCGCGCAGCCCCCAGCGAAGCGCAAGTCACCGAGAAGGAGTCGCGCCTGCCCGCGCACCAGCAGCCGCTCTCGAACCGCCGAACGCGCAGGTTTGCGGCGCGTGGGAGGTCCCCCGCCACGATCGCGCCCATGACCCTGGCCAGGGCCCCCCATCGTGGCCCATCTCTCCCAATGCAAAAGGGAGGTGGTGAGCGTGCACCACAGTTGTGAGGTTCGTCCGGATCTTCACAACCAATGTGGCCGGCGCGGCCCCGTCGGCTCCTCCCAGCACGCGTAGGTGGTGCTCGATCTCCTCGGCCACGAACTGCAGAAGCTGCTCGGATGACAGCGCGCGACGGACCAAGGGCCCTCGCCCGCCCGAGGAGGATCCACTCGAAAACTCGCCTGGTCACCACCGTCGTGACACCCTTTGTCGCCTAGGTCGCCACCCACTGTCCAAAAGCTTCCCTCGCGAGGCCGCGGTTTGTCTTCGTCGGGTCGGGTCGGACCCCGGTGCGCCCGCACCGAAGGTCACCCCGGCGAAGGGCCACTCTCAACGCGCAGTCCACCACTGCGGGTCGCCACTGGCTCGCCACTGCCCTGCGACGAGCATGCCACCCTGCGGGGGTGGGGCGCGCCCTGCTGGCCTCTTCCGCCTCGCCTCAACTACACCTCTGCCACGGCGCAGGCCTCGCCCGCGGAGGGCCGCACGGAGCGCAGAACCAATAGGCGAGCAGGCGGATTGTTTCCCAGGACAGAACACCTGGACGACACGATCCGAAGGAAGGTGCCCAAGGTGCCTGCATGAGTTCACATGCAGTCGGACCTCGCAGCATGAATGGCAGCACAGACACGCCCCAGGCGTCACGTCTGCGTAACCTGGAAGAGCCGAGGTTTCGCGGACTCCTCTTCTTCGGCCTCTTCCGCGCGGCCGACCACGACGAAGATGCCTTGCCGCCGACCTCCGTGGCCGTGGTCGCTTGCGCGCGGCCTCCTGGCGATGAGGCGGGGCGCCGAAGGGAAAAGCCCGCTGCGCGGGCGCCCCGTTAGGGTTCCCAAACAGTGTGGTGACAGACCGCGCGGTGACATCGGAATCCCACAGGACCTCACCGCACGGTCCGCCACCGCAAAGTCTTGGGAACCTGGAGGCCCCGGTCGCCCGAGACGTCCTCGGAGAACAACCCGAGTCCAAAACCCGTGCGAAAACCCCGAATCCCCACTGGCTCACCACGCGGTGTTCGGCGGCGAGCCTGGGGTGGAAGTGAGAAGGCGCGGTCCTTCGCAAAAAGGCTCAGAAGGCCTCGGGCCTCCTGAGAAGTCTCCGAAGCCTTCCCCGAAAATCACGGGAAACTTCTCAGAAGGCTGGAGTGCTTCTGAGAAGCCCCGCCGCCTACTTACTGAAGAGGCTGGCTCCTTCTCGCTTCCCCCCCGTGGCGCGCCGCCGAGGTGGGGGTTTGGGGGACCCCCGACCCTGCCCAGGCGGGCTGCCGCGCCCTGGCCCGCGCCTCGACGCTCGCCGCAGGGAGGCGGGTCGCCGCAGCCGAGCGGTGCGCGCTCCGGCGCTCGCTTTCTGCCCTCGCGAGGGTGAAGGGGCCCTGGGACACGCAAATAAATGCACACAAATAAAAAGATTTCCCGGATTTTCCCGTATGTTCTGGGTTTTTGTCTTCCCCCCCCCCACTTCCCATATTTCCCCATATCTTCCTGGGAGTCGACAACTAATTGTGTCTGTGTGTTTTTCCCTCTCCTGAGCTTCTGCCCTCGCGAGGGGACGCACACCCCGCGGGGCGGACCTGCGAAATCATAGGTGCAGCGGGCGGCGACAAGCGGTAGGGTGAGGCCTCTCGGCGGGGTCCGAGGCCATCGGGCGGCCTGCCACCAGACGGCCCGGGCGCCCCTGAAGGACTTGTCGTCACGGCTACACCGGCAGGTGACCCTGATTTCTTACACGACACCTGTGAAAACTGTCGGGCCTGGCACACTTGCGCGACCACTGTGTCACCGCACATCGCGCCTTGAGGTTCTCGGCGCACCTAAGGGCCGACCCGGGCATTCGCCGCGCCTGAAAAAGAGTCCCCGGTTACTCCAGATTTCGTAATAAAGGGAGGGGGGTCTCATTTCGGGGGGGGGTCTCTTCCAGGCTATCTTGGAGAGCCTGGGGGGTCTGGGGACGATGTTTTGGAGGGTTCTCCCACGGGGGAGGTCTGAAATGGCTTGTCCTGGAGGGTCCAGACCCCTCCCTTTTATTACGAAGTCTGGGGTAACCTGCCGATGGCCTCGTGGCAACCCCACAGGCAGCTGCCGCAACCAGGGCGAGCCACCCGCACAAGGAGGAGGAGGGAGGAGGAGGGGGAGGAAGGAGGAGGAGGGGGAGGAGAAGGAGGAGGAGGAGGAGGATGGGGAGGAGGAGGGAGGAGGAGGAGGGAGAAGGAGGATGGGGAGGAGGAGGAGGAGGAGGAGGGAGAAGGAGGAGGAGGAGGAGGAGGAGGAGGAGGAGGAGGGCCCCCCGCGGGGCGTTCGCCGCCCCCTCGCGCCCCCAGTCGCTGGCGCCGCGGGCCTGCTCCTGCCGAGTGCCCGCCCGCGGCAGCTTCTGTTGAGCCGCCCGGGCCTGGACGACTGCGGAAGACACCCGTCACGCCTGCTCGCCTCCTCCCCTCGGAGGAGGCGGCGGAGGAGGCGGAGGAGGAAGATGCACGAGGAGGACGAAGGAGAGGAGGAGGAGGAGGAGGCGGAGGAGGAGGAGGAGGAGGAGGAGGACCAGTGTAAGCCCAAGAGTCATCAACGATGTTGGAATAAAGCCTCCCTCCAAGCTCCCTCGTCACAGGCCCCTACAAGGGCTCATGTCCACTGAGGGAACTGCCTCGGTGGAAGAAAACCGTTTGAAGACCCTGATGCCAAAGCATCGTTCTCGGGATTCCAACGCCGCGGATCAACCTGACTGTTGCGTCCTGACGACCCTGAATATTGCCAGAACGCCATTCCTGGGACCTCAACACCGCGAATCAACGTAACTGTTGCACCCTCATCATCCTGAATCCTTCCAAAACGCTATTCCTGGCACGCTGATCATGAGAATACGTGAAAGTCTTGCAACCTCTTGAACGAAATAATACTCTAAAATATAAACTAATGTACACGGCGATAATTTCGAAAACCAACCGCCCTCAATCCGTGGAACGTGGCACATGTTTTTCAACGAATGTGCGCGACGCAAACGAAAAACACAGTTTGAAAACGAACCGCCCTCAATCCGCGAGGTTACTGCAATTATATAATGTGCGCGGCGCAAAAGCGTGAACCACATTTTGAAAACCAGCCGCCCTCAATCCGCGAAACTCGTGCAATTGTTTTAAACGAATGCGTGCGGCGCGAAGGCGAGAACCACATTTTGAAAACAACCCGCTCTCCATCGATGTTTGGGCTTCAGGGTCATATATGGGCAGGAAGTCTCACGCGAAACGCCCGGACACCCCAAAAAACTGGCCTCGGGGTGCGACAGGAAGAAATTATCTGTAAGGAAAAAGAATGGAGGAGAAGGAGGAAAATTGAGGAGAGGAGCAGGACGAGGAGGAGGAAGAGGAGGAGGAGGAGGGAGGAGAAGAAGAACGCCTTCATGCCATCAGCCTGAGCCCGAGAGGAAAACGAAAAGAACGAGGACAAAGAAACGGATGAGGCAGAAGGAAAAATGGATGACTCAAACGAGCACCCCAGGGCCCGCGGTAACATGCCACAGAAAACAAGAGAACGACGACAAAAACGCAGTCGTATTTTTTGCCAGCCATGCATGCACCGTGCTGGCATACGTAAGGAACGAAAAGGTTGTTCTTTTCACGGCGAACCACGGCCACGAAGACGTTCCACGACCCGGATCCAGAGAGCGGCCCAGAAACCAGAGCCCCTCATGAACTAAACATAGTCATTGAGTCACCGTATTGACTGTATTCCCGTGTACTGGATAGCACACCCATCAGCAGGACACCCGTCATCATGATACTAATGTTAGCCAGTGCGGGCCCTAAACGTTGTGACTATAACCGTAAGCGGTGTGCGATCGATGTGGGGCAATGTAAGCTGCGTAGCATAGGTTGAGCAATCCACGTTGTCCAATCTATGATGTGCAATATGCGTGGTGCAATATATGTGGCACAATATACGTGGCGCAATACACGTGGTGCAGTCTACGCGGTGTTCAATTTATGCGGCGAAATCACGGGTGCAGTTTAGGTGGTGCTACCGATGTTGTGCGATCTACGTGGTGCAATTAATTTCTGTTCGCAGTGAGTTCTCCACTCCACTGCTCGCGCAAACATCCCACCCACCCACCCGCAACTTGGTTTGCAAAATCTCTTAAGACCGTGACGGTGGGTACCACATGGCACTTGGCAACAACAGCGACGCCGACGACGACAGCGACAACGACGATGACGACGCCGCCGACAACGACTACGACGACACCGACGACGTCTCCAACGACTTCGACGACGCCGACAACGACGACGACGACGACGACGACGACGACGACGACGACGACACCGACGACGACGACGACGACGACGACGACGACACGACGACGTCTCCAACGACTTCGACGACGCCGACAACGACGACGACGACGACGACGACGACGACGACGACGACACGACGACGACGACGACGACGACGACCACGACGATAACGACGACACCGACGACGACGACGTCAACGACGCCGACGACGACGACGATGACGACGCCGACCACGACGATAACGACGACACGACGACGACGACGTCAACGACGCCGACGACGACGACGACGCCGACGACGACGACGGCGGCGACGACGACGACGCCGACGTCGACGACGACGAAGACGACAACGACGCCGACGCCGACGACGACGACGAAGACGATGACGACGTCGCCAACGAAGACAACGAGGAAGGAGGGCGGACGACGACGGCGACAACGACGACAACGACGAGGGAGGAGGGAGGACGGCGACGACGCGAACGACGAAGAAGGAAGGACGGCGACGCCGACGACGGCAACGACGAGGGAGGAGGGAACGACGACGACGACAACGACGACGACGACGACGACGGCGACGAAATGGGAGGGACGACGACGAGACGCCGACGACGGACGACGACGACGACGAGGGAGGAGGAGGAAGGACGACCACGGCGACAACGACGACGGAAACGACCACGACGCCAAAGAGGACGACGACGAACACGAGGAAAGACAGAGGACGACGCAGGCGACGACGACGACGACGACAACGACGCGGGAGGAGTGAGGACGGCGACGACGACTACGACGACGCAAGAGCGCGCGCGCACGCTTTTGTTGAAAATCCGTGTTGCGAAACCTTGTGTTTTTGTAAGTTTTTTGGGCACACGATTTTGAAATCCTTCCGAGACCGATGGGTTTTGAAGGTTTTCGGCATGCGCGCGCGACGACGCGCGCGTCTGCACTTCGTCCCATTCTTTTGCAGGGGATTCTCGCGACGGCACACGCGCAAGGGCGTTCGACAGATTTCGACATGAGCGCGCGCGAAACCCGTTTGGTAGCATTTTGTGAAAATCTTGAAAAACCGATGATTTTCTTGAGATTTCGCAAGAGTTTTCGCGGAAGTTGTTTTAGCAATTCTGTCTTGCGAAACCCTGTGTTTTTGTATGTTTTTTGGAAACTCGATTGCGAAATCCCTCCCGCACCGAAGGTTTCTGAAGGATTTCGGCATGCGCGCGCGACGACGCGCGCGTGTGCACTTCGTCTCATTTGTTGCAAGGGAATCGCGAAAACATGTTATGTTAAAACAAAAAATGTCACTGCATAGTGTTTTTTACTAGGGAACCTCAGAGGGGGGGGGGGGGAAGCCGGCCTAGCTGGGATGGTATGGTTTCATACCTAGGATGGACGAGTGTGCAGAATATGTATGAAATTGTACTATCCCAGGGGGAACCGATAAGTCCGGGGGGGGGGGGGGGAGAGTCCATTCTCTTTTGAAAAAGGAGAACACACGTGGTGCAATATACGAGGTGTAATACACCCTGCAGACTTTGAAAATGACAACTCTACTGCTCGGCCAATCGTCCCACCCACCAACCCGCAACTTGGTTTGCAAAACTCCTGCGCCGGCGATTGCGATGACCTACTAGCGCTGGCTGGCGCATCGCTGCGACCACACTACCGCGCGCAGAGGCGCCAGCTAGTCTGGCGCGACCGACGCGGCCGCGATGGCCCTGACCGGTGGGGGTTTCTCACCGCGTCTCTCAGGCCGCGCTGACGCGCAGGCCTTTCAGCGCGAGTCGGTGACTCGGGCGGGCGCGGTACCATGGCGACGTCAACAACGGCAGACACTATGATTAAAATAGCGACGCCGGTGACGACGACGACGACGACGACGACTTTGGCGAAGGCAAAACCACTGACGGTGCCGATGCGGATGACGCCGATGACGATGATGGTGTCCACGCGTCGGTTGCGAAGGTGTTGGGAGATTTCGACATACGCGCACAGCCGACGGGCGCGAGCGGCGCGCATGGTAATATTTGAACAGCACGTGCCCACTCACCCCAGCAAGCGCGCAAAGGCGTTCAAATGACTCCGACATGCGCGCACGAAGAACCCGCTTGGTCGCATGCGATCCAGATGTTGGAAGAAATTGTGGTATTCGCCAGAAACCGTAAGAGAGTGCGCACCTATACGTGTTTGAAATATTGAAATCGCTACGGAACTTAGCGTTGATGAAAGCCCCGACTTGCGCGCGCGACGACGCGCGCTTGAAGACCTTGTCACGCTTTGTGCTGCAAGGGGCGTTCGGAAATTAGTGGTTCAAGGTAGACGAGTTCGCACGCATAGTTTCAGTTGACGAGGATGAAGGGGGAGAAACTGGTTTGTTTGGCTGGGATGATACGAAGTCAAACTTAGAACGGACGATGGGGCAGAACCACATGTAAGTTGCAATGACGGAAAAACCCCAGGGGGGCAGATCCACACTTTCTTGTTTTTTAATGAAAAATACGCGGTGCTACAAATTTGAGCACTTAATACTTGTTCGCTGCGACTTGTCAACCCCACTGCTCGAACAACCATGCCCGCCCACCCACCCGCAACATGGTTTGCGAAACCCCTGCGGCGGCGATTGCGATGACGCTAGCTGGCGCATCGCTGCGGCCGCGCTAGCGCGCGCAGACTCGCGAGCAGAGCGGCCAGCTAGCCTGGCGCGACCGACGCGGCCGCGGTGGCGCTGATCGCTGGGGGCATCCCAGCGCGTCTCGCAGGACGCACTGGCGCGCGGGCACTTCAGTGCGAATCGGTGACTCAGGCGGGCGCGGAACCATAGCGACGTCAACAACGGCAGCCACGATGATGAAAATAGCGACGCTGGTGACGCCGATGACGATGACCAGGGCAACGCCAATGACGGCGCCGCTGCTGATCAGGCCGATGACGATGATGGTGCCCACGTGTCATTGATGAAGGTGTTTGAAGAATTTCTACACACGCGCGCGGCCGACGGGCGCGAGCGGCCCGCATGATAATAGTTAAACGGGATCGTGCCCCCCCGGCACGCGCGCAATGGCGTTCGAACGATTTCGACATGCGCGCGCGCGCAAGACGCCCGCTTGGTCGCATTTGGTAAGAAATCGCAAGTGCGCGCATGCTTTTTTATAAAAACATGGTGTGATTCCATATGTGTCTACATGTGAACGGGGCACTCGATGCTGAAACCCTTACGTAACCTAAAAGGATGAAGGGTTTCGGCACATTTTGAAGGGTGGAACCGACGTGGTGCAATCTGAGTGGTGCAGTATTTGTTGTGCTATCTATGTGGTACAATCTACGCGGTGCAATGTATGAGGTGCAATCTACGCTATGCAATCTACGCTGCGACGGGGCGGCGACGGCGACAACATAGCCGCCAGACCCGCCGTCAGGCCAAGACGACGGGCGGCAACGAGGCGGCGACGGGGCGGCGACGGCGACAACATAGCCGCCAGACCGACAATCGTTCCAAGACGATGGCCGGCGACGAGTAGGCGACAGGGCGGCGACGGCGACAGCATAGCCACCAGACCGACAACCAGGCCCAGTTCCTGAGAACAGAAGTAAGAAGCCAAGTCCAGCACTGTTTGGGAAATGAAGCCAATACAACTTACACGATTACACGACGAAACATAACATGCATCACAACTCCAACAGTGGCAACATTGAATAGACAAGTGGAATAGTACCGATAAACATCAACACCATCATCACCATCATCCCCATAATAACTACCACCGTTATCATCAGCAGTATCATCATCATCATTATCAGCAGCAGCATCATCAACATCATCATCAGCAGCAGCATCACATCGTCATCATCATCATCATCATCATCATCATCATCATCATCATCACCAGCATCATCAGCTTCATCAGCATCATCATCAGCATCATCATCGTCATCGTCATCATCATCTGCATCATCAGAACCTTCTTCATCCGCATCCTCATCATCAGCATCATCATCTTCTTTTCATTATCATCCTCATCACGACCATCATCATCACCATCACCAGCATCATCAGTATCATCATCATCCTCAAAATCATCATCCTCGTGATCCTCCTCCTCCTCATCATCATCATCGTCCTCATCATCATCACCACCATCAGCATCCCAGCATCATCATCGCCAGCAGCATCATCACCACCACCATCAGCATCCCATCATCATCAGCAGCAGCATCCCGTCGTCATTATCATCATAATCATCATCATCATCATCATCATCATCATCATAATCGCAATCATCATCCACATCATCATCCTCATATTCATCCTCATACTCATCCTCACAATCATGCTCAACCTCCTCATCATGATCAGCATCATCATCATAAGCAGCAGCAGTAACATGAGCATCATCATCATCACCAGCAGCAGCATCATCATCAGCCGCATCCTCATCCCCATCATCATCATCAGCAGCAACATCAGAATCATTATCAACAATATCCTCATCCTAATCCTCATCATCATCACCATCATCTTCAGCATCATCACCATCATCATCAGCAACAGCAGCAGGAGCATCATCATCAGCATCACCATCATCATCAGCAGTATCAGCATCAGCATCATTATAATCATCATCACCATCATCATCACCAACAGCATCTCCATCTCTATCCTCCTCCTCATCCTCATCCTCATCCTCGTCATCAACATCACCATCCTGCCTCCCCTGCCCGCCCCGCCGGAACCCGCTCCTGCGGGTCGGCCTGGGACCCCTGCGCCCCCTGTATCTCCCCGAGGATCTGCTCGAGCCCGGAGACCTCGGCCGCGAGAGGGGGGGCTCGAAGAGAAGATGTCCAGAAGTCCCACCAGCCCTCTGCGCCGAGTGGTTCAACGAGTGAATTTCAGCTCTCCGCCACAGCCCCTCCTCCCCCCTGCTTGGGGGGAGGGGTTTACCCCTCCCCCATCCCTCCTCCGCTGAGTCGGCAGACCGCCCAAGATGGCCCAAGACAGCTCGAAGCAGGGTGGCCCCCAAGATGGCTCAAGATAGCTCCAGGTCGCTCAAGATAGCTTCCGACAAGCCTCCAAGACGCCCGAAGACAGCCCCAAGCGGGTTCCAAGTGCCCTGCGAGCCTCCCAGGACACATCATAGGAGGCCAAAATCCTTCAAGAACCTTTAGGAAATCAGGGTTTTGGGCTTCTCGCTTTTTCGCTTCCGATGAGCCTCTTGGGCCTCAAGATAGCCCCAAGATGACCCTAGGCCCAAGAATGCCCGAAGACGGCCGCAAGAGCACCCAAGAGGCGCCCAAGAGCGGCCCTAGAGGCCCCGAAGAGGCCATCTTGAAGCCTCAGAAAGGGGGAGGGGAAATTTCGCACTCCACCATTCCATGCACGATCCCCCCCAAGATGCCCCAAGAGAGCCCGAAGGGGCACGCGCCTAGCATTACCAGGGAGGCGCCCAGCATCAGCAGGGAGGCCCTCAAGAGGCCCTAAGAGGCCCCCACGAGAGACCAAGGAGGCTCCACGAAGCCCCTCCGAGGCATCAAAGACGCTCCAAGAGGCCCCAAAAGGACCACGAAGACCTCCTCCTCCTCCTCCTCCTCCTCCTCCTCCTCCTCCTCCTCCTCCTCCTCCTCCTCCTCCTCCTCTTCCTCCTCCTCCACGACCCTCCTTTTCCTCCTCCATCCCGGGGGGAGAGCGGTATTCTGACCCCGGACCACCACCCCATCTCCCCGGGACTCGCCGCCAGGACCCCGCGGGGGGGGCGTATTCTGACCGGGGAGCCACCACAACCCCTTCCACCATTGCCCCCCCCCGTCTCCCCCGGCAGGGAAGGGAGAAAGGGAAGGGAATCGACTCGACTACGACGTTCCTGTTCCTTGCTCCTCAATCTCTTTGGGGCTGAAGAAGACGACGAAGGCGACGAAGGCGACGACGACGACGACCACGACGACGACGACGACGACGACGGAGGCGGCGGCGGCGGCGGTAGCGGCGGCGGCGGCGCCGGCGGCGGCGGCGGCGGCGGCGGCGGCGGATGACGAACAACCGAAGGGACGGAAGGGACGGAAGGGAGGGCGGAGAAGGCAAGGAGGCTTCTCCTCGACAAGAAGCCAGACCGCAATCTCGTAGATCCAATCTGCCGGAGTCGGGAAAATGCAACTCTGCCCCCAGCAAGCCAAACCGACAAAAACGCCGATCGGCAAGATGAGCCGGATCTCCGGGTAGGGGGCCACACGCGAACCCTGCCCCTACCCCCCACGATCTGTGAGGGGGAGGGTGGGGCTCACTTCGCTCGGGAGCTCCCGAACGAAGTGAGCCCCACCCTCCCCCTCACAGATCGTGGTGGATAGGGGCAGGGTTCGCATGTGGCCCCCTAATCGAAAAGGCACCCCTCGCTCCCAGCATGATCTGCTACCGAATGCGGCGTAGCCGACGGGGGCACCTTGGGCCAGGGCAGGGGATCCCGGGATCGAATAAGTTGGATCGGCGATCGACAGTCCTCCTCCTCCTCCTCCTCCTCCTCCTCCTCCTCCTCCTCCTCCTCCTCCTCCTCCTCCTCGTTGTCCCCTAGTTGCAGATTCGACCTGCTCGGGGTCGAATCGGATGGCTGTCGAGTCGTAGCTCGAGCTCCTGTCGGCCGTGCGGGGCGGTCCGGGCCCCCCCCCGGGGCGCTCTCGGCGAGGCGCGGCCCCTGTGGGGTTGGGTCGGGTACGTCCCCGTGCAGGCGGAGCTGCGGCGGAAAATACAAGAAGCCCGCATAGGAAGGGTGCAATCCTTTCCAAATTACCACGCGCTCGCGCTCCCGAGGCCACAATCCTTTGCAACTCACGTCGCATTCGCGCCCCGGTAAAATTGAACATGGAGGAGCGAACGTTCTCCTCTTATCGTCGCTTCTTGGTCTCGTTACCTCACACAATCAACCCGTATAGGAAGGGTGCGCGATGAGGATGCAAGGGCCTTGGACGCCCATTCCGAAGCTTTCCAAGCGAGGCGCGGCCAACGAAAGTGGCAAAGGATGGACCGAGGAGGCAAGGATGTAAGGGTACCTTTGGGAAGGTTGCCCATCCTTACTGTGCGGGTTGACTGCAACAAATACCCCAAAAAAGCTCAAACATGGTTCAAAAAACAAAAAAAAAAAAAAAAAAAAAAAAATCGCCCCCAGACTATTTGTTGGATTTGTTTCGAATACTCCTCCTGTAGAGGGACGTGCCCGACTTAACTGTAGGGCATCCCGAGGCTGGAAAACAGCCAAGACGCGACGAAGACGCCCGAGGGCCTCGAAACCCGCCCCTGGCGCGCGTCCCCACTCCAGTGTTAGGTCGGGCATGTCCTCCTACAGGGGGATTTTGGATCACAAATAAAAACTACCCAAAACAAATCATGAAAAATGGGCAACACATGATCGAAAGATCGTGCCCAGACGATGTTTTGCCTATTTTCGAATATCCCTCCTGTAGAGGGACAGGCCCGACTTAACTTGAAGTCGGGCCTGTCTCCGAACAGGCCGATGTCCGATGAAAAATTAAAGTAATCAAAATATGTTCAACCAATTTTGGAAAGAATACTCAACAAATAGTCCCCCGACTATTTCTTTACTATTTTTGACGATCCACCCCGTAGAGGAACCAAGCCCGACTTAAACTTTACTCCAGCGGCCCCATGCAGGTGGAGCCTTGTCGGCCTCTCTGAGCCTCTGGTGCTGCACCGCGGACATCTCCTCGGCGGCGGCCGGACGCGCTGCTCCCCGGGGGGGAGGGCGGAGGGGGGGAGAGTGCACGGCACCTGCCGCGCGCAGGAGCGGCCCTGGGCACGAGTGGCCTCTGGCGCGTTCGGCTCCCCCTCGCACGCAGGATCGAGGACGACGACGACGAGGACGAGGACGAGGACGAGGACGAGGACGAGAACGGCATTATCATCGCCATCGTCCTCGCCATCGACTGCCGAACAAAGGATCAAGGAAAAACCGTCGTTCACGAAGCCTGGGCCGGCTCTCTGGAAGTTCCTTGCGCGACAGCCCTGGGCCAGGTGGTGGTGTTCACGCTGGGGGGGGGGGGGCGACCGCGCTCAAAAAAAACTGGGCCAGCTTTCCGGGAGGAGGTGCCTTCAGCAGATGCCCGACTGTACGGCATCCCCGCGCTGGCGCTCATGGGCCGAGCGGGCTCCTCTCCCTCCTCCCTCCTCGCGCCCTGCTCCTCCTCGCCCCCGCGCCTCCGTCCGCTCCTTGGTGCACCCCACCGCTTGCCACGACCGGCGTCTGCCTCTCTTGGACCACATGGCGCCCGCGCCCTCAGAAGTTCGGCTCTCGGGGGGCGCACGGATTGCGGGTGGGGGGTCGGGGGCCAAGCCCAAGCGCGCAAGCCGCTGCTACATCAGCATTACAAAAGCTTCGTCATGAATGGGAGTGTCATCATCTTGCGTTGGCAGGGCAAGACCCCACCCAGTGGGATGTCTAAAACCGTGTGTTTTTGTTGTTGTTTACGTCGGTATGGTTTTAACGATCCCGTCTTACAATTTAATATTATATAACTGGAAGACATCCCGGATTTAGAAATCCTGGATCTTTGAACCGACCGCTCCTGACCCAGCCCGCTAGGATTCTAGAGGGGAAAAGGGGGGCAGCCAGTCGCGGTCGGAACGGGGGTCAGCCTTCGCCCGCCCGCTCGCGCGGAAGTAATGGACGAAACCTGCATCATCTTGACGCTCCCATACAACATGACGAACTTCTGTAACGGCGTCGTACCCACATACAGACTGGGCACTTCACCTCGGACACGTTCTCAGTGATACAAAATTGCAAGGTAAACATTGTTACCCTTCCAATTGAAGGTAGTCACCACGATCCAACCACTTATGCACCAGATACAATAGCAACCGCCAAAAAGAAAGCCACCAGGGCAGGATGCCCGCATCACGCTCAGCGATCACTGTGGCCAATGGTCGCTCTTAGGTGTGGCCGACCGGGGGGTCAAGGCCCGGCCCGCGGGAGGGGTCCTGGCGAGTCGCCGGGGGCTCAGTGGTCGTGCCAGGGGTGGGTTGCACACAGAGACGCAGGTGCTGAAAAAGACGGCGCCCGCGTCACGGCCTCGTTTTCTGCGAAACAACTCCCAGTCAAAAATCAAGACCCTCACTCCTGTCCGCGCCTGCAAGGGTCACGGCATCGCACGTCCGCATCTTCCTCATCCACGGAGCCCGGCCACGACCACCCGAGCAACCCATGGCACCCGAGGGTCGGCGGGGGGAAAGCAGCGATTGCCCCATCAAGGAAAGAACCGACGACCGGAATGCATCACTCATGTCAAAGAATTACCGCCTCCGAGTGTGCCCGACTCCACGATTCCCATAAGAGACCAAGGATGGAAAAGGTAAAACTGCCCGCCAATCGTGCCCCCGACGTCCACACTAACCTGGCAGATGTACCCATCGGTCGGAAGAAGTAGGCGTTGGAAATAGATTGGGTTTCCGCCCGTCTCCTGAAGAGGAAGGAAGAGGGAAAACCACTCGACTCTTGAAGTAGGAAGGCGCTGAAAGTAGATTGAAATCTGGGAATCCAAAAATACCTACTTTCAACGACCGATGGGTAAAGATGAAATCCGCTGGCCCCCTTGGGGGCCACCAGGCTGTCAGGCTCAGGGTGCTGCACCCTGCGGCAGTTCCAATGCCACAGTGACAGGGGTTCTAATTCGAGACTCCTGGCTCCAAGGCTGGGAGGTTGAAGAACGCGCGGCCCCCCCAGCCAGAAAGATGCGCGTTACCACCTCGGAACCGCATCAGCGAGGTTTCCAGGGGGCCCTGGGACGCGTAAATAACATGAGGGGGAGGGGGAGGGGGAGGGGGAGGGGGAGGGAGGAGGAGGAGGAGGAGGAGGAGGAGGAGGAGGAGGAGCAGGAGGAGGAGGAGGAGGAGGAGGGGAGGGGAAGGGAGAGGGGGAGGGGGACACATTCGCGCCCCTGACGCTACAATCCGTTTTGCATAAAGTACAGCATGCTCGCGCTCACGACACCAAAAATCTGTCCAAATTACCACGCGCTCGCGCTCCCGAGGCCACAATCCTTTGCAACTCACGTCGCATTCGCGCCCCCGAGGGGCAACAGCCCCTCGGTAAAATTGAACATGGAGGAGCGAACGTTCTCCACAAATCGTCGCTTCTTGGTCTCGTTACCTCATACAATCAACCCGTATAGCAAGGATGCGCGATTAGGATGCAAGGGCCTTGGAGGCCCATTTCGAAGCTTTGCGAGCGGGGCGCGGCCAACGAAAGTGCCCCAGGCTGGACCGAGAAGGCAAGGATGCAAGGGTACCCTTGGGAACGCTGCCCATCCTTACTATGCGGGTTGACTGTAAAACCTCGTCGCCTCATACCCGTCGGTCGGAACAAGCAGGCAGAAACATGAAGCAGAAGGCGTTGGAATTAGACTGGACTTCCGCCCGCCCCCTGAGGAGGGACGAGGGAGAACCGCTCGACTCTTGAAGTAGGAAGGCGGCTACAGCAGTTTGGGATCTGGGGGTCCAGCAATGCCTACTGTCAACGACCGGCCTGTAACCTCAGGCAAACCCCGTGAGCGCTCCTTGGTGGAGCAGCGGATTCTGGTGAATCGGCGCACGGTTGCCTCGCTCCCCTTGGCACGCTCCGAGCGGAGCAGGCGGCTTCTTTTGCACGCGCTCGTGCTCCGAAGGAGCAGGGCGTTGTCTCACACGCCGATGCTCCGAAGAAGCTGCAGACCGTCCAGTCTGGTCTGCCTGTCCGTCTGTCTGTCGTTGTGTGTGTGTCTGTCTGTCTGTCTGTCTGTCGTTGTGTGTATGTCTGTCTGTCCCTGTCTTTGTCTCTGTCTCCGACTCTGTCTCTGTCTGTCTGTCTGTTTGTCATGTCGGTCTGTCTGTTAGGGGGTGCTCACAGCCCGAAGGGCAATCGAGCAGCCCCCGGAGCGGTGCAGTGCCGCAATGTTCCCCAGTCGTCTTGGCGGCATCGTCCTGTCTGTAAGGATTCCGCCAGGCGCTGGTGCTGCGAGGGCTTGCTGGCGATGCGGCTCTGCAATTTCCCGACCCTCCCTCCCTATTGATTGCGTTTGGCTCGCTGGGGTCTCCCAGAGCGACATTCGCCCAGCTGCACGAAAGCTGGCTGCCCACTGCGCGTGGGGGAGCGCAATAGCAGGAAGTAGCCACGCTGAATATGACAATTGCAGCCAATGCGCGCCCCCGACGCCGTAACCCTCAGTAAATTACACCGCAGTCGCGCTCAGGCGGCCACAAACCTTTGCACAGTACGACATGAGCGAGCCCTCAGGGTGCGAATGTTGACGATTTCGCGCCCCAGACTTGGAAGTTGCGACGCGCTTGCGCCCCCCGAGGCCACAGCCCCTCATACCTCAGAGGCAAGTCGCGCCCCCGAAACAGCAGCCCACTGAAAGTGCGTGCTGCTCTCCCGCCCCCGGAGGCCACACCTCCTCGCGCTCCTGGGCCAGACGCCCGCAGTAGATCACCACGCGCTCACGCTCGCCGAGGCTAAAGGGGCCCTGGGACACACAAATAAATACACACAAAGAAAATGATTCACCATATCTTCCTATATTTTCAGGGTTTTCGTCTTCCCCCCCACCTCCCATATTTTCCCATATTTTCCTGGGACTCGACGATTAATGTTGTGTCTGTGTGTTTTTTCCCCTCCTGAACCCTGAGAGCTGCGACGGAGCCGTGCCCCCGAGGCCACCACCCCGCAGGACTGCAAGAAGTCCTCCAGCCCCCACCTGGCCGTCGCTCGGACGTCCGTTCCCTGTGTTTTTGTCGGTTTCGTGCGTGGTTTTTCCCCAAATGATCAAGGATGCTCCTCCATGGCCCTCGCCGAAGGAAAAATACACACGTCCGAGCGATGCCAAGATATGACTGCAAGAAGTCCTCCACCCCCCAAGTGCGTGCAAGACTCATATCCAAATCCAGTGCCTCTTGGACTTTTTTGGAAGCGGCGCCACAAAGCCGAAGCGCACTGGATATGGATAAAAATTCAGCCTCCAGGGGGCAACTTTATCCACATCCAGTTCGCCTCGGGTTTCTTAGGAAGGGAGCCCGAAACTCCATACTGCAGTGGATATAGACAGAAGTATTGCCCGCACCAAGGGCCAATCCTTCTTGTCACTTGCGCCAAGCTCGCCCTCCCGAGGCCACGACGCCGCTCCACGGAGGCTGCCCAGGAGCACCCCCCCCACCCCTCCCCGGAGCCGAACATCGTCAGCGCTCCGATGGGGCCATGCGTTCGGCGGGCGCTCTCTTGGACGCCCCCGCCGTTCCCTGAAAGCTGCTGCTCTGGACCCGAGGCCGCGCATCTCCTGAAAGGTCCAAGAATGCACAGAACACTGGGACAATCCCAGCCGCGCAGGTTTGCCCCACAGGGCCCCAGGCACCCCCCCCGCCAGTCCATGAGGGCCTCCGAGCACACACAGCATGAGGAAAGCGCGCGGAGAAGGCAACAAAGCGTCCAACAAAAGCTTCAAAATCCCAATATGTTCTGTCGGGCCGGGCGAAAGGGGGGGATAGCAAAGGGCGGGTTTGAGAATCAGCTCACGTAGCTGATTTTCCCGGCGCCGAAGGCGGCTATGTATCGAGGAATGGGCCCCTCGGTGGGGCCGAAACCAGCTGCACGCGGCAGATTTCGTACCCCCCCCCTTTCCCAATCCCCCCCTTTCGCCAGGCCCGATGCTGCTAACCTGTCGCCACCCTCGCATGATGTTAGCATTCTTTCAAACACCCAAAACCTTTAAGAATCAGCCTGGCGAAGGACCCAACCACATGCAGTTGTGAGCACCGCGGTTGCGAATACCATCCTCGGTGGAGCTCCTTCTGGGGCCACGAATTGTGCGAGGGGCCTGGTGGTGGGGAACCGCATGCGGGCACCCCCACTGGAGCCTTCGGTGGAACTCCTTATGGGCCCCCCCCCTTTCGCCAGGCCCGATTCGGCTAACCTGTCGCCACCCTCGCATGATGTCCCAACCTTGCCCCAAGACAGCGCCCAGGCGCCCCGATGCAGCTACAGGCCCGATTCTGCTAACCTGTCGCCACCCTCGCAGGACGTCCCAACACATTGCCCCAAGACGGCACCCGGGCGTCCCGATGTGGCCACGAGGTCGCCCACGATGACAGACGGGGGGGGGGCGCGGCCAGCGGCGGAGGGCGAAACCTTTTACGAGTAGGTCGGGCCTGTCCCCCTGCAGGATGATTTTAGAAGGAAAAAATGCCCCTAAATACCCTTAAATACTCCAAAATGATACTCAAGCCAAAAAACGTCCCCATACTATTTCTCACTATGTTTGAACACATTCCTCCTGTAGAAGGACAGGCCCGACTTAACCTTCCGAATATCCACATGCCTTCTCTTTCTCTCTCTCTCTCTGGCTCTACTCTGGTGTAGCAGGGCAGAGACGTCGTGCCATCGGGAGCCCTGCACGTGGATGGTGCAGGGGCTCCCCGACGATGTGAGCTGCGTCACCTCGCGGGCCTCCGAAGCAGAGCCTCCGAGGCCCACGTCGGCACGCGGCGGCCTCCGAAAACCCCGAACCCTCCGCGGGCCTTCCGGGAGGCTCCCGCCAGCGAGGCCGCCCCCCCTGTTTTCGGCTGCACGCAAGAGCGACCCTGGGTAAGAGTGACCTTTGGTGCGGCTTTGGGGGGGCCGCGGGGGGACCAAACTCAGGCGCGCAAGACGCTGCTATTGCATCGCAATCAGTGATTCGGGAGACCCTATTGTGCCCACACCAGAGGTCACTCCGGCGGAAGGTCACTCTTACGTGTAGTCGATGTTTTGAGCAGGGACCGACCGTCCCGGCATTCCTATAGTCATACCACGAGAGAAGTTCTTAGAACCCAAAAATGTTCTAAGAACAGAAACAATGCTCTTAGAACAGAACCCCGATGTGTGAAAACAAGGCAGCCCCAGCCAGACATGTTCTGAGCACATCTCGTGGGAACCACAGAAGGTTCTTAGCACATTCTTTGGTAGGGCTATTAGGCGAGCCGGGACGCTTCGCCACCGCTTGACTGTTTCTTCCGCCGCCTCCCGCAGGCCTTCCGCCGCCTGCCCGCCGAGGAAGAGATATACCAACCTCCGCTCCCTGGAGGGCGAGGCCCCTCCTGGAGCGCCTCATTGACGAACCAACAACACACACCCATACCCATAGAGGGGTCGGAGAGGGCTATGGGTGCGTGTTGTCGGATGGGGGTCCCCGCTCGAACGGGAGCGTTCCCCAGGGTCCGACAACCCGCCCCCATACCCATAGCCAGTCCTCCTCCCAACGACCCCCCTGTGGGTATGGGTGTGGGTTGCTCGCTCGTCACTCATGTCAGCGCATGGACAAGTTCTCGATTCCAGCGATGCCGGAGGGAGGAGCGCCGGGGGGGGCCCGGCCGCCAGGGGGGGGAGCCCAGAACTGGCCGGCGCCAGCACGCTCCCCGCAACGGCTGCCCCAGCATCCCGAAGATACAGTAGGGGCGTTGACCTAAGGAACCCTAAATAAGGAACGAGGCCCCTTTTTCCCATACGTAAGTTCAACCTCGATTTCCTATGGAAATCCTCAGGAAAACCCGAGGCAAACCTTGAAACAATCAAGGAACACCGAGCCCCTCCCCAACGAAAAGGGTTCCTTCTTCAAGACCCCTACTGTAGAAGAGATGGGCCGAAGCTTCCACCAGCGCCCGTGCGGACAAAACCTCAGGCTCTGCTTCTTGGCTGCTGCCAGCGCCCGTTCCAGAAAGGACGCCCCCCCCCCTCTCTGGCGCTCGGAGTTTCGGGGAGCCGCTCGGGCAGCGCGACGCGTGTGCTGCCCTCAGAGAAGGCACCGCAGGCACCCGAGGCACTGCAAAACCCCCCTCACGCTTGGTGGGAGGGTCTGGCAGGTGAGGGACGGAGTGGGTGCAGTTGGTTTGACCAGGCTCACTCAAATACACCGACCCTTCGGCAGATGTGAGACGCTTTTCCGTTTTCGTCGTCGTCGGCGTCGTCGTCGTAGTCGTCGTCGTTGTCGTCGTCGTCGTCAGTCGCCCAAGGAAAGTTGAAGAATGAGGAACAGGAACGTCGTAGTGAAGACGCTTCCCTTCTCTTGCCTCCCTTCCCTGCCGGAGGTAACGGGCGGGGGTGGGGGCGGGGTGGAAGGGAGGGGGGGTCCCGGGTCAGAAAAGCCGTCCCGCGGGGTCCTGGCGGCGAGTCCCAGGGGGAGGGGGGGTTGGTCCCGGGTCAGGAAAACCGCCCCCCCCCCCCAAGAAGCCCGGCGGGTCCCAGTGGGGGTCCTCCGGGGAGGTCAAGCCTTCAGGGTCGGCGGCACCAGCCGTAGGGACTTCGCAAAAGATTCCATGGTGGTCCCAGACACGCAGCTGGGTACTAGATTCGAGTGCCTGCTCAGTGGGGCTTCCTGGAAACTCTGATGACACTACGTATTACACAACACCGATAATTACCCCTGCCGTCTGTCGTGCGGCAACCGTCCCCTTCCATCGAGAGGGTATGGCACAAGCAAAAGCGAAACAACGCTCAGAAACGATGCTAAACCTCGTTGCTAATCTGAGCTTGCTGGTACTAGCTTCCAGTCCATCTGTCCCTTCCGAAACGCTCCTCGCGCATGGTCCTCAGCTGCTGCAGCGCCTCTTGCGGGAGACGATGAAAAAGAAGATATATGGATGCTCGATCTGACAGCGTTAAGGTTGACAATGAGAACGGCTGTGCTGATAATGGCGGCAACGTGAGCAACAACATGTTTATCTACATCCTGCTGCATCCGGCACCAGAGCACACAAATACACACATACTGACACACACACATATACATACACTTTCTCTCTCTCTCTCTCTCTCTCTCTCAGACACGCACACACACACACACCGATCATCACACCAGAAACAGCACTGTGGAGACCTGCTCGGTCACTGCTGGGGGGCTTGGGATTGCAAACAAAGACTGCCTGCCCAACGGCACCTCCAAAAAACGGCGTGCCGAGCAGGCACATGCTATCTTCATGCGGTGCATTTCCTGCGCGGCAGGCTGCAGACATCGCACCACCAGTTTCATAGAACTATGAACGCAGCCCCCCAGGAAGCGCTGATCGCCAGCGCTCTCGAGGATCGAGTCTTGTCAGTGGAACCGCTGATGCACAATTCGGAGCAGATCCAGCGGGAGCAACACAGACCAGAGGACCAATGGAACGCGTCGTATCAAATCCTTCTTCTCCTCGTCCCCCGCAACCCCCCATCCTCCTCCTCCTCCTTCTCCTCCTCCTCCTACTACTCCTCCTCCTGCTCCTCGTCCTCGTAACCATCATCATCATCATCATCATCATCATCATCATCATCATCATCATCATCATCGTCATCGTCATCATCATCATCATCAGCATCATCATCATCGTCATCGTCATCGTCATCGTCACCATCATCGTCATCATCATCAACATCAACATCATCAGCATCAGCATCAACATCAACATCAACATCACCACCATCATCACCGTCATCATCATCATCAGCATCATCATCACTATCAGCATCACCACCAACACCATCATCATCACCACCACCGCCACCACCACCACCACCATCGTCCTCGTAAGCATCATCATCATCATCATCACCATCATCATCGTCATCGTCATCGCCATAATCTTCGTCATCATCATCATCAACATCATCAGCATCAGCATCAGCATCAACATCAACATCACCATCCTCATCATCAGCATCATCATAAACATCAGCATCGCCATCGACATGATCATCCTTATCATCTTTATAACCAAAACCATCACCATCATCAGCAGCAGCCGCATCATCATCATGATCAGAATCACCATCTTTATGATCATCATGATCATCATTATGATTTTCATCTCAGTCATGGTCATCATTATCAGCAGCAGCCTCATCAGCATCATCATCACCACCCCTATCATCGTTAGCATCATCATCAGCATCATCATCACATCGTCATAATCATCATCGTCGTCATCAGCATCAGAACCATCAACATAATCAGCATCATCATAATCCAAATCATCATCATCATCATCATCATCATCATCATCATCATCATCATCATCATCTCCAACATCCGCATCACCATCATCATCATCATCATCATCATCATCATCATCATCATCGTCATCATCAGCAGCATCGTCATCATTATCACCAACATCAGCATCATCATATTCCTCCTCTTCCTCCTCCTCTCCTCCTCCTCACGCTCACCATCACAAGCATCATAATCACCAGAATCGTCAGCATCAGCATCATGATCATCATCATCAGCAGCATCATCATCAGCATCATCATCATCATCATCATCATCATCATCATTCTCAGCATCATCATCAGCATCATCAGCATCATCAGCATCATCATCAGATCATCATCGTCACCGTCATCATCATCATCATAAACATCAGCATCGGCGTCAGCATCATGCTCATCGTCATCATCAGAATCAGCAGAATCATCATCAGCAACAGCATCATCATCAGCATCAGCATCAGCATCATCATCACCATCATCACCATCGTCATCATCATCATCATCATCATCATCGTCATCATCATCATCAACATCATCATCACCCCTTGACTCTCCTCCGCTTCCTCCTCCTCCTCCTCGTTCTTCTCCTCTTTCTCCTCCTCCTCCACCTCCTCCTCCTCCTCCTCTTCCTGCTCCTCGCCTGCTTGTGCAGGTCTGTCAGGAAGCCGATCTGCTGCTGCTGCTGGGCGACGGTCCTCCTGAGGTCCTCCAGCTCCTCGCCTGGTGCCGCGGCGCCTGACAGGAGCCGATCGGCAGCCCTTCGCGGAGGAAGAGTCGATTTTTTCGCCCCAGCCAAAGAAGACGGCCGGCGAGGGGTTCGAGGATCGAGCTGGGGGGATTTTGCTAATTTTTCCAGCTTGAACAGTTTGGGCTGATCTGGGGCACCGTCGTGGCCAAACACAGCTGAACCCACACCGAAATTCTGGTCGCAACGCTCCCCAGGACAAGTCCGGTGGCAATAGTGGGCCAGGACGGACTAAGAGACTGGGAGGGGCCTGGATGGACTGAGATAGGCAGGGTTTGCTCGGAGGGGCTATAGTGGGACAGGATCTTCTGGGATGGGCCAGGATGGGAATGAGGAGGGACAAGGAAAGATGAGGGAGTGAGGGATTCTCAAATTTGCTTTCTCTCTCTCTCTCTCTGGTGCCTACTGAAGGGGGCAATGGTCGCCAGGGCTGGGTCCGCTACAAAATCCTGGTCACAGAAAGCGCTCCGGGGCAGATGCGCGAATCGACTTGCTTGGGTGGGGGAGGAGGATGAGAATGAGGAAGACGAACAGAGTAAACCCATGATGCATCAAAAATCCTGCTGTACGCCCTACTGCCAGAAAGTCGAGAACTTTTGCTTAGCGTGTCGCCGCGGCAGCCCCCGCAATCCTATGCCTTGCAAGCGGGTAGCGTGTCGCTCCGCTCCTAGGGGCGAAAGGCTCAGAAAACTCGGAACGTTGAAGTCTGGGGACAGGGAAGTGGATAGCATGTCGCGCCGAAGCGTGGTGGGCCAGAACCAACGGAGCAACAGACGATCCAAAAGTTCCCAGCGGCATGCCCTCCTGCAACAAGTCCCCTCCCGAAAATCCCTGCATGCATTTCTTGGTACTCTCTGGGGAGCACCCATTTGAACGGCGAGGGCCCCGTAGGCTAGCCTCCCAGCGAGAATCCAGTTTCGAAGGTCAAGACACTCTCCAACGATGATGCCGTTTTCAAGCTGAATTGTCCTCCATCCGTGAAGCTGCTGCACCGTGCGACACTTTGAGTCATAATCTTCCCTCAGCAGCAAGAGCTCAGAAGGGTGCTCATTATGTGAATAACGCGCCGTCTTACGTGGCGACGGCCCTGGTTTCGTGCGCTCACGTGTCGTGCACGTGTGTGCGGGACTGTGTGCGCACGCATGTGCTTGCCAGAATTGTCGTATGACACTAGACCAATGGTTCTCTTATGCTCGTTTCGGCTCGCCCCCTACCGGGGAGACCAAACCTTTTCTCGAGCACGCTCGTCATCAGCACGTCTGCGATTCACGATAACGCGTCCCAGTCCTCCTTAGCAGCCGTTGGCGCAACGTTGCGGAAAAAAAAAACTGTGTCTGCGTGCGAGTGAACGTGCGTATGTTGATAATTGCATGTGTGCGTGTGCGCGGGTGCGCGTGAAAGTGTGCGTGCGTGCGTGTGTGGGTGCGCGTTCGCGTGAGCGTCGGTGTGTGTGTGTGTGTGCGTGTGTGCGTGTGTGTGTGCGTGTGTAGGTGTGTGAGTTCATGCTCGTGCACACGTGGGCGCGCATGAATGCGTGCATGCGCGTGCGTGCGTGTCCGCGCGCATGCGATCGTGCATGTGTTTTCGTGGGTCGTGTGTGCGTGCGTGTGTGCGTGTGTGTGTGTGTGCGTGTGTGCGTGTGTGTGCGTGTGTGCGTGTGTGCGTGCGTGCGCGTGCGCACGCGTGCGCGCATGCATGTGTGCGTGTGTGTGCGTGTGTGTATGTGCGCGCGCATGCGATCGTGCATGTGTGCGTGTGTGTGCGTGTGTGCGTGCGTGCGTGTGTGTATGTGCGTGCGTGCGTGTGTGCGTGCGTGCGTTTTCTGTGTCTGCTGTTGCGCATGTTTCCACATAGGGCGGATACTTGCTGGGCTCGTCGCGCCTGCGATCCTGTTCATCGCCGTCGGAAACACACGGGCACGCCGGAGGAAGAAACATGCGCGCGCGTGTGTCCGTGTGCGTGTGTGCGTGCGCGTTTTCGTTTGCGTGCGAGCGCGCGCGCGTGTGATGTGTGCGTGCCTGCGCGCGCACAAGTGGCGGCACGGTCGACTCTCGGCGCCGTTTTAGCGGTGCCCCGCCTGCTTCTCCTCCCCCCAATTCCACCTCCTCCACCTCCTCCTCATGGACATATGATAGGAAAAATGCTTTTCTGGGGTAAACAAAAATTGAGCCACATAGTTGCGGCCAACCACTAACATGCACCGCTGGAACTCCTAAACGACATTCTCTACAGGGTCAACAGCAGATCCTGGTCACCCAGTCGGAACGCTAAAATCTGACTCCCACTCCTCCGGTGACAGGCCGAATGTGGAAACGGGCGAAATACAAACAGCAGAAGCGACTGGGTTGAAGGTGGGTGCAAAGCAAGTGGCCAGCGCAGCAAAGCCAGGACTGCACCCCAGCAGTCCATGCCATATAATGAAGCAATTAGAGAAATTACTGGTGCAAGCAGCTAGCGACTATGATTTGGGCGTAAACGTGCGGGGACCTCCTAACACGCGATATATTACTTCTAAGTCTCGCATAGCACCGAGTCATGCAGTGTTTGATATGTTATGCAGCATGTGCTCTTTTTGATCGCAAAGGCGAGCATCTGGATCTCAACTAATCCCGACCTCAAGTCCCAGGCAGAGCGGCTTGTGATGACAACTCGGATACGAATTGAACCAAAACTCCGTGGCGGGAGCCAACTCGTGTCTTCCGTCGCCTACGCATGGACATGTTGTCCCTGGTCCGACATCTGGTTAAAGCATGTGTAAGATTCTCCTGTATTAACACACTAATTACTTTAATGTCTCCTAGCCTTACCTTCTCTCGTAACCAAAACTGGCAGACTTCGCAGTGTCTGACTTTCCCTATCCGCGCCCCCTCGCATCGGCAATTGCTGCACTCGCATCGCTCTTTAACGACATGCCGCCATCAACTACAAAGCCCTCGAGAAACACTAGCAGCCCTAAAGCTACTGAGACACCTTGAACCAATCCGCGACACTCCGCCTTACCAGAAGCTAATACCACCACGCTCTGAATAAAACTCCACGACTCGACCGCGCGTGACCCCGCATCACTGCACCTCCGCTAGTCAATTCCTGCGCTTGTTTTGCAACCTGCATGATCGGCAACTGTCCACGCAGTCCTCCCGAGGGCGTTCTGGATGCAAACACTGGTACCCACGCCGGTCGTGGCCCTTGAGGCACTTGTCCAATATTGCAACACTTGCGCCCAGCCCCCCCGTTGCGGCTGACATAGAACGCGCAAGCTCCTTCACTGCAAACTGAATATCCGAGCTGTCCTGCGCTAGAAAATGCGCCCTGGTCTCTGCAGCTCGGCACTCCAAGACTCCGTGACTCGGCGGGGGGCCCTCATCTTCTCTCCGCAAGAATGATTCACACCTGGTATCTCGCGTCGCGTCGCACTGCTCCAGGTCCGACTCTAAGACTAATATCTCGGCGCGCCTCTGATCCGCAACATGTCCATTCCACGACCCGGTTAAGAACCCTGACTGCATGCAAATGTGTTGGCCGTGGTCTGAGTCTGCCCCGGATTAAAACTGCGAGCTGCCAGTTAATTCCTCCTTCGAACCAATCCAAATCAAAATCCTTCCCCAATGGAGAGAATCGCCCCCCTGCACCGCTCGCAAGATTCGTCTTGACCTGCGCATGAAAAGACGCTAAGACGCCCCCCCGCTGCCAGAACCTAAAAAACGCGCATTATCCACGCCGCGGCCCCCGCAATTGCCGCCGGCGCCCCGGGCGCCGCACTGTGATTTCTGCGACCCTCCATGCGCGCTCGGACTGCGATCCCAGGGCAACTGGGCGCGCGCTTACCATCTGCAAACACCAGCTCGAATCCCTTCTCATGCCCCCGTCGGCCACGCCCCACCCACCTCGGCCAGCTCTGGGGGTTCCAATGGAGGAGTGGGCTGCAAAAGGAATTAATTCTCTTCTCTGGAATTGGGTCACCGGCTGGGATCGGCACTCGCGATTGGCCTCGTCACTCTTGTTGATGTCATTCCACCTCGCGCATATCTGAGATATGCCAATAACAGCAAAGCATTCCTCCTCCTGCACTTTCTCGTCGATCTCGCGATTCCAAAATTGCCTCATCTCGCACTCCCGACCTTCGAATGCAAGTTCTGGATCGAGCTCGCACCCTGATGCGTCGCCCCACGCCCGCGCACTGCGATCTTCACGGTGAACCACGCATGTCCCCCTGGGAAATTGGCAGCACCTCAGCAACGCTTCCGCAAACCTCGCATGTCCGCGGAACTCTCAACAAGCCCCGGTGTCGGCCCGCCCCACAAATCCACCGACGCAAATGTCCCGGGCATCCCGGCCAGCGAATCTAAAGGCGATATTGCGCGCATTTCCTCTGCGCCCCGCCCCCCGCTCTTCCCCCTCAATCTCACTGACCCCCCTCTCCTCGAGCATCTGGCCAGCGCCCGAGCCCCAGCTGGCTCCGCGAAGGCGCGAACCCCATGCTGGCCCCGAACTCCCTGGAAGCAGTAGGCGAGAGGCGCCTCGTCTGTTCTGGCTCAAGTTAACACAAGCCCATTGCCACCCCCATTTTGTTCGCACCTGACCTCCGGAACCCCCATTGCCTCGCTCGGCTTCACTCCACCTAACTTCCGAGCCGCAGACTCTGAAGGAGCACCCCATCCGGTCGCCAGCAGCCCCCTAGCCAATCAGACCTTCGAGCATAGCACGGAAAGGATGCACCTCTGATCTTTTCGTTCGGCCCCACTCCAGTGAACTCGATGCGTCGACGCTGACCTCGACGCCCTGCGCCGCGGGCCCTTCCACGATAGCGGCCGTTAATCCTGAACCGCGTCGGTTCTGCATGGCGCCTCCTTCCTGCGACAACCAGTTACAAGTCGCAGATGCACAGATCGCCAGCCGCATGCCTGCACACCTTCGCGCAATCACATTATCTGCATTGGCGTCGCGGTCCAGCGCGAGCCCCCTGCAGGATGCTCAAAGAGAAAGTAAAACCCGGTATACTCGTGCCTCCCACAAAGTTCCAACGCTAAATTGCAGCGATCCAACCTGCAAGCCTGTAGGCCAGCATCCCCCCCCCCCCCGCCCCCCCCCCCCCCCCATCTTTTCCGACCCGAGCTTCTTCGGGCTGAATGTTTGCAACGTACTGATAGACGCGCACATGGAGCTTTCTAGTGACCGCGAAACTATTCATGGTTCTTGAACGCATTGCAGAGCACTTGAGGGCCCCATGCGCCCCCGCAGTCATCGCGCGTCGCCAAATCCATAGCCAACCTGGGCATTGGTCCCGTTTTCTACGGCATGCTGGCAAATCGCACTCGCGAGCAAGCCTCGGGCGCGCGCGACTGCACGTCGCGCGGGCCCTTGCCGCACAACCCCACAGCACTCATATCTTCATTGATCTGCGTGATGGCACCACAACCACTCCACCATGTCAGAGTCAAAGCCCATCCTGTTAGCCCAGCACACATATCTCACACGTGTTCATGTTGTCCCGCTTCTCAGCAACATGCCCAGGTTAGCTGTCTCGCGCGCTCTCGCCGTCAATCACCCTGCCCCCCCAGCGCCCGCGCCCTCTTGCTGCGCCCCCCTGTCCCCGCCGACCCATAGACCTCGGGTTCCCCCCGCCCCCCCATCGTCTCCTGGGCGCCCTGGCTTCCATTCTACCGCCGCTGGCCTCGACGGGATAACGTCGGCCGGCCGCGCGTCGCCATTGCCGCCAGAGACAACGCGAAATCCAGCTCATCGCGCCCAAGGCCCTCGCGAGTCTCATTCCCTCATCTCCCCCATCATCGGCTACATCCTCAATCTCGCCAGCTTCCAAAAAAGTCACGCGCGCCCCCCCCCCTCGCTGCTCAATCGCTCGGAGATCCAAACCCCCTATCTCATTGGGCGCGCCCATATCTGTCATGCGTTAACGGCGTCGTCGATTGGCTAGACCGTTCTAGGCGACCCAATTGTCCATACGGATCCTCCCAATCCGCGTCTTGCCCGGCGCCGTCGAGCTCCACCCTCACTGGGGCTGCCGCTCACCTTCCCAGAATGTTCGGGTCGCCTTGTCCTTGAAGCCACTCGATGACTCTTTCTTGGCATCCCCGACTACGCAGGCCGCGCGCGGCGTCTCCCCCGACGATAGCGCTGCAAACGCGCCGCCCTGGCGCGGGCCCCATAGCCACGCATTCCGCCCTCTTCGCAGCAATCCCTCGAGCGACTAAGGGCCCGGCATCAACGTCCGAGTCCTGACTGGGCACCACCATAAGTGCGACCACTCTTGCCCTAATGTCCATTCCAAGTGCGTTGAGATCTAGTTGCCAGTGCCACCCCCTCACATTGGCAACCTCTTCTAGATTCCTCATCTCGCCCCCGCTTCCTCTGCGCCAGAGTTCATGGAGATAAATTGCACCGCCCCGAGCGCCGACGATGAACTCCAGGCTTGCCCCATGCGCTCCCAGATATACCCCCCCCCCCCCCCCATCCTGCATCGAGGTCACTGCCTCTACGCTTAGAAATAATCTTCAGAGACTCGATGCAATCCCCAGACTCGGGCAGGGCAGCGTTGAACTTGCGCCATCGGCACCTCTCTAGGGCCGCCTGTCTGTCGGCTTCAAACGAACGCGTTGGCGGAGGAAGATGCGCAAGCGACCAACCACGACATGAGCGCATGATCTTCTCTGGATTTCACTTCGCACACGTTGTCGACTGCACCCTGCGACGTCTGGACTTGCTACGTTGGTTATGACCACCCTTTGGGCTTCGTTGATTGGTCAGGAATCTCCGACAGGGCTAACCTCCACCCCCTGCTCTACATCGCGTGAAATTTTGACAGCACCCATGCCCGCCGCACAGGGCGACTCACCATCGCCCTTGCGGAGTGCCCCCTCGAGACCGATGAACGAAAGCACGCCGCGGGTCACCTGGATCGAATGAGAGCCCATCCCCGTCTAAAGCAGGAAAAACCTCTTAGAAAATAACTAGGCACCGCGTCAACGCGCGACTACGCGCCCCACTTCTTTTGCGATTTCACCATCTCCCACAGTCTCCCGCACACGCACACGTAGTCAGTTGGAATCACTGGCACCCCTTGCTTCCGCGATTCCAATTTCCGTTTGCGCGCTCCCCCTATTGCCCCCCTAACCCAGCGGGGGCGCCAGCTGCGGCCTGGCAGATGGGCTTTGTCGCGCACGCAGCTCGGCATCTTCTTTGCTGCCTCAGTTCGCACGAGATCCCCCGGGCGCCCCAGCCTCGTCGCCCGCAGACACGTCCTCTACATCACTCAACACACTGCACCCACCCCCATCTCCACCACCCTCTGCGCGCATTAAGTCTCGGTTTTGACTAGGCCCCACGGGCTCAGTCGGGCTCAGCAAGACAAGTCCTCCACGAGGGTTCCCTGCCTGAGTAAACCCTCACATTGTTCACCATGAGTAAACCCTATGTTCCTTATATTTGCCCCACTTCTGGTCCCTTTCGGCTTTCGGGTCTCGAACGGCGAACTGAAAGTCGCTGTTCTCCTCGTGCGTCGTCGTCCTCTGCCCCGTTGCCCTGTGTTCGAGATAACTACAGCGTCGCCAACCGGCGTCTCGATCTAACACTATGCAATTGACTGGCTCGACCATCTCACGCGCAGACCCGGATACTTTTGGAACACCAGCTTCCTGGATGGGCACACCCACCATGAACCCCTTTCGTCTTTCCCAACACATACTCGCCGCCCACGGTTTTTCATGACTGGCCCAGTCGCTGCACTGCAATGCTTCCCACTCTTGGAAGCTTCCGCGGGATTCACGGGGAAGTGAGCTCCCACGCTTGGAGGTCCAACAATGTTGTAGGCTCCTGAGTCCAGAGCAACAGCGACGGCTTCCATCCCACTTTCCTGGCCCCTGGCCGGCACTTCATCAACTTGCACCCTTGGCCCATCCATTTCCACAAACTGTATTCCGGCGCATCTCTGCGCCCAATTTCCCCCCTGCTCGATGCACTCCGAGATCCAGTTACCCCAGGCGGCGCCAAAGTTGCAGCTACCACCGCACTCATGTGGCCCGTGCCCATCGCGCCTAGCCTTGCCCCCCTTTTCCTAGACTCCGTCTCACGGTACTGCACCCTCCACTCTTGGGCTTATTTAACTGGCTCCGGCGCTTCGATGTCGCCGTTGACCCCACCTTTGGCAATGGCCTCGCTCATTGCAACACTGTAGCGCCCTAGTCCAGGCATGGGTGCTCCTAACATCTGCGCGGGCTCTCCTGGACCCCCCGCCCCTCCTGGCCAGGGGTAACCTCGTTAGCGTTTTCAGATCAGGGGCAAAACCGCCAGCGCCTCCTCGTTTCCGCCCTGGTCTTTGACCTCCGCGGTAACTTCCTAAGGCGTTCCCTTTGTAACCTCCCTTGTCATAGCCTACTGAGTAGCCTTTGGTGCCCTGGGGACCTCCTTTGCGTCCGTCTGCTTGCCTACCCTGGTAGCTTTCGGCTCCTTTGCACTCCTCATGTCAAGCTAACTTTGTCGCGATGCCCTAATTGGCGCACTCTGCGGCAATGTGCCCACAGGTCCTACTCTTGTAACACATGGGCCCCTTGCCCTTTGCCCTTTCCTTTGCTCACTTCATTCGTGTCGCCGTTTCCGCCCGGGCCCCCTACGCTCCATGACCACCAAGACCCGCTGTCGTAATATCCCAGACCAAGTACGCTTGTGCCTTTGCCATTACGGCGGAAGTCTTTGATAAAGAACCCTTGGATGCGGAACCCAGGGTCTCGCGACCGATGGGAGGCAAGACGCGGGCCGCCCACCCCGCCTCGACGCAGGAAGGAATGCGCCAGGGTCTGGCCCCTCAGAGGACATTCCAACGCCCCCACCGCATCGTTAACTTGGCCGATTTCCATCGAATCGTTGTTTTCTCGTGTCGGCGTCCAATCTTCCCTTCCTTGCCGAATCTTCGCGTTTGACGAAAAGTTGTTGGTAGGTGTCAGCACATAGCGGTTTGGGCGTCTTGACGCCATCCTGTTGCCAGCCGTCGAACCAATCACCTGCGTGAGCCCCGGTAAGTCTTAGCGCAGTAGCCATGACTGGATATTGTCATGAATCTGCAGACCAATACTTCCCCAGGGACTCTACCAACGCACCCCGTTGTTCGAGCTGGGTCGCCATATCATTTGCCTTCTTCTTTTGCTCGGATTCATGGCCAGGTTAACCTCGCGGGAGAGCGTGATTCCAGCAACGACAGAATACCATGCGCCTATTTTCTGATGGGCCACGAAGCCATCGCCTTCCTGTATGCCCTTGAAATCCCACCAGCCCTCCAAGAGTAGGTGGTCTAAAGTGTTTCCTCTTTCAACACCCTTCTTCCCCTTCGGCGAAGGGTGTACCCCTCCATCCCACCCTTCCCCCTGGACCTGGACGGGGCCGGTCGCGAGGTGTCAGGGCGTCCGAAAACGGCCTTGGCGCTTGTTTTAATAAGGTTTGGGCCCCATCTTGGCCTCTTGGGAGGGCAACCGTAATTGGGGAACTCCCCTTCTTTGATCGATGTCCGCCAAGACGGCCCCAAAAAGCACCCAGGAGGCCCCAAAACGCCCCAAAATGGCCCCAGATGGCCCCAGATGGCCCCAAGAGGCCCCCAAGAGGCCCCCAGGAGGCCCCAAAGAGGACCCCAAGCGGCCCCAAGAGGCCCCCCCGAGGCACCCAAGACGGCCAAGCGCCCCCCAGGACCGCCAAAAGACACCCATAACGTCCCAAGAGGCAATCGAGAAGCGCCCGAGAGATATCCCAAGAGGCTCCAGGAGGCATCCAAGAGACCTCTAGCCCTTTGGCTTGCCCTCCTCCTCCTCCTGTTCCTCCCTCCTCCTCCTGCTCCTTTTTGTCGTCCTCCTCCTCCTACTCCTCCTCCTCCTCCTCCTCCTCCTCCTCCTCCGCCTCCACTTCTGATTATCATGACTATAATGATAATAAGTATAATTCGTCTGACTCTTCTTATTATCATTATTATATATCATTCTCATATTATAATTAGTAATACTAGTATCCTTCTTATTATTCCTATTATTATTCGCACTCGTATTAGCATTATCCTTCTTAGTATTATTATGATTACCCGTATTATTATTACTCTTCTTAGAATTAGAATTAGTACGATGAGTATAATTAGTAGTTTTCGTATTAGTGTGTTTATTATTAGTAGTGTTATTAATCGCATTCTTAGTGTTTGAGGTATTCTTATTAGTTGTATGATTATAAGTATTCCTCTGGATAGTGTGCTTCTTATTAGTAGTGTGATGATTCTTCTTCTCCGTCATAATTCTTTTCTTCTTGGTACTAGGATTATTATTGTTATTCAGCGTGATTACTATTATTATTGCACGTGTGCTTATTATGCGTATTCGCATTCATAATCTTACTGTTTAATAATATGCTTAATGAGTCGCATTATTATTGTATATAGTAGGTGTCGTTTTCGTCTTCTGATTCGGCTTCTTCATATTCTTCGTATTAGTATTAATATTCATCCTCCTCCTCCTCCTGTTCCTCCTCCTCCTCCTCCTCGTCCTCCTCTTATGATTATTAGTATTATCAATACGGTTCGTAATCGTATAACTGTTATGTTTGTTATTAGTAGTACCCGTAGTAACATTTATTTTGAAAATATTACCCCTTGAAATACTAGTATTAGTGATAATATTCCTACTTTCTGTCGTATGATTACTCTTTCTTCTTTGCATCATTAACATCATTATTGCATTCATATTCTTAGTACTAGTATTGCTCTCTATGTTCTTAGTATGTATTATCCATGTTCTCATTCGTATTCGCATCGCTCTTTAGAGGGAAATATTCATACCATTCGTCTGCGTATTCGTTTTCTTTGTTCTCCTCCTCTTTTACTTGTTCCTCCTCCTCCTCCTGCTCCTCCTCGTCCTCCTACTCCTCGTACTCTTCCTCCTCCTCCTCCTCCTCCTCCTCCAAGTCCTCCTCCTCATCATCATCCTCCTCATCATCATCATCCTCAGCTTCCTCATCGTCCCCATCCCCCTCCTTATCCGTATCCTCCTCGTCCTCCGCATCCTCCTCATCCTATTCATCTTCCTTCTCCCCACTCATCCATCCATCTAGCCTCCTCCTTATCCTTCTCCTTCCTTCGCACGGTTCGGTCGTCCCCCCCTTGGTTCCCGCACTCCCCTGATCACCCCAAGTCGCCTAGGCATCGGTGCTGGATGGGTTGGTGGGGATACGCGACGAGCCTAGAATTTCCACTGGACTCCGCCCATCCAATTTGTGATTCAACATCTGCCAGATGTATACGTGACAATCATGCTTCACTTGGGTGAGCGCATTCAACAGCTGTTCGCTCCATTCCCTGAATTTGGCCCGGTCACCCGAAGACAAATTTAATCTTGAACCGCCTT
>CAUYUJ010017017.1:0-40000 GCA_963575745.1 Prorocentrum cordatum | reverse complement strand
GTCATACCAGGGGACGTCCCGAGGGGCACGCCAGGGGACGCGCCAGGGGACGTGGCAAGGGACGCGCCAGGGGTCGCGCCACAGAACGGGCAAGGGGAGTGCCAGAGGACGGGCCAGGGAACGCGCCCGAGGATGTGCCAGGGGACGTGCCACGGGACGTGCCGGTGGACGTGCCAAGGAGCGTGGCAGTGCACGCGCCATGAGACGTGCCAAGGGTGCACACCAGGGAACGTGCCGAAGGACGCTCCACGGAGCGTATCAGAGGGACGCGCCGCAAACGCACCAGGGAACGCGCAAGCCAGAGGACGAGTCAGGGGACGAAGCAGGGGACGTGCCACAGAACGTGCCAGGGGACAAACCAGGGGACGATCCAACCTGCTCTACGAGTCTTCTCCGCTGGATCCGCGCCCCCAGAGCCACGATGACGAAGGTCACCGTTTCCTCCAACGGGGGCCTCCCCTACCACGCCCCCCCCCCCGCCCCCTGTGCTCCCTCTCTCTGCCCCCTTCCCCCGCTCTCCTCGCCCATCTCCTCTGTTTCCTCCTCCTCCTCCTTCCTCCTCCTCCTCCTCCTCCTCCTCCTCCTCCTCCTCCTCCTCCTCCGCCTCCGCCTCCTCCTCCTCCTCCTCCTCCTCCTCCTCCTCCTCCTCCTCCTCCTCCTCCTCTGCCCTCCTGCTGGAGAGCCTCTGGGGGGGGTCCGTGGTTTGGGGTGGCCCATGCTCCCTCTCCCGTCGTTTCCCCCCTGGGGGCCCTCCTTCCGTCGACTTCAGCCGTTCCGTGTCGCCCCCCTAGATTACACCCAGGAGCGGTTAGTCGCCCGCCCATGTGCCACAGGACAGGGGCGTGGCAAGGAGGCGTCCCGCGGAGCGGACCTGGTCCCTGCGACGGCAGCAGGGGCCTCCAGTCGACCGCCCTCCCTGGTGGCAGAGGGCCATTGGGGAGGACCAGGGCAGCGCCCGCCGTAACACCAAGGCCCGCAGCGATCAACGATGGGGTGGCGAGGCGAGGCGAGGCGCCGGTCAGTCGTCCCGGCGGGGACGGCCCTACGAGAGCCCGGCGGTGGCGCCGGAGCGCCGAGAAAGAAGCTAGGAGGAGGCCCGAGGAGAAGGAGGGGAGAGAGAGAGAGAGAGGAGGAGAGGAAAGCGAAGGAGAAGTAAGGGGAGGGGGAGAGGATGAGAACAGAGAGACGAGAAGCAGGAACAGGCGGTTGATGCGGGAGACGAGGGTGAGCAGCAGCAGCAGCACGAACTGGAGCAAGGGAAGGAGGAGGGAGTGGGACGGGGAGGAGGAGGCAATGAGAGTGTGAGCACAAACCAGATGAGGGCGAGAGATGGAGAGCAAGTGCCTTCAGTTGATGGCCCCTACCTCTCCACCCAGTGCAGGCGTAGCTCAGACAGACCAGCTCTTCTGGCATATCGTTGAGAAGGGTGCCGCCAAACAGGCAGACCAACGACAGCATGACGGCACGCGAGAGTGCAGTGCAACGTACCTTGGGAGCGAGCTCGTAGTCAAGCGCACTCGAGAATCTTTGAGGCATGCAAAACAGATTGAATCATGCGGCCAATTGCAGGGTCTCACATGTTCGATGTTAGCGCAAGGCGGCGCTAGAGGCGCATGCTCGCACGAGCATCAACAGCTCTTGAGGTGCCCACGTGCCCGAGGTACTACAGGGGGCGGACTCTTGTTCTCGGCAAGCCGTCGCTCACGCGGCCGCAACCGGGGGAAGGAGCCCAAAGAGATACCACACCACCACTGGCGAGCCCTCTCATTTCCAAGGCCCAGCCTGCTGGAGGTGCACACCGCCTCTATCTCCCGATTACGTCAGGGCCTGCTGACGTTTTGCCTGCCGGCCCCAGAGCGCAATGAGGGCTAGGCACACGAGTCAGCTTATGGAAAGACTGCCGAGGGGCAAGCGGAGCGTTCTACTTGTCACCTGTTCTGGATGCCAAGAACTCCTTCATGCCGTCGACGTCGTACTGAAAGGGAGGCGTGCCTGTGCGCCAGATGATATTGCCGCCCTCAAGAACATACAGTCTGGTAGCCTTCGCTTCGTACGCGATGTCACATGGGTTCGACATATCGTCTACAACCATGTTGCCGGTGACTTTCTGTGCCTCACGGTACGCCTTCGCGATTGTATACCTCTCTTCCATGCTCGTCGTCTGCTTGTACTCAACGCCGTTGACGGGCCCGCCGTCCCACTCGTCTTTGGGATGGGCCTCGGCAATGTAGACGTGCAGAAGCTCCACTCCCATGCCCTTACAGATCTCTTCGACCTTGGGGCCAGCACTGCGGTGCACGGGACAGGTGTATGAGCCGAAATTCAAGACCATCAGCTTTCCAGCGCCGTGACCTAAGGCAGAGATCTTCTGGAGCAGTGTAGTTTCAGTGCCATCGAGCTCGAAGACCTTAGCGTCAGGGGCCTCCTGACCGATCGTGATAGTGGTCTTGTACTCTGGCATCAGCCAGGGGCGGACCTTCCGCAGCATATCCTCTCCGGGCCCCATCTTGCCGGCCAGCAGGCCAGCCATCGCGCCAGCCACCTGCTCATCGGACCACTTCCCCATCGGCATATCCTTCATGCCTTTCTTCGGCTCCTCAAGCGCCTTGAGCAGTTTCTCTCTCTGCTCTGGACCCAGCTGTGCGACAACGCTCTTCAGGTCAGCGGCGTTACTGGTACTGACGGCGGCTCGCAAGCCAGCAGAAGCTCCGGAACCCATAGCTGCAGCGGATGCGTTCACCCCTCCACCAGATTGGAGCTACTAAGCAGGAGCCAGAGCGGGTCGAGCCAAAAAGGCTCGAGCTAAAATGGCTCTGGCGGGCTCGGAACGCTGCATCGCAGGACACTGCGGCTGTGAAGATGCTGTGCCCTGGCTCCTACAGCCTCATGGCAACCTTGGAGTGGATCCACATGGGTAGGTCCCCCTCCACTATCAAGCATCCTTCTCACATCTCCTCCTCTCTCACCTGCTCCTCCTCCTCTTCCTCCTGCTCCTCCTGCTGCTCCTCCTCCTCCTCCTGAGCCGTCGTACTTACGCCTGGTGCGCGGAGGAAAAGGACGGAGGAGTACGAGGATGGGAACGGGGGGGAGAAAGAGGAGGAGGCTGTAGCTGCGCTTGCGGGGACTCCTGGCTCATGCCACGATCGGGCCTACCGGCAACGCCTTCGGCCAGCTCCACATCGTGAGGCACATCCGAAGCTGCCACAGGGCCAGGTCGAGCTCCCGGAGCCCCCTCCTGCGTGGGCTGCAGGTGCTCCTGCAGCATGTCGCCGGTGACGAGGGCCACGACGCAGGAGAAGCAGCAGGTCAGGCAGCAGACCGACGCGAAGATCGGGAGGAGCACCAGGAAGGCGGAGGCGCTCCAGCCGTCGAGCTTGAGGGCGGCGAGGAGCAGCCACGGCAGCCAGACCATGCGCCTCGCGCACGCGCTGCCTGCCCTCTCCACGTTCTCTGGCCTCACGCTCACCTGAGCGACAAGGAGTGAAAGGGTCCTACCCCAAGATGGCACAGCGGCCCTACGCGGCGGCTTCCGCGGGTCGCCGGCGCGGCACCCCACACAGGGAAACGAGGGCGCTCTCGCGCGCGACCTCACGCGGGAAGCTCAGGCGCGAGCGCCGGCGAAGACGACCCGTGCCTTTGCGTCGCTCACCTGCGTCTCGTCGCCGCTCAGCTGGACCAAGAGGCGCCCGGACTCGGCGTCTGCGCCCACGACGAGCCCCTCCCGCCCGTTCAGCTGCGCGCCGCGGCCCTCTGGCGAGAGGCCGCGCAGGCGCACCCGCGAGCCGACGGCGACGGGCGGCGCCGGCAGGCAGGCGCTGATCGGGGAGCAGATCGGACATCGGACATCGGGCATCGGCCTGCATCGTGTACCGCGAGGGTACCGCAGGGCGGGGCCGAAACACAAAACATGGGACGCAGAGGGACATACTGATACTGTATGTCCTCCTTGGAGGCGCGCGTCCGACGCGAACAGATAGTATGCCCATCTTGTGGTATATCGTTTCCCGAGCGGTGTGGCCAGAGAGCGCACGCCACGACGCATGCACTATGAGCTTTCTCGGTGCGCGCGTCGCCCCTGGGGGGGGGGGGGGGGGGGGGGGGGCGACGCACATATAGTATAAGTATGCTGGGGTGACGCCGATAACAGCTGCCAGCAGCAGCAAAACAAGTACAGCCCACAGTGAGGCGACAAAGCATGAGCCCTTCTCTCGACGTTCGGAGGCCCGCGCGGATTCCTTGAAGCTCGGGTGCAGGTCGCCACGGCCGAAGACGAGATCAAGCGATTCATCCTTTGAGAAGCCTGGGCCAGCTTCCCAGAAGCTTCTGAGAACAGGCCTGGGCCAACTGCTGGAAGAGGCGAACGTGCCCACAAACCTGGGCCAGTCTTCCGGCAGGTTAGCAAGAAGCGCTGGCCCAGCTTCTCGGGAGGAGGTTTCTGAATCATATGTTCGACCGTAAACCCCTGCTTAGAATGGAAAAAACTGAACCAAAAGAAAAGCAATTCAAACCAGAGAAGGGCAGCGGTATATGGGCGCCTCCTCCTCCTCCTCATCCTCCTCGTCCTCCTCCTCCTCCTCCTCCTCCTCCTCCTCCTCCTCCTCCTCCTCCTCCTCCTCCTCCTCCTCCTCCTCCTCCTTCCGTAGCCATTTTGGCTCAAGATGCCCGCACTCGGGGGCTCCGCGCCTCCGTGCCAAAATCTGAGCTGCCAGAGCAGCACCCTTGAGTACTCGGAGATTTCGGGAGAATCGCACCGCCCAGCTGCCAGCGCAGTTGGGATTAGAGCTCCCCTCAAGCGTTCAGTCACGCAGTCATGGCGCCGCGCCCATTCTCCTGGTGTACTTGCGGCAACTGGACCTACAACTTCCGCCTGCTGCACAACGGCGGGATGTGCGGCAAGTGTGGGGGGCGCAGGTCACACTATTCCAGCCCGACGCTGCAGCGGCGAAAGGCAAAGGTAAAGGAAAGAAAGGCATCCTGGGCAACAAGGGCGGCAAGGGCGAGGCTAAGTCGGCTTGGAACAACACTGGTGGAGGCAAAGGCCCTTACCCCTGGTCCAAGGAGCCTGACGTCTCGCAGATGCTCGCCATCCTCTCGAACGTCCCCGCCCTCGCGGCGCACGCCGACGTGTTCCGCCAGGCTGACACTTCCTTCAAGGCGAGCAAGGCGAAACCGGTGTCGCCCAACCAGGAGGTGTACCGCTGCAGCCAGACGTTGGAGAAGAAGGAGATGGCGCTCCAGAAGGCCTCGGCAGACGTCGTCAAGCTGGAGTCGGCTCTCCAGGAGGCGAAGCTGTGGCTGCACCAGACGGCGGAGGAGGCCCTCTCCGCAAAACGGGCCCACACCATGGCTGTCAAGGCCCTCGCGGACTCCACGGGCGCCGCCAAGACGCAGGACGGCTACACCGCAGACGGCAAGAAGATATACCTGGCGCTGGCGAGTTCGACTTCGCAGCCAGCGACGAGTTCGACGACACCCAAAAGGCGCAGCTCCAGGCCATCCAGAAGCAGGTGGAGGAGCACTGCAAGCAGGTGGCGGACCTCCAGAAGACGATGCAGGAGGCGCTCAAGAGCGTCAAGGAGATCCGCGCAGCCCCAGCGAAGCGGCAGCGTGGCCAGGACGGCGCCGTCCCTGGCCCAGGCGCAGCCGAAGCCGAGGGCCCTGACGAAGACCAGGCACCTGCTGCAGCGGAGGACGGCCCCAGCTTCGCCGTCTCAGAGAGCGACATCGCCGCCAAGATCGCGAGCGCCAGGGAAGCCACGCTGGCCAACATGGGCGACTTCCCTCCCCTGGGCACTGGCAATGGTGCTAGGGGCTCTCGTGATGGTGCGCCCAGACCTGCAGCAGCGGCAGCGGCCGCGCAGCGAGGGTGACCTACTCAACGGAGTCGGGGGAGGCGGCCACTCGCGGCTAGGCGGCGCTACCGCTCAGCCGCCCCTCCCACAGTATGCGGCGAGTAGCGACACACGGGCTCCAGTTCCAGAGAACTACGACGCGACGTACTTCTTCTCGAACATCTCGGAGTGGGGCCCGCAGGCGGAGGGATTCATGAAAGCCCAAGCCGAGCAGTACGACGTGATAGGCTTCGCGGAGATGCACCTGCGAGGCGTGAAGATCCTGGACTTCACCGAGAAGATCAGCAAGGACGGCTGGAAAGCCGCCGTCACAGCCGCAGTACCGTCGGGCCGATCGACTGAGGGCACGACGGGCGGCGAGGCGATCATATCCAAGCGCTCACTGGCCACGACGTCGTTCGAGGGGTGGCGCAAGCACGAGATAGAGCGATCTGCAGTCGACCCTTTCCAAGGCTTCTGCCCCACGACGTGGCACACGAAGGCAGGCAACATAGTGGTCATCTCCGCGTACATGCAGCCGAAGCACGGCACGAAGGGCGCCAACGAGAAGATGATGATCAGGTTAGCCAGCTTCATCAACATGATATCCGACCCGTGGGTTGTCCTGGCCGACTGGAACAACCCACCAGAGGCATGGGCTGGAACCAAGTGGCTTCGCAAGATTGGCGGCCAGTTGATCCTCCCTGAGAACACGAAGACCACGTGCAACCTGGGGTGCGGCTCCCTCATCGACTACGGGATCTGCAAGAGCGGGTTCGGCGGCTCCCTCAAGCTCGAAGCCGTGCCCGAGGTCCCCTGGAAGACCCACGTGGGCCTCCTGCTCTCCATACGTGCGGGGAAGCAGCACTGGTGGCACCGAGCTATGCGGATACCGAAGCAGCTCCCGTCGGCGGGACGACCAGTGAAGAAAGCGGACCCGAACAGCAAGCGCCAGAAGTCGATAGTCGAGCGGCGCCAGCGCGCAAAGGCCAGACTCCAGGAGGAGCTCCAGGACGCATACGAAGAGCTCCACAGCTGGCCGACCACGGCGGACACTGACAGCAACGACTCGGTGACTTTCGACATTCCGCTCGAAGTATGGCGTGCCGCAGCCGTCACGGTGGCAGGCCTGGGAGAGGACAATGAGGGTAACGAGATGAGGAAAAAGTACGCCGACTCGAACAATCCCCCCTCCTCCCACTTCCTGCTCACCCGCGACCCCGAGGCGCAGGAGCGGGTCGCCAGAGCGTTCGGCGACTGGGTGCAGACAGTAGAGAAGGCCACGCTCAAGCACCACGACATCCCCGAGACCGACTGGAAGCAGTACGAAGGCAGGGCCAGCGAGTACAAGATTACCTGGCGCAGGACCCGTGCTGCCCCAGCCCGCGCACATATGCGGGATCCGATGCTGGAATGGTGGCACTTGGCCACGACGATCATAGCCAGATATCAGCTAATGAGGCGCAAGTTCGCGGAGCAGGACTATATGCGCATGGCAAACAGGATGAAGGAGCTGCTGGACGCTGCCACCGAGAACAACTTCCTCGCCAAGTATACGGAGCCAGATGACAAGAGGGTCCTAGATGACTGGACCAAGGCCATTGCCGATTTGAACGGGCAGCACATCGACGCGCTCCAGGGCCTCCTGGAGATCGGCCTAAGGTTCCAAGCCCGTGCGGTGGGCATAGGACTCGCCAACGGCAGGCGGGCTTTCGCCAGCTGGGTCACTCGCATGTGGAAGCAGGCTCCAGGTGCGCTTCACCGACATGCGAAACCAGCTGCCACTCGGCGAGACGAGCACTACGGGGACGAGGGCAGCACCTACGCCACACCGTGCGAGATCATGGACCGCCGCGCCGACTATTGGGAGAACGTCTGGTCCGACTCCAGCGCCGACCCCAAGAGTATCCTCGACGGCCTGAAGTACGTCGCGGAGCAGGCCAAGAGGGAGGACGTTCACCCGCTCGAGCTGGAGCACCTCGACCACCTGTTAGCGAAGCAGAACCCGAAGAAGTCCAGAGGTATTGACAACCTCGGCCCGCTGGAGGTGCAACGACTTCCAGAGCCAGGACGCAGACAGATGCTGGAAGTCCTCAACCTCTGCGAGAAGCACCTCATGTGGCCTTACCAAATCTACACGGTCATAGGCGCGGTCGCCCCCAAGCCGAAGGGAGGAGAAAGGATCTTGGGGTTGCTCCCGTACACGATGAAGGTGTGGTCCAAGCTCCGTTACCCGTTGAGCGAGAGGTGGAGCGACAAGCTTGGTGAGTTCTGGGACACGGCCATCAAGGGGAGTAGCCCGCTGCAAGCCTCACTGGCGAGGGCCTGCATGGACGAGTGCTGCTTCACCATGGGCATCAGCTGCGCGACCATCCTTTTAGATTTGGAGAAGTTCTACGACAGCATCTCCGTCACAAAGCTCTGCCAGGCCGGCCTGAGGCAGGGCTTCCCTGCTGTCATCCTCGCGATGGAGCTCCAGATCTTCCTCGCCCCGCGGTACCTGAAGGAGCGCCAGTGGATCAGCAGGCCGATCAAGATCGGGAAGTCGCTAGTGGCTGGATCCCCACACGGCGGCAAGTTGGCGAAGGTTCTCTTGGGCCCCATCCTCCAGCGCGCCCACGACAAGTACCAGTTCAGCATCATGATGAAGACGTTCGTGGACGACACGATCATCCGCAGCGAGGGTACGTCCAGCAACGTGGAGACCACTCTGGTCCAAGCTGGCACCTCCATCGGCCACGACATGCAACTCGAGGGCCTCACGATCAGCCCCAAGACAGTCGTGGTCGCCAGCACGAGCACATCGCCAACAGAGTGGCGCGAGCACTTCGGAGAAAAGGCATTCGGGCCACCTCGGCCCAGGCTGCCACGGACTTGGGGGCCGACGTTGCCTCAGGACGGGCTCGCGCCAGGGCCACAGCACGCAGGCGAATGGTGAAGGCTAGCAGGCGGTCCGCAGCCATTCACAGAATCAGGAGAATAGCCCGATTAAAGAGAAAATCGCAAGGTCTATGGAGAACGGGTGCCATGCCGTCGGGGACCTACTCACACCAGCACCACGGGCTTCCTGAATACGAAGTGCTACGCCTCCGACGTCAAGCTGCTGCAGCCGCCTCCGGCGTGGGACCAGGGAGATGCTTGACGACTGCCCTGGCCATCGAGTACGGCGACGACGACCCCGCTAAGAGTACCAGGCGACAGCAGATAGCAGCGTGGTTGACCATGTGGCGCCAGTGCCCAGGCATCCACGACAGGATTCGGCAATCCTGGGACAAGATCCTCGACCGCATACGGAAGGCGGGCCAACGCAAGTGGAGGATCGTCCGAGGCCCAGTGGGAGCAACCATAGCCACCCTCCTCGAGATTAACTGGGACCCGATCTCGGCGACTCAGTGGGACACGGACGCTGGCAAGAGTTGGCTGATCCCAGCAAGGGAGGACGAGGACTTCAAGAAGCTGAACGCGGACTACTCGGAGATCTTCAGCGATATCAACAACTCAGTGGACAGAATTCTCTGGACTCGGGCTTCGAGACATGAAGCAGGTGACGACCTCCACAGCGGAGGAGATTTCAGCATGATCAAGCAGGAGCACCGCCGTTTCGCCAACAAGGAGCAGTACAGCGAGATCGCGCTCAACACGGTGGTCACGACGGGCGGCCAGTGGACACGTACACGGATGGCTGCCGCAGGATACGAAGTTTCCCCAACTTGCCCGAGATGTGGAGATCAAGATGAATCTATTTTCCACAGAATATGGACGTGCGCAGCCAACTGCGACCACGACGACTACACGGACAGCGACTTCCTCACCGCACAGGCGTTCGCGAACCACGAGGCCTCCCCGTCATTCTGGCTCCGCGGCGTCCCCGCGGCAGCTGACACTATACCCGTCTTCGACGAGACCCTACCCATCACGGACAGCTTCGGGGACATCTCGAGGATCCCACGAGACGAGGAGGGATTCGCTGAGATTTTCGGAGACGGGTCGGGCGGTGAGCATAGCAGTGATTGGCGCCGCAGACGCGCTGGCTTTGGTTTCGTTTCTCTGGCCCCTGGTGCTCTGGACCCTATCGTTGGTTTTTCGTCTTCCCTGGAAGGGCGGGTCCAGACGGTCCCGAGGGCCGAACTCTCTGCTTGTCTCGCCGCCCTGGAGCGAATCCCAGGGAAGATCCGATATATGACGGACCACCTGGCCCTGGCCCAGGCCTGGTCCAAAGGAATCCCGCTCCTCCTTGCTTCCTCGACCCCTCCCGCGAACGTCGACCTATGGACCAGGATCCTGGAGGCTGCGGGAGATAGAGTCATTCGCGTAGTGTGGATCCCTGCCCACGTAGAGGCCAGGGACGTCAATACCGAGGAGGCCCTTCGCAACGCTGTAGGCAATGCGTGTGCTGATGCACTCGCGGGCCTAGGAGCCCAGGCGAGCCAACTGTGTCGTCTCACGAATCCCGACACCGACCGCCGCGATGCCGAGGCCGCCCTGGTCAGACGACGGGCTCGGAGAGCGCTTGTCGCGAGTATCCTTGCCGATCCTTGGACCGCGACTCGGCCCGAGGCCCCTGTGGCCCAGCGTCTCCCCATCCTGACCAGGAGTTTGCGAGCCAGCGAGCACCAGAGGCGGAAGGTGGGTACGAAGTATTTCTGCACGGTCTGTTCCCAGTTCGAAACCAGGGAGTCAATTCGAGAAGGGTGCCAGTCAAGGTGCTGCCCCAAGCCCCAGGGCCAAGGCATCTCACCGCTTCGCGGCCCCCAGATAGTGTCGGGGAAGCTTTTATGTTCGAGCCACAAGCTCTCCTTCTGGGGCCGCTTTGGATTAACGTTTTGCACGGTGTGTGGCAAAACTGCCACGTCCGACCCAAGGTGGTTGATAGACAGATGCAGGGCCTCCCTCAAAGGTGCGCAAAACCTCGCGAGGATCGCCCGAGGTTTATATCCGCACGCGGGGGGGGGGGGCCCGCAGCACGTTCGGGACGCCGAGATTTCCAAATTCGTCCAGTAACTCGTCTGGCTTTGTTCCAGTTTTCTTGGGGGCTTTGCTGGTGGCGTAAATGGCAAAGTGATGCGACGCCCTTCGGGAGGCCAGTAAAAGATCACGAGCGCCATCCAGCAGGGCTCCCCGATACCCAGCGGAGTCGACTGTCGTTGTCGCCCGTCATGCATAGTCCTGCATAGTCCTCCTCCTCCTCCTCCTCCATTCCTTCTCCTTATAGATAAAGCCTCCCTGTCGCGTCCCGAGGCAAGTTGTTCGGGCGGGCAAGGCGTTTCGCCTGAGACTTCCTCACCACTTATGACTCTGAAGCTTGAAAAGTGACAACAATTTCACAGATGGAGGGCGGGTCGTTTTCAAAATGTGGCTCTCGCCTTAGCGCCATGCACATTCGCTTAAAAAATGCAAGAATTTCACGGATTGAGAGCGGGTCGTTTTCAAAATGTGGCTCTCGCCTTAGCGCCGCGCACATTCGTTTCTAAATTTGCAAGGGTTTCACGGATTGAAGGCGGGTCCGTTTCAAAATGTGGCTCTCGCCTTAGCGCCGCGCACATTCGTCTTTTAAAAATTGCAAGAGCTTCACGGATCGAGGGCGGTTCCTTTTCGAAATGTGGCTCTCGCATTAGCGCCGCGCACATTCGTTTTTTTATGCAAGAGTTTCACGGATCCCCATCATCAACGTACCAGGACTTGTGTTTTTGGAAGGGTTCATGATTATGCGGGCTCAATTAACACTTATGTTGATTCGCTGTGTTGAAGGTCGAAACATGGCGCTCTGGCACGATTCTGGATCGTTCAGACGAAGCAGTCAAGTTGATACGTGGCGTTGAAATCCCGAGAACACTGTTTTGGCACGCTTCAGGATATTCAAACTGCTGTCTTCCAACGAGGCAGTTCCCTCAATGGAAATGAACCGCTGCAGGGGCCTGTGAAGAGGGAGCTTGGAGGGAGGCTTAATTCCAACATCGCTGATGGTTCTTGGGTTTCCACTGGTCCTCCTCCTCCTCCTCCTCCTCCTCCTCCTCCTCCTCCTCCTCCTCCTCCTCCTCCCCCTCCTCCTCCTCCTCCCCCTCCTCCTCCTCCGCCCCTGGCGGATGGGTGCGCGTCACGAGCTGCTCCCCCCGCTGAGCCCCTCGCAGAGGAGCAGGGGCGCCAGGCACAGGAGCCAGGAGCCCAGCCAGGCCCGCGAGGCCCGCGCGGCCGCCAGCGCCCAGGCCAGGAGCCGGGCGGCGCCCCAGCCGAAGTGGTGCACGAGGAAGCGGGGAGGCCTGCGGCGAGCTCGGCATCGCTCGGACGTGTGCATGTTTCCTTCGGCAAGGACCATCGAGGAGCATCCTTGATCATTTGGCGAAAAAGCCACGCACGAAGCCGAAAAAAGCACAGGGAATGGACGTCCGAGCGATGGCCAGCGAGCGAAACTCGGCGGCGAGCGAGGGGGGGGAAGCGAGAAGGAGAAGTTGCGGGCTCGGGGCGCGAGGCCTTCGGGCGTTGGCGTCGGCTCTCGGCGGCTTCCCAGCCTCGGGATGCTTGCCAGCAGGTGCGCCTCGCCGCGGGCGTTCTGGGGGTGCCCGGATCGTCCCGAAGGGTCCCCGGAGAGCGGAGCTATGACCCAAAGACAACCAGGCGTCTGAGAAGGAGAAAGCTTCTCAGAAGGCGGCGGGACTTCTCAGAAGCCTTCGCGCCTTCTGAGAAGTTGTCTGTGCGTTCGGGGAAGACCTGGGAACTTCTCAGAAGGCTGGGGAGCCTCCGAGCCTTCTCAGAAGGCCCGCCCCTTCTCAGTTCCCCCCTGGGCTCGCCGCCGAGAAACTTGTGAAGGGGCCCAGGGGCACAGAAATACATAGACACAAATCCCAGGATTCCCCACATGTTCCACATGTTCTGGATGATCGACTTCCCCTCCACTTCACACAATATGTTCTATACTTTCCTGGGAATCGACAATATTTTCTCGCTCCTGAGCCCAAGCCCTGCTAATATAGCAGCGCATTTCGCGGACTGCATCGCGGACGCGTTTGGAGTCCTTGTTGGTCGGCGTTTCCATTCAACCCGCTCGCTTCGCGGACTCACCATTTCCATGTCCGTTTCCTCCGCCTCCTCCTCCTCCTCCGCCTCCTCCTCCTCCTCTTCCTCATCCTCCTCCTCCTCTTCCTCCTCCTCCTCGTCCTCCTCCTCGTTCTCCTCCTCCTCCTCCTCTTCTTCTTCTTCTTCTTCTTCTTCTTCTTAGTCTTATTAGTCTGATTATTCGGATTAACCCCAATATTATCAATATTATTAGCATTCGTCTTCTTAGTTTTCTTCTTAATATTACTATATGTTTAATTATGGTATGACTAATCTTACTATTCCTATTATTCGTATGTTTACCTTTATGTTTTTTATTGTCATTATTGTTATTCCTTCTCCTCCTCCTCCTTTTCCTCCTCCTCCTCCTCTTCCTCCTCCTCCGCCTCCTCCTCCTTCGCCTCCTCCTCCTCCTCCGCCTCCTTCTCCGTCTCCTCCTCCGCCTCCTCTTCCTCCTCCTGCTCCTCCGTAGCCATTTTGGCTCAAAGGGCCTGCTCCTGAACTTCCCATCCTCGCTTGAGTTTGGCAGGCAGCGCTGCCAGCTTCAGCAATCCAACCATTCAGTCTCTCGGGCGAGCCGCGGCGTCCGCTGCCATTGTCCTCGCCTCGTGCAGCCTAGGCGCAGCTTTCAGGCCATGGCTCCTCCAAAGAGTTACCGTCAATATGTCTGCTGCTCGCGTCAGGATGCAAGGGATGGTCCTAGATGGACCGCAGCAGCAAGTTCTGCTCCCAGTGTGGCACCACCTTCCCTAAGCCAGGTCAGCCGAAGTCATGTCCTCCTCAAGGGCCCGCGAAGCAGCAGCCTGGGGGAGGTGGTAAGTCTGCCGGGGAGCGCTCAGGATCACGGGGAGGTCGAGGCAACCGCTGGTCGCGTTTCAACGTCAGTGACAGGATGAGTTCTTTCACACCGCCTCCCCAGAGCAGTCCGCAGCAGAGGACCCCGTGGCTGTGTATCAGGATCTTGCCAGCGTTTGGAAGGTTCGTGAAGGCACGGGGGAGAGAATTACGCCAAAGCCGTTGTTTCTCTCAAGCAGGCGAAGTCATCGGCTCTCCAAGGCAAGCCCTTGGAGCATCAGTGTCAGTCTCTCCGCGATCAGGTCTCCGCCGCCTAAGGCAAAGTTCGGAGTACACCGAGCAGGTCGAGCACTACATCGAGGAGATCACCGCCTCGGCCAGCAAGGTCGAGGCGGCGGGGGTAGACAAGGCCACCGCCAAAGCAGAGCTCGAGCAGCTGGAGGGCCAGCTGGCAGTCGCAATTCGCGCAGTGGCTCAGCAGCAGGCGCCTCCCCCGTCCGCGCCCTTCCCCCCGCAAGTCTCGAGATTCACGGGAGAGTTCCAGAACGGTCCAGTCGCAGGAGTTCCTCCCCAGATCCAGGAGCAGATTCAGGCCCTGAAAAAAACTTCTCGAGACGGCGCACCAGCATCAGCAGCCGCAGCAACAGCAGCCGCAGCAGCAGCAGCCTCAGCAGGAGACTGGCCCAGCAGGTGATGGCGCGGGCAAGCCACCCACCCCAGGACAACTTATTCGTGTTCCTGTCGAAGATCCGCCCGCCGCAGCCCCGGCCTCAGCAGCCTCCCCAGAGCCCCAGCAGCCTCCTCAGAGCCCCAGCAGGCGCAGAGTATGGATCAGAACCAGACTCAGAAGCGGGGCCAGACAGACAGCGCAGCATCACTGATGCCAAGCAGTGGTGCCTTAAAGCAGGGTGACACGCTGTTATACCATTAAGCTTCACAAGTGAGTCTAACCGTCCGGTGTCTGGCACGGCTATCCTTGTCCGTACTGGTCTAGACGTGGGTATTCGACCCGCGGTGCTCCCTCCTTTCAGCCACCCCAGCAGGATTGCAGCAGTAATTCTCGAGTTCCCAGGACACTCACCCCTCATCTTGCTCTCCCTCACCTCAAGGACTCAGCAGGCCTCAGCCAGAGCAATCTCGAGTTGCTGGCAGCCATCGGGTGGATGCAGAGCCACCACAGTGTGCCAGCCGCTGCCGCAGGTGATTTAAACATGCCGCCTTCAGCCATCAAGAAGACCAGCCTGCTGGAGCGAGGACGTGTTCAATTGATTCACTCGCCTGGGCTCACCTACCTCACTAGGAAAAGTCGTTCGAAGCTGGGTTACTTCGTCGCCAGCAGAGTCTTGAGAGAATATGTGAGCAGCGTCCAGGTTCTGACCAACTACCCGCTCTCGCCTCACAGGCCCGTCGTCGCCTAGGCGGTGCAAGCAGCGGCAAAGACGGAGCCTGGAACAGCTTCAAGCCGATCCTCGCTCGAAGAGCCTCCTGAGTATCCTGCTTGCTGAGCTCGCGAAGAGTTGCCTTCCCATACTCCCGAAGGTCGAGGAGGGCCCCTTTCCTTTTCTCCCAAATATAACAGCAGCCTGGCCCCCACCCCAGCCCGCGCAATGCTAGGTCGGCGACACGAGCGGGGCCTTCCGATTCTGACCACCCCAGCCCAGGCAGGCTTGGAGCGGCATCGAAGCAAGCACGCAGGACATCGGGCGGAGACCAACCTCCTCGCACAGCACAAGACCAAGAGAGGAGCGGCAACTCGTTCGCAGCGCACCCTGGGTCTGTGTCAGGCTCGGCGGGCAGCATGAGCTCCAGCGCCCTGCCCCCGCTTCTCCCAGCCCCAAAAGGAACCTAGGGCAAGCGACGATCGCAACGAACGGGCCCTCCTGTCATCCTTGCCCCTGGCACTCGCCCCAGCGCGCCTGCAGGCGCTGCTCCTCCCTTCCAGCGCCAGCAAGAGCCCGCCGAGCGAACTTCGGGCCAGACGGGCCCTGATCCTGCCGAGCCCGCCCTCGGCGACGCTCTCAGCCTTCCGCGCCCGCGCGGCCCGCGCCGAAGTCGACCCCGAGGTTCTTGGCGGACGACGGCGCCTGAAACTTCCACTCGGGCAGCTTCAGGGCCACAGCTGTCGCGACGCTGGAACAGGGCGACAGGGCGACCCCTTTTGGACTCCGAGATGGCCGAGCGCTCAGCCTCCAAGAACCCGCAGAGATAAGCCATTGCACTCCCAAGACAAGCCTGCACCTGCCTGGGGGCTCCCCCGACGAACAGGCCAATGTCGTCGACGACATTGCACGGCCTAGCAGACGGGAAGTGACAGAGCTTGTCGATGAAGGAGAGCAGGAAGAGGCGCAGAAGGGCGGCGGCAAACGGGCAGCCCGCCATAATAGTCTGCTGCACTTCAACAGAGCAAGAGCATACACCGGCCAGGCTGAGAAACCTCGGACCTCGATACTTAGCCTATAGAGCGGAAAAAAGGCACATTCCTGCGCGGCGCGCACCAGCAAGGTGACAAACTTGCTCGTAGGCTTTGGCGAGGTCCAACATTCTAAGCCCCGTGGACAGCCCCTTGAGGCTGAGGCGTTCGACGGCCAGACTGCGCTCCCAGGCGGCCCGTTCGCAGGATTTGCCCTTGACCCCGTCGCGGTAGTCCCTGGGGCGCTGCTCCTCCCAAGACACCGCCGCGCGCCTTGCCATCTCGTGGAACGCTCTGCTGATACCTGTCTCGACTCCAATAAGGCGGCACCCCCCCTCTGGTTTGACCAACTGCGCCAGGGAGCGCTGAACATACCCTCACATTCCTGCCATCGCCGAATCAGCGCAAAGCAACGGGGCGCCCCATCCGAGGCGGCCGCCAACACCCCAGGGTGCAGAGTATCAGTACCCAAACCAGTGTAACGCTTGAAAGACCTGGCCGTCTTCCGGATCACCTCTGGCTCCTGGACCTGGGGGCGCAGGCCGTCGATCGATGCGCCGCGCTCCTGGGCCTGGTCCTGGAGGAGGCTGGCGATGTACCCGATGGGTTCGGGGAACTCCTTGGCTAAGGAGCTCATCGGTCTGGTCTCGGGGCCCAGGCGGGGGCCCTCCACAGAGGCTGGGCGGGGCCCATCCCACGGACGGTTTGCTGCATTCGCGCGCCTTACCAGCTCCCTCCTGGATCGCTTTCGCAACCCAGGCACGCCAAGTTGTTCCTCGCTCGGACTTGAAGGCATTCTCGTGCTTCGTGGCTAACTTGGTCGCAGTAACGGACAAAGCATGTCACTGCTGCGTGGAAAAAAGAATAGATCGTCCAGCGGCGGCAGCCACCCTCGCCAACCTGCACAAGCGGCGAGAGAAGCAGGCCCAGCACACAGACGCTCAAAAATACTGCATGTCTCATCATCTACCCAAGCCTCCCCTTCACACGAGATATGGCACAACTCGAGAGCCAAATCATCAACATTTGTTCCATCCTCTTGACACCGACGATCCAACGGGATAAGCACCTCCAGACTTCTTCAGGACAGGGATCCACTTGAACTTCAGGGGGGCTCCTCGACCTCTGAATTTTGGCGCTTCCAGTTAATCGATGCCGCGGGCGGCCACGAGCTCATCCTCCAGCCTGCGAAAGAAAACACGAAACACATCATCAAACTCCTCCGGACCTCCTCTACGTTCGGCTGCGCAGATCAAGCCATCCCAAACCGGCGGCTCAGGACGCGGCCCTAGAGGGAGCTCCAAGGGGAACGCTTGGGGTCTGACCTGCTTGCGAACCTTCTCATCGAAAGGCTTACCATGCAACGAGAGTGTGGCAGACCGATGCGTCTTGACACGGGTGTCCTCATTCCTCCTGACCTGACTCGCAACCTCCATCAATGCGCGGCTGACAACGCAAAAATCAATGGTGCGCGAGGTCTTGGCCGTCGATCGGCAAATCGGCTCTGGCGCATGCACCACCATGCCTCCTAGCCTGTCGGGCCAGTAACTCGCGGGCAGCTCCTCGGGCGCGCACTTCCAATCGCCACTGATAATGAAAGGAGTACCCAGCCCGTACACGCACTCACCAAGCCGAGCCAGAAGGCGCTGGCCCTCGTGCCCAAGAAGGCTCCCTCCACACAGGTAAACGCTGACAGCCAAGAATCCTGTCGAGACGAACGTGTTCACGTGCGTAGCCAAACCCTATGAGGACTCGGGAGGCCTTTGCTGAGGTTGGGAGCCTTGCCCATGCCTGTGTGGATCTTGACCGCACTCCCCACGCCAGACGACAAGCCTCCCTGTTCCGTGACCTCGGAGGGGTTGAGCGCCAGGGCCCAGCCGTGAGCCTTCATGGAGTCCCCACGGGCCTTACGGAGTCGGCATCAGTGAACACCTCCTGAGGGAAAACCACAGAGGCCTCAGTCTCAGTTGTCAAGTACTGCGACAGGGAGGACCAGGACGTGGCGTTGCACGTCTCCAGCAGGAAGGTCCTGTCCTGACGGGAGCTCCTGCGAGAGCACTTCTTGGGGACCTCAATTGTGCACTTACTATGGGGGCTTCGTGGCTCTCTCGGTGGGGGAAGACCAAGACTGCCCCCTGGATGCCTAGACTCTTGCGGGTTCTCAACAGGCATGTTTTGGGTGACGCCACTGGCCCAAAATTCGTTGCCTGGAGCCTGCTCGAGCTCTCGCGGGGCAGTGGAGGCTCCATCACTGGCCTCCACTGCAGCCCACGGGACAAAAAGGAACACAGGGCACAGTGTAGCATCCTGGGCTCCACGCCAAGCCTGGAACGCCCGCGCCCCGAGACCAGGAGCTGGGCCACCTGGCCAAAGAGGCCTCGGCACTCGACAGACTGGCACAAGGAACAAAATGGACATCTGCCTGGACAGGAGCAAAGAGGCACAATTCTGACGGGTCATCCTCCGCCTCCTCCTACTCCCCGCACCGGCGCGCTTGTGGCGTGCCTGCTTTCTGGCTCGTTTGAATGCTCTGTCTTGTCTCTGCGCCGTTCGGAAGCCCAGCCACGCGCGTGCGTGCGTGCCCCCGCTCACGCCCCGAACCCCCATGAGGGGGCCAGGGCAGGGACGTGGACAACAAGTCCCGGCCTCCGAGGCAACGCCTCTTTCATCCACACCGAGGAGGAGGAGGAGAAGGAGGAGGAGGAGGAAGAAGAAGAAGGCCTTGGACGAGGAGGGGGCGGAGGTGGAGGAGGCGGATGATGAGGAGGAGGAGGAGGAGGCGGCGGAGGACGAGGAGGAGGAGGAGGAGGAGGAGGAGGCGTAGGAGGAGGCGGAGGAGGAGGAGGAGGAGCTGCATTTGGCGCCCGATAGGGGGGCAGCAGCAGGGGTACGGACCCACGCCGATCGGCCTGGGCGGAGGCTGCGACGAGGCCCACTCCGCCCATGCTTGTCTCGCCCCGCGCCCCAGGCGCGCCAGCCAGAGGCACTCCAGCAGCACCGGCGGGCAGAGCACGGCCGCCCAGGGGCCGCCGAAGGACCCCTCCAGCTTCGCCACAAGGAGCCCCTCCATCGCCGTGAGCACCAGCGCGCCTGCGATCCCGACCACCTTCATCGAGCGCATCCGCTCGTACGCTGCCTTCGCCTCGGCGTCAAGCTCCTCGTCTGGCTGGTCCGGCCGCGCGGGCAGCCGCAGCAGCCCGCAGACAGCACCAGCCTGTATGATCCACAGCGGTACGAAGGCGAGCGCCCACGATCCGCTGGTGGCCCCATCCCATCGCAGGGCAACCAATAAAGGCGACGATAAAATAAAGCACGCGACACATACCGCCACCGACACGTAGAAGGCGCGCTGCCTTTTCGACACGCTGTTGATGATGGCCACCATGACTTCTAGGGTTGGCGGTGTGTCACCGCTCATGACGCCGACCACCACAGGGCCGTATCTGTCGTACGCTGCGCGCTTATCTGGATTGAGCAAGACATCGTACGCGTCTTTCATCTTCTTGAACTCATCCGGGTCCCCGCCCTTGTCCGGATGAAGCCGCAGTGCCTTCCGCTTGTACGCCTTCTGCAACTCCGCCGGCGAGACATTGGGCTCGACCCCCAGCAGGTCATAGAAGGACGTATCGGCGACGGAAGATCGGAGGCCCAGAAGGTGGCACCGACGCGGGGCGCCACCCGCGCCGAGAGAAGGGCACCCACGACCTCGCTGCTGGTAGCAGTGGCCTGGCAGATGTCACCACCAACAGCGGGATTGGGGGCTCCCTTGCCTCGGTGGAGGCCATCGCCGATGCTGGATGAAGAAAGAGGAAAGATGAACATAAACTTCTGGCCAGCGCCACGACCCCTCTTGAATTGCACTGGATCCTCGCTCCCGGGGCCACAGCCCCTAGTCAAATACACAGGGTTCGCGCTCTCACACGGTCCACCGAAAATCACGCTGCGTCCTTGGCGTCCGTATCTTGACCGAACTGATCTGAAACTGTCGCTAGAGCTGCCTGAACGCGTGGCTCGCCCAGGGCTAGCTGTAGTCGGCAGGGCGCTCTTCCAACTCGAGCTCAAGGTCACATTCGGTTCCCAAACAGGACGAACTGACAGGAAGCGCAGGCAGCATGGCCGACGCGCCAAGGGATATGCCAGGGCAGCACCAGGAGATGCGCCAGGGGACGTGCCAGGGGACGCGTCAGGAGACGTGCCAAAGGACGTGCCAGGGGAAGTGCCACGGGACGTGGCAAGTGACGTGCCAGAGGGACGTGCCAGAGGACCCCAGCGGACGCGCCAGGGGACGCGCCAGGGAACGTGGCAAACGACGCGCCAGGCAGGAGAAGCGCCAGAGGACGAGCCAGGGAACTCGCCAGAGGATGTGCCAGGGGACGTGCCACGGGACGTGCCGGTGGATATGCCGACGTGAGAGTGGATATGCAAAGAGACGGGCCACGGGAAGCGCCAGGGGACACGCGTGCCAAGGGACGTGCACTGGGATGTGCCGCGGAGAGGGTCAGAGGGCTCGCCGCAGACGTGCCAAGGAACGCGGACACTGGATGCGCCAGGGAATGTGCCACGGGTGCACCAGTGGACTTTGCAAGGGGACGTGGCAGAGGAAGCGCCAGGGGGGGGGCCGTGTGCTGCATACTGTGTTGTGCTCGATTGCCCTGTGGATCCAGTCGTCTTCGGCGTCCGCATCTTGACCGCTCTGGCATCGAGCTCGAGCTGCCGGAGCGCCTGGCTCGCCCAAAGCTGGCTGTAGCCGAAGCGCACGGGGCGCTCAGCCAACTCAAGCTCAAGACTTAAGTCGCCCCTGTCCCCCTACACGGGGATTTTCGACGAAAAATAAAGAATACCCCCAAAATAATCCAAACGTAATCCAAAAATAGTCTGGGGACCATTTTTGGAGTATGCTTTGGCCTTTTGGGGGGGCATTCTTGGGGTATTTTTATTTTTCGTCGAAAATCCCCCTGTAGGGGGACACGCCCGACATAACTCAAGACCCGCTTCAGTTCTGAACTGGGACAAACCGACAGGGGGCGCAGCGCCTGGACGCGCCACGGGATGGTGTGCCAGGGGCGCACCAGGGGACGCGCCAGGGGACGTGTCAGGAGACGTGCCCGCCGGATCCGCACCCCCACTTCACAGGGTCTACGCTCCCGAAGCCACGATTCTCCTCCTCCTCCTCCTCCTCCTCCTCCTCGTCCTCCTCCTCCTCCGAACTCCCAGGGCCGCGGCCCCTCCTGAATTACTTTGGATTCGCGCTCCCAGGGGCCACGACCCTTTCTAAAATTAAGCTGCGTCCGCGCTCCAAGGGCCATGATCCCTGGCAAACGAGGCTGCGGCCGCGCTCCCAGGGCTATGACACCTGGCAAATAACGCGCGTCCGCGCTCCCAGGGCCAAAGTTCCTTATAATGTACACTGTGTTCGCGCTCCGAGGGCGACGATGACTCGACAAGTGTGCTCGTAGGACCCCGATAAATGACGCTGCGCCTGCGCTCCACGGGCCACCACCTCTCGCAGCCTGCGCTTCGTCCGCGCTCGGTGACGTTGCGCCCACGCCCCCAGAGCCACGACCCCCTGAAGATTGCGCAGGGCCCGCGCTCCCAGGGCCTCCCGGGCATCCCCCCCAGAGCGTGCCCCCCCCCCCCCCTGAGCAGGGACCGACCGTCCCGGCATTCCTACAGTCAGACCACGAAGTGTTCTTAGAACCCAAAACTGTTCTAAGAACAAAAAACCATGCTCTTAGAACAGAAGCCCGATGTGTCAAAACGGGGCAGTCCCAGCCAGAAATGTTCTAAGAACATTTCGTGGGAGCCACAAAATGTCCTTTGAACATTGCTGAATATTGCTTGGTGGGGCTATAGGCGAGCCGGGACGCTCTGACGCCGCCCCTGCCCTGCGGACCTCTCCCGGGCCGCGCTCCGGCCAGGCTGCCGAGGCGCCTCCCGCCGTGGCGGCGAGGCACGGGCCGCGGCCACCGGCAGCGCTCGCCCCCGGGAGCTCACGGGGAGCTCCCGGGCCTCCGAGGGGAGGCCGCATGCGAGCCCTACCCCAGATTTTGTAATAGAGGGAGGGGGGTCTCATTTCGGGGGGGGTCTCTTCCAGGCTGTCTTGGAGGGCCTGGGGGGGTCCGGGGACGATGTTTTGGAGGGTTCTCCCACGGGGGGGGGGTCTGAAATGGCTTGTCTTGGAGGGTCCAGACCCCCTCCCTTTTATTACGAAATCTGGAGTACCCCTACACCCCACGATCTCCGAGGGGGAGGGTGGGGTTCACGTCGTGCGGGAGCTCCCGAGCGAAGTGAACCCCACCCTCCCCCACAGAAATCGTGGGGGGTAGGGGTAGGGTTCGCATGTGGCCCCCTATCCCAGGGGAGGCACGAAGCGACAGCGCGGCACGCTGCATTGGAAGCGAGGGCGCTCGCGCGCGACCCTACGCGGGAAGCTTACACCGCGAATCGGTGGGCAAGCCGGGAGCAGCCGCACGAGCCGACCTGCACCAGGCACACTCGTGCTGTGAAGCGCGGGCTGAATGACAAATCGACAATGCAGCCGCATAACTTGGTTGCGCGCACGAGGGGATAGGGAGAGAGGGGAAGGCCGCTCTTAGAAGGAGGCTAATTCTTAGAAGGCCACGGCCTCACATCTGCAGATAAGACCCGCGCCTTCTGTGCAGCAGGAGTGCCTCTGAGAAGCCTTCACCCCTCCCCCTGACCCCCCTCTGCGCGTGGCCGCATTGTTCTTTCGTCGCTCACCTTTCCACCGAACCTCGGGGAACTCCCAGGCCTCCGAGAGGATGCGCTCTGGCCGCTCCCCATCGCCGGCGCTCGGCGCGGAGAAGCCCCGCGCCGAGCGGCCCCGCTCCCCACGGCGGCCCGAGGGGGACCCTCCTTCGGGCCAGAACTTGGCAGGGGAGGAATGGCCCCGTCTGGTGATCTGCTGCTTGCCTCCCCTCCTGCCCCTCCTCCTCCTCCTCCTCCTCCTCCTCCTCCTCCGCCTCCTCCTCCTCCTCCTCCTCCTCCGAACTCCGAACTTCGAACTCCGAACTCCGAACTCCGAACTCCTTCCTCCTCCCCCTCCCCCTCCTCCTCCTCCTCCTCCTCCTCCTCCTCCTCCTCCTCCTCCTCCTCCTCCTCTCCTCCTCCTCCTCCTCCTCCTCCTCCTCCTCCTCCTCATCCACAACCTTAGAGCTTAGAGCTAGAGGCAATGGTGTCTGTCAGAGGCTGCCATCCCCCATCACCCAGGGGCGTTTGCCCTGGGGTGGGCGCGATCAATCTAAGAAGCTGCAACAAGACAAAATGGGAGTAGCGAGCCGAAAGGCCTCCCCAGGGCGGGGCAGCTGGGTCCCCCAGCGCCCCGGGGAAGGGGGGGAAGAGAAAGCGAGAACGGCACCCGATGCGAAAGAAAGCAGGAAGGGAGGAGCGAAGGCACGGCGTCGCGCTGGCGTGGGTGCGGCAGGTAGGCGAGAGGCACTGTGGCCACGGCCAGCCTCGCCCAAAGGGGGAAGGCTCAAGGGCCTTTCCCCCTGACCACCGGAATTCACGCAGGCGGCCCGCAGTCCCACCTCGGAGACCCCCTCGCGCCGAGGCAGGCTCCTCCTCCTCCTCCTCTCCTCCTCCCCTCCTCCTCCTCCTCCTCCTCCTCCTCCTCCTCCTCCTGCTCCTCCTCCCTCCTCCTCCTCCTCCTCCTCCTCCTCCTCCTCCTCCTGCTCCTGCTCCTCCTCCTCCTCCTCCTCCTCCCCTCCCCTCCTCCTCCGAACTCCTCCTCCGAACTCCTCCTCCTCCTCCTCCTCCGAACTCCTCCTCCTCCTCCTCCTCCTCCTCCTCCCCTCCTCCTCCTCCTCTCTCCTCCTCCTCCTCCTCCTCCTCCTCCTCCTCCTCCTCCTCCTCCTCCTCCTCCTCCTCCTCCTCCTCCTCCTCCTCCTCCTCCTCCTCCTCCTCCTCCTCCTCCTCTCCTCCTCCTCCTCCGTCCTCCTCCCTCCCCCGTCCTCGTCCTCCTTCCTCCTCCTCCTCCTCCTCCTCCTCCTCTCCTCCTCCTCCTCCTCCTCCTCCTCCTCCTCCTCCTCCTCCTCCTCCTCCTCCTCCTCCTCCTCCTCCTCCTCCTCCTCCTCCTCCTCCTCCTCCTCCTCCTCCTCTGGGTCACCTTTAGTGTGACCCGCGGCCCGCGTTGTTAATGTCTCACTCTGCTCTCGCACCGTGTGGTGCAAGACATACTTGACTTGCCTTGAGGAATTGCAAGATCAGTCGCCATCGGATCGGGAACTCGGCTCGAGTCGGAACGTGCGCCGGGGTCGGGCCGGAGCCGGATCAGCGCGGGGTCGGAGGCGGAGTCGGATCGGCCGCGCCAGGATGCACAGCAGCGCCATTTCAAACATAGAGCCTGATCGGGTTGTGGGAAACACGGGGTCGAATCGGATCGAGCCTGGCAGACTCGAGGTCGAATCAGAGATGAATCGGATCGCATCGAACCCTGGAGTGAAGGAAATGGGATGCGAATGTGAGTAGGACCCATGGCGAAAGTCATGCCAGAATGAGATCTCAGGCTCAGATCTCGAGGCCGTCGTTGAGATGTCCCACGAGGTCGTATGAGCACACTCGAGGGCATCAGACTCATGTTGTGGTAGCTCGCGGCAGGCCGAAACACCTACGAGGATCGAGGGTGAGTTTAATGTTTTTAACCCCTACCTGTCTGAGCCTCATGGGGCCCTAGTCGTTGCGGGGCTACGTCCACTCCTATTTCCTGGTCATAACGCACCCCAGAAAAAGTGCAAGGGGGGCGATTCCGAGACGGTGGAGGAGGAAGGTGAGGAGGCCGAGGAAATCCGAGGTATCCAACATCGTGCTTTGTTCAATCTCTAGCGTTCTCAATTTCGGCCCCTGGAGGGTCGTCTCGGGTCAAGACCCTTGAGAGGGCAACTGCAGATGGCGCCCCTGCCACAGAAATGGGACAGGCCCCTGACAATGAAACCGCACGTTCCGGGGGGGGGGGGGGCTTGCAGGCCCGTGTCGGCGATGAGAGGGCGATGGGGGGGCTCCACGCCTCCCCCCTTGGCGATGACCCAAAGTGGCACACCCGCCCCCAACGGCGGCACCCGCGGGAAATCCCTGGCAGGCGGGGCACCGGGACCGGGGGCTGGGGTGAGGTTGCGGCGGCCTCCGAGGCCTGCGCTCGAGCGTTGCCGTCCCCCGGGATCCCACCTCCAGGCGCGGCACCCAGTCCGCAGGTCTGCATCTCACCCCCGCGGTGGTCGAGGGTGGGGGGTGTCGTTTTGGGTTGCGGCCGATGGGCAAAATCGTGCACCATCCGTGCGGCTGGGGTGCCGGCGTAAACTTCAACGCGCCCCCTGCCCTCGATTCAATGTTGGTTGGCATCGCCAGCGGGGCGCAGGATTTCGGCCAGTCAAATCAACACATCACGGCGCAGCCCGCACATGTTAAATTGGGGGCGCGGGGGGTGTTCAGATAAACTAGCATTGTCTCAGCAAAGCACTCCAATAGCAGCAAGGGTGACCTATGTATGGGACCTGAGGGATCTGCAGGACCTGTGGGACATGTGCAACCTGCAAGACCTGCGAGACCTGTGGGACATGTGGACCTGCGGGACCTGTGGTACCTTTGGCACCTGGGGGGCCCCTGAGGGACTTGTGAGACCCGCGACACCTGTGGGACCTGCGGGACCTGTGGGACCTGTGGGACCTGTGGGACCTGCGAGAACTGGGGCCGGCACGGAAACGGAAAGAGCGCCTCAGGCACTTGCCCGAGATAGCTCATGGCACCCTTCGCTCTTGGGAGCCTTGGTGTGGAGACCTTGTTGCGTCGCCGTCTCCGTTGGGAGCCCTGGTGTTCAGAGATTGTAACGTTGCCGCCCGTTCCTGAGCCTTGGCTGGGCCTTGGTGTCAAGAACTTGTGGGCCGTTTGCGAGCCTCTTTTGGGGCTCTTGGGGGCCTCTTGGGATAATCATCCTGGGGGCCGGGGGCCTCTTGGGGCTTCGGGGGGGCTCTTGGGGCCTCCTGGGAGCTTCTTGAAGCGAAAAGCTAGACTTTTCGGTTCGTGGTCTCCCTCTTGGAGCCGTCGTGGGGCCCTCTTGGGCCGTCTTGGGCGCCTCTTGGGCCGTCTTGGGGCCCTCTTGGGCCGTTTTGGGGGCCTCTTGAGAGCCTCTTGGGCAGTCCTGGGGCGGTTTGGGGGGCCTCTTGGGCCGTCGTCAACGCCGTGAAAGCCGAAAAGCCGTATTTGCTAAAAATTTAGCTTTGCCCATCGGAAATTAATAATTTTGGCCTCCTGGTGGCCTCTTGGGACGCCTCTTGGGGGCCTCTTGGGGCTTCTTGGGGGGACTCTTGGAGGCCTGTTGGGCCGTCTTGGGCTGTCTTGGGTGGTCTTGGGCCCTTCTGGGACGGAAAAGGGGAGAACCCGAAAAACATACAAAAACCCAAGGGAAAACCAGAAAACGACAATTGGACCACCCTCGCACCCCCACTGGACCCCCCTGTAAGGACTTCGCCCCAACTCGACGTCATCACTCGTACCTCGCTCGTTCCGTTACCTGCGAGACCTGTGGGACCTGTGGGACCTGCGGGACCTGTGGTACCTTTGGCACCTGGGGGGCCCCTGAGGGACCTGTTAGACCCGAGACACCTGTGGGACCTGTGGGACCTGTGGGACCTGCGGGACCTGTGGGAGCGAGGGTAGGGTTCGGATTTCGCCGCCGACCCCTGCCGTTGCCCCTTCGGGCACGCACTGAATCGGATCAGCACAAACCTGGATCGGCGAGGGCCCTGTCGCTCAGGCCGGCCTGCCGATTAGCAGCTCCCGGACCCGTGTCAGCGAAAGGCGGAGATAGGGAATCGGCCCCACGTGGCTCCCAGACCTGGATCAGCCAGAGAGGGACTGGCTGACCCCAATTAGCGCTGACCCCCGTTACGCGAGTCCCGACCCCTGACCGAAAAGCAACAAAAAAATACCCGTAAGCCTCTGGGAGGGGACCCGAGCTAGGAGGGGCCCCCCCATACATTGTGCATGCGCGGGTCTCTTCTGCAGAAACGTACCGCACCAGACCACCCAGCTCGACTCCCCCTGATGCACGGACGGGGACCTGAGTGAGGCCACGTCTTCGTTGTGCTACGGCGAGGGCATTGGACAAGGAACCCTTGGATCAGGAACCCAGGGCCTGGAAGCCCGTGGGACCCCTATCGTGGACTGGCCACGGATACCACCGCCGCCCTCGTCAGCTAAGGAACCCTGCGGGGTCTGCACCTCCTGGGCGCATTCCTTACTCCAGATTTCGTAATAAAAGGGAGGGGGTCTGGACCCTCCAAGACAAGCCATTTCAGACCTCCCCCGTGGGAGAAGCCTCCAAAACATCGTCCCCAGACCCCCCAGGCCCTCCAAGATAGCCTGAAAGAGACCCCCCCCCGAAATGAGACCCCCCTTCCTTTATTACGAAATCTGGAGTGGCGAACGCCCCCACCGCTTTCGGCCCAGAGGCTCTTTTGTGCTCTCTGCGGCGGACGCCCCCCCGCCCAGGGCGCTCCGGCGCCCCCCCGGCGGCCCGCCCCACGCGGCGCCCTGCGGGAGCGGCCCCTGCAGCTCGAACGCGCCTGCCGGCGCGAAGGGGGGGGGGCGGAGGGCCTACGGTGAGGGGCCTGCTTTCCACCACCACCACCAGAAGTTGGAGGGGGAGGGGGTCCTCCTCCTCCTCCTCCTCCTCCTCCTCCTCCTCCTCCTCCTCCTCCTCCTCCTCCTCCTCCTCCTCCTCCTCCTTGCCCCCTCCAACTTATGGTGGTGGTGGTGGTGGAAAACAAGCCCATCATACAGGGGCGCGGGGCCCTGGAAACGCTGCGCACGCGACCATTGGAGCCCCGTGCTGCCCAGCGGCCTCGGGCCCGTCCTCGGCGGCCTTCGGCGGCCTTCCGACGATCTGCGGACGGTCTGCGGTGGCCCGTCCGCGGTTTCCGGCACCCTCCGGCGGTCTTCGCGGCCCTCGGAGCGAAACCTGGAGGGCTGTGTTCACCAACGGGTCTGAGGCCGAACTCCCAAGTAATGGAGGATGACGATGAATAAACGACCCGGGGTCGTGTTCACGCGGCGGCGCCCGGGATGACGATTAGCAAAACCGGCCGCGGGCTGGAAAACTATTTTTCTTACATCGTTCTCCTCCAGTCAGAACATTGTGCAGAAACAGCAGAAAACTATGTGTTTAATCGTTCTCTCCCATTTTTTTTATCAATCGTCATCCCGCATGAAACGGGAGCTCTCTGACGGCGGAGGCGCCGTCGCGTCACCTCCGCCGAGGGAGGGGCGGCAACCCGTCGTTGGAAAGCGAAGCTGGCCACACTGTTGTGGGCCCACGCTGGCCAACGCAGGGATGACAGAAGGAGAACTGTTGGGGCCGAGAGTGGGGAAGCGAGGAGGGGGGATAATATATATATATATATATATATATATATATATATATACTTATATATATATACTTTTATATATATATATATACTTAAATATGCTTATATATACCTATACGACCGCCCTGCGGGCGATAAGGAGGTTGGGGGGGATTGAGATCAAATGCCCACTGGCGGCATGCGTTAGCGCCGGGACGCCCGGGACACCCGGGACACTGCCCGGCCCACCTGGGACACCTCCCGGCCACAGGCGGACGGGAAACGGACTTTCGCTCCTACGGGCACCCGGGACACCCGGGACACCGCCCGGCCCAACTGGGACACCTCCCAGCCACCGGCGGACGGGAACGGACTTTCGCTCCTACTTCGGCCTAGCTACAGGAGGATCACGCGCAGCTTCGCCTCGCCCGCACGCACGACACGAACACGAAACCGAAACCGGCTTCCCGGTGGGGGGTCTCCGTTTCACTGCGATCTCACCCCCCCAACCTCCGAGATATACATATATGTGTGTACATGTGCACATGCGCGTGTGCCCACACACACACACACACACACTTTTACGTCGGCGGCGAAGCATAGGTATACTGCACCAGAGGGAAGAGATTCGGGGCAACCGAAGAGCGAATTGGCCAACACGCAGGAGGAGGGAACAAAAACAGACAGAGCGGGCGCAGAGGCGGGGGGGAAAGCAGAGGGCACTCAAATGTGGAAGAGTTCCATGTGGAGGTTGGAGGTTGGGGGGTGAGATCGCAGTGAAACGGAGACCCCCTCACCGGGAAATCGGTTTCGGTGTCGTGTCGCGCGTGCGGGCGAGGCGAAGCTGCGTGGGCGGGCGAGAGGAATGCTCCCGCCCTGGCCAGGGCGACACGGGGCTCAATGTCCCTCCCCCTGGCAGACCGGCGTTGGCCCGAAGGGTCCCGCCGGTGTCCCGTCGTGTGCTGTGGTGGCCCGTGGTGGCCCGTGGCGCGGTGTTCCGCGGTCTCCCCCTGGTGTCCCGTGAAGGTTGATGTGAAACCGATAGTGGGATCGATTGGGAGATCGATTGAGCAAGATCGATTGTGAGGTCGGTACTGAAATCGATAGTGAGATCGATGGTGAGATCGTTGGACCAACAGATAGTGGGATCGATAGTACGATCGATAGTGGGGTCGATTGTGAGATCGATAAATAGTGAGACCGAGACATTGTGGGAGATCGATCGTGAGATATCGATACGTTGATGGAGAATGAGACCGACAGTGTGGTCGACATACAATACTGAAAGTGTAATCGATAATGACTGCAAGGCCGATGGGTAGTGATATCGAACGTGAGAAAAATGATATAGATTGTGACATCGAAAATGAGCTCGACAGTGAGATCGACGATGAGGTCGATAGTGAGATCGGTAGAGGTCGGGTAGGTTGCACGGTGGCGACCCCCCCCCGCATACAGTGTTCGAGGCGGAAACTCCGTGCCCCTGGAAGCGACGAAAAGTGTTACAACTCGGGCAACTTCCAACACGACGGGGCGTCGGGGGGTCAACAGGCTTCTCGGAGCCTTCCATGGCAGCAGGGACCTTGCACACCGCAGCGTGGCACAGGAAAACGATGCTAACCCCCTATCAAAGCATTTCTGATGGCAACCTGGCGAGCCTCTTTGGGATTGGGATCAGGCAGGCCCTAAAAGCAACCCGCGGAACGCAAGAGCTTGGAGGGGGGACATCGGGGCCTAAGGCTAAGAGACGGGCTCAGCTCCACGTCTGACAAGGGGGGGCCATGCGCAACCCCGCGACCTTGCCCTGACGAATCAAGGTCGCCCAAATATCAAAGGACACTTCCTTCGGAGGCCCCCCCAGATGGGGCCGTTGGCAATGTCCAAAGAGACCACCACCACCCTGCACACGAAATTCGCCTGCGCAACTTAAAAGGCGGCCTGGAGGTCACCCTCTCGCCTGGCACCTTAAAAACAATGCAAGGCATGCATGATCTCCTCTCCGGTAGGGCGGAAGATGACCATAACCTGAATAGGGATATGTATCAGGAACTGCAGGTAAAGGTGCAGAAACGGAAGCAGGATCTCTTCCCACTCCTTGCGTAGGACGCGTTTGCCCCGCAGTCCTGTAGGCAGGAGGGTAAGCATAGTGCTCAAGATGGCCAGCTCATCGGTTTTCACGGCGCTCCGAAACCATAACATCCCAGTCTTGCTGTCTAAGCTTGGGAGCCTTGGAAGGAGCCCAGGCGATCCAAGTCTGTATACACTTCTGGGCCCCCATGGACTGCTCGTGAAGCCTAGAAAACATGTGGGGCTCCCATAACTAAGCTTGACACGAAGTTCTGCTAGCCCAAGCAAGAGGGTTTAGTGCGGATGGGTGTTTACGCGCGAGATGGATCTTGAAGGTACCGCGGACCCGAACCTCCAGGCCACACACGTAGCACACGTAAGCGACAGGGGAAGTGGAGTTGAGACCTCGCAACCTGGGGAGGTAACGCGCCCTCCGCCAGCTCGAGCTTGCTATTGGCGCCACTGCTTAGGAAGAAGCTCATCTTCTTGTCTCCACAAAAACCTGTGCTTGGCAATGTTGATGAATCGTTTCTTTTCGCCCTGCCTTTCTGTGGCAAGTCGGGTACACTCTGCTGGGTGGCTCGCCAGAGAAGTCCCCTTCAGACCTCTGATGCTTCAACAAAAATACTACGCCACGCGAAATCGTCAACAATCGCGCTGGGCCAACACCCGCCGGCTTCCAGCCCCAATCCTCCTCCTCCTCCTCCTCCTCCTCCTCCTCCTCCTCCTCCTCCTCCTCCTCCTCCTCCTCCTCCTCCTCCTCCTCCTCCGCCCCGTCTTCCTCCACGTCCTCCTCCGCCCTCTCCGCTCCCTTCCTCCTCGCCCTCCGGGGCTCCCCGCGCGCGGACGGGCTGGGAGGTCCTCCTTGCTCCGTGGGCGCCCCCAGCCAAGGGACGCTCATCCTGCGGGTACGGGCACCTTCGTCACGTCGCCTCGTCCCCAGTCCTCCTCCTCCTCCTCCTCCTCCTCCTCCTTCTCCTCCTCCGCCTCCTCCTCTCAAGCATGGGGGCTCGAGCGAGTTTCGCCCGAGTCCGCCCCGGCGTTTCCACGCAGCGCGTGAGGGCCGCCGCGCCAGCCACCGCAGGGTCGATCAGTGGGCTCTCGCGGCGGCAAAGCAGAGGCATACTACTCATGTCGGGGTTCGCTCTGAGGCTGTGGACTCGGTGCCGTGGATGCGGTACGCATGAGTGGAATGATGAGTTAGAAAGCAACAGGCTGAAGCGTTTTCGCTGCCATCGAGAAGACGAATTTCCCAACGGTCAACGTTCCAAGTCGCCGAAGCACTTTCGCTTTCAGGAGGGGGGGAACGAGCTAGTGACAGATGCTGGGGCAGGCAAGTCGATCCTGAAGAGCCAAAACCACCCTGGCTAAGCCAAGGCCCAACTGGCCATGGCTGTCAGCGCCACCCTGGATGCCACCGTCAAGGACGTCCTCCCGGCGGAGTTGGCCAAGCTGGAGGAGCAGGAGAGTCCGGAGGCACAGCGGACAGCAGCAGAGGAGGCGCCTGGCGCGATGCGGAGACCAAGCACGATGAGGCTGTGCGGTCGGTGGTCCGCCTTCGCGAGTCCCTCGCCTTTGCCGATCAGAAGAAGCAGAGGGCGGCGGTCGGTCGTCTTGGCTAAAGCAGCAGCAGCAGCAGCAGTAGCAGCTAAGTAAACGGTAGCTCACAGCCTAGCTCGCGCAGGAAGTGTTCTACCAGATGGCCGTGCCAAGGCCGAAGATGAGAAACAGATCTTCAAACTATCATGGGATGAGTCTATATTCGCTGGCATCGGCGAGTTCGAGCAGGCCGAGAAAGATATCATGATCAATCATGAGAAGAAGCTCAAAGCGGCGAAGGAGGCCCTCCCAGGTCGCGAGGTTGAGGCCAAAGTTGCAGTCAACTCAGCAGGAGTCGCTGCTGGCAGCGCCGAGGGCACCGAGGCGGCAGCGGAGGCGGCTGCGGCAGGGGGCGCCTCAGTCAGCAGCGCCTTTGCTGACAGTGGTGAGGCTGATGGTGGTGCCGCAGCAGCAGCTCGTGATGAGGCGGTGCAAACCGAGGCGCAGAAGTTTTCGGAGGCTAGGTTTGCTGATGCCGCAGCCGTGAAGGAGCGGAATGGGAAGGGTCTCGCCGCAGGGTCTGCCAAGGCCAATGGCAAGGGCTTCGCCCCTATGTGATCGTCCGCGTCGGCTCCTGCGGCTTTGGCGCAGCGGCCAAAATATTCTACGGCGCAAAGTGCGAACTCGCCGACCCCTTCCTCTTCAATAGACAGGTCTATGTCGCCAACGAGCTGTGCTTCGACGGGTGGATCATCATTGGGAACGCCCAGTGCAGACTAGCGGAGGGCAGCTACTAGTACGGCAATGTCAGGCTCATCTTTGAAGGGTGCCCTCCCAGTGGACGATGACCCCATTAATTACTGGTGCGGACGATCCGGTCACATCCGCTATGTTCGGCAATGTCACATGCATGAATGAAGAGGTTGGCAATATTGGGATCGGGATGAATGTCAATTTACAAACATGGTTGTTGGCTGAAGCACATGTAGACCGGCGTGACTTTCAACAGTACGAGGTACTACGTTTTCATGCGAATCCTGCACGCGAAAATCGTCATGGTCAGGAAGCCAGGGCCAACGAAGGAGGTGAATGGGTAATCAGCCTAGGTCACCTTCAAGTGCGCAGCATTGGACCCGCTTGCAGTACTCAGGTTGTGAGAGTGGGCGAAGGTCACACACTGGACGGGGTGATGCCTGTTGTCATTCAGATGTTTGGAGATGCTGTGGCTTCTGTCTCTATGGCATCAAAACAATTGGTTTCACTGGTGCGGATGTGCTCATACATCACCACCATGCTGCATGCTTTATAATTTCCATGCGCTGCGGTGGGAGACTTCAACATAGAAGCGTCAGCCATCACGAAGTCGGCCTTCGCCGCTCGAGTGGGAGGACACGTTTTAGTTCCAGATGTGCAGTACGCATGCGACGCAAGTGCTGCAGGTCCGACAATCGATTACGTCATGCGCAGCACGGCGGCGCTGGCGCACGCGAAGGCTGTCCAGCCAGTCTTCCTTCGCCATGGAAGACTCACATTGGGCTGGCCGTACAGCTCAGACAACCTGGAGCACCTCTTTCTATCTGCAATTTGGCGGCGGCGGCTAAACTGCCGCATATGGCGAGGCCAGGCACGGAGCCGACAACCGCCTCGAACTCTAGCCGCGCCCGTGACGAGCCCAACGCTGCCAGGCAGGAAGCAACAATCAAAATGGGGTGACGAGGTGATGGCGACGCCCCTTTTTTTATGGGCGGCTGCGCCAGGGGCCCCGAATGCAGGGCACCTGCCCACCCCCAAGGACCGTGATGCCCCCCATGTGCGACGGGAGCGACCCACCAGCAAAACCGGGGGCGGATCGGAGACCCAGAGGTGAGGGGAGGATGACGGGACCCCCTCCTTGAACGCCGCGAGCGTCGAGGGCCCGACCGCCTTCCCACCTTGCTCCTCGAGGGGATCAAAAAAGTGACAGAAACATCAAAACTCGGAGGTCCACGCGGATTTCTCGGATCAGCGCTGGACCCCCGTCCCTGGCGCGCCGAGCGCGCCAGGGGCGGCGCCGGACGCGCCGCCAGTGGGCCCCAGCGCCGATCCGAGAAATCCGCGCGGACCTCCGAGTTTTTATGTTAATGCCATTTTTTTGTTCCCCTATCCTCCTCCCTGTCAAACGACACCGCTGCCACTGCTCCCCGCTCGCGCGCGCGCGAGGGCAGGGAGGCGCGGTCTCCAAGCCCTCCGCAATCTCCGTAGGGGGCCCTCCGCGGTCGAGCCCCCCCCACCCACGCCCAGACCCCCGCCCCCGCACGCGGCGGAAGGGCGGGGGCCCCCAGAGGAGGGGGGCCCCCGCCGTGGCAGGGCCCCCCAGGGAGCGGGGGTTCGAGCCTATCCTTATGTCGGGCCTGTCCCCCTACAGGGGGATCGTCGACGAAAAATAAAGGATACCCCAAAAAGGTAAAAAAATATTAGAAAAATTGTCCCCAGACTATGTTTTGGCTATTTTTTGATTATTTTGGGGGTATGTTTTATTTTTCGTCGAAAATCCTCCTGCAGGGGGACAGGCCCGACTTGAGCCTATCCCGCAGGTACGCCACCCCACCGCTCGAAGACCCCCTCCTGCACGGAGGCCGCTGCCGAGCTCAGCCCGGGACACGACGCAAGGCGAACGGTCGACGGCCCCTGAGCGGAAACGTATTCCAAGCGGCCATGCGCTGCAACTGCGCCAGCGGTGCCGCGGCGGGCGCAGCCCCCCTGGCAGCCCACGGGCTGCCGCCTCCTCGCTGGCGCCCTCTTCTGCCAGAGCGCTGCTCCAACCGCTCAAGCTCCACCCGCGCGACGTCGTCAAAGGCGCACTGAGCGGGGCTGTCACCACGGCTCGAAAGCACGCGTCGTTCGCTGCTCCCGTGGCCGTGCCCAGCTGCGGGCGCCCCTCCAAGACGGCCGCTCCCCCCTCGAAGATCGACTCGTAAGGCTCTTCGGCGGCATGTGCCCCCCCAGGTCCGCGGCCGCCACGTCGTTTTCATCTCAATGTCGCCGGGGTCATCTGCCCCGTGGCCCTGACCGCGCGGTAGCCAGTCCAGGCCCGGCGCGCCATTTTGCGCGGCCTCCGCTCCTCCGAGAGCTCAATGAGGAGGACCTTCAACGGCCACTCGTTCGACCTGGCCGCCGACGCTGCGCGGGCGTTCCCCATGTTGTCCGTCGGCCCCGTCATCTTGATGTTCGCCCTCTCCGGCGGCCCCCCCAGGCCTCGGGACGGCTTCGAGCGGAGGATCGTGCCGAGGAGCTCCGGCGCCGCGATGACCCGGCTCGGGTCGCATACCCTGCCCGCGCCCAAGGGGACCATTCCTTCCCCACTGCCAGCGCGTGCCGACGAGCTCCTCGCGTGCTGCCGTCTGGTGGCATGTCCCAGTCGCCCGGCCAGCAGCGCCCCCCCCTTCGCCTTCGCACCCAAGCGGAAGTGGCAAGCGCTCCCGGTTTTGAACTTGACAGGCGCGTCCGATCTTTGCCCTCTTGCCAGCGCTTGCCGATCCACGTCAGCACGGGCCTGACAACCCACGGTTGGGGGGGCCTCCTCGTCGCTTGCCCTCAAGACGCTGGCGAGCCAGGCGCGCACCAGCCCCAGGAGCGGCCCCTCCCAGGGAAGGACCATCGCCGCGAGACTCTGTCGCTCCTCCTCCTCCTCCTCCTCCTCCTCCTCCTCCTCCTCCTCCGCCTCATCCTCCTCCTCCGCCTCCTCCTCCTCCTCCTCCTCCTCCTCCTCCTCCTCCTCCGACCGTCTCCCAGCACCATACTGCTGCCCAGGCTTCACTCGCCTCCGAGAGGCCAACGGCGTGAGCGGCGCGGCCGAAGTGGAGGCCGACCACGTCGACCTCGAGGCCGCCCCGCGCCCTGGCCCTCTGCACCGGGCGGCCGGAAGCGCCGAGAAGGACGATCATGAAAAGCGCTGCGAATTTCTAGGCCCGCCTTGGCCCGGTCGCCTCCAGGTCGTCGGCGTCGGCGAGCTGTTCCACGGACCAGTCGCTGCCCAGCGGGCGGGAGCTCACCCGCAGTCCCAGCCCCGAACAGCCTGGCCCCCCACTTCTGAAGCGCTGGATCTGCCAAAGAGGTGTTGAGCTTCGATCTCGCCGGCCAGCAGGCCCCACCCGTCCTCGCGGGCCCTGGCGAGCCACTGCGCCGCGCGGCGACGCGCCAGCGTGCGGGCTGGGCCCCCGCCCCGAAGGGTCGCGCGGAGACCCGCCACTGTCGTCGCGCTCGCGCCCCTCGGCTGGCCTTTGCTGGCACCGCCAGCGCCGAGAGGCGCCGCCTCCTCCTCCTCCTCCTCCTCCTCCTCCTCCTCCTCCTCCTCCTCCTCCTCCTCCTCCTCCTCCTCCTCCTCCTCCTCCTCCTCCTCCTCCTCCTCCTCCTCCTCCTCCTCCTACTCCTCCTCCTGCTCCCTCCTCCTCCTCCTCCCTCCTCCTTCCTCCTCCTCCTCCTCCTCCTCCCCTCCCTCCTCCTCCTCCTCCGCCTCCTCCTCCCCTCCTCCTCCTCCTCCTCCTCCTCCTCCTCCTCCTCCTCCTCCTCCTCCTCCTCCTCCTCCTCCTCCTCCTCCTCCTCCTCCTCCTCCTCCTCCTCCTCCTCCTGGTCGAGCATCGAGCCTGGTGTTCAGGCGGACGGCCACGCGTGCGCGGCACGCCGCGCCTGGTCGGGCACCGTCGGCCCCACGGCTGGGCAGCCCTGGCGCGCGCGCAGCGGACGAGGTGCACGATCGTCTTGGGCCCCACGACGCCGTGCGCGCGCACGAAAAAAGCCGCGCACCGCCCCCACCGCACGCACGCGCACGCTCACTCCGCGCTGATGCGCGCGCGGCCCGTGATGCTGCCCTCTGCGCACTCCGAGTCCCGGCGGGGTCGCGCCGTCTTCGGCGAGGGAGCTCCCTCTCTCGCCCCGGAGCTTGATCCGTCGAGGCTCCCATCGGGGCCCCCGTCTGCCCCTCGCCCTCCGTCTGGTCAAAAAGATAGTTCCCTCAGCGGCGCCTTCCCCGCGCGGAGGTCCACGGCCGCCGCCGCCGCCGCCGCCGCCGCCTGCTCGAGCGTAGCACCCCCTCGGACGCGGGCTCGTCTGCCGAGGGCGCCGGACGCAGGCCGAGGAGGTCGCAGTCGTGGAGCACCCTGCGGACCTCCGCCGAGCGGGCCGCCCTCTGGGGGGGGTGCTCCTCCTCGGCGCCCCGCTGTACTCATTCTGCCCTCCTCCTCCTCCTCCGAGCGGCGGCTCCAGGTGAGGTTCCCCCTTCCCACGTCGCGCGGCGAGTCGCTCGGCCAGCCCGCCCGTGCGCTGCCCCGCTCACGCCGCCTCGCTGGGGGGGGGGCCAGCCCGTGCAGCGCCCGTCGTCGAGGGCGAGGGTGCCGCCCCTCCTCGGACCACTGGATCCGCAGCGCAGCAGAGCACAGTAGAGATAGGTCCGGCCTGTCCCCATACGAAGGGATTTTGGACGAAAAACTAAAAATACCTCCCCCCAAAAAATACTCCAAAAATATTCAAACATACTGGAAAAAATCGTCCCCATACTACTTTTTGACGATGCTTGAATGTTCCTCCTGTAGAGGGACAGACCCGACTTAACAGTAGAGTTCAACGCGGCTCGGCATGATACATCTCAGGCCAGCGCGACACGGCCCAGCATCGCCCCTCGCACGGGGCAGCACCATCGACACCTTCAGCGCCGAAGTTCCCCGTCGCCCAGTCGGATGTCTTGGAAACGTCCCCTGCTTCGCAGTCCTGTACTCCTTCATGGGTTCGTGGGTCGATCATGTCAGGGACCGTCTCCCTCCAGACACGTTTTCCTTCATGGTGACAAGTACTCCGGATTTCGCCGCAAAAGGGGGGTGGTCTGATTTTGGGGGGGTCTTCTTGGAGCTGTCTCGGAGGGCTTCGCGGGGCCTGGGCGAGAGGGTCTTGAACCTGCTCGCCCGGGAGGGCTGTGATCCTCTCCGCCTTGTACGACATCTGGAGCACACGCACTACGCCTGCCTCCGTCCCCCGACCTGCCTGCCCTAGGGGGCAAACAAACCTACCTCGCTTTTGACCACCCTCGCTTCCAAGAGATACCAAGCGATGCCAAACTACGGCCTGTGCTGGTCAGGCCGCTTGACGAGGAGGCGCGTGATATGGCTCGGTTTTGCCTGCAAGCGAAAGCGGGGTAGGTAATTCACGCTCTGATGCCCTCGCGGCTCCTCGCCCTGCTCCGCCCCGTCGCGCCGCGCCCTGCCCTGCCACGCCCTGCCCCGCCCTCCGTCTGCCGCTGCCTACCTGCCGCGCCCTGTCGTGCCGCGCCCTGCCCTGCCGCCCTGTCGTGCCGCCCTGTCGTGCCGCCCTGCCCTGCCGTCCTTGCCCCGCTCCGCCCCGTCGCGCCGCGCCCTGCCCTGCCGCGCCCTGCCCCGCCCTCCGCCTGCCCGCCTGCCTGCCGCGGGGCGCCTGCCTGGCGGCGCCCGCCCCGGGGGGTCTGCCCGCCTGCCGGCCGGCCTGCCTGCCAGGTCGCCTGCCCACTCCAGCCCGCCTGCCAGCCTAGCCTATATGTGTCTCTGTTGTGTTCCCTCTGACATATAAACATATATATACATATACGTATATATTCACACATACATACATACATACATACATACATACATACATACATACAGACAGACAGACAGACAGACAGACAGACAGACAGACAGACATGCATGCATGCATGCATACATACATACATACATGCATGCATGCATGCATGCATGCATGCATACATACATACATACATACATGCATACATACATACATGCATGCATGCATGCATGCATGCATGCATGCATAGATACATACATACATACATACATGAATGCATGCATGCATACATACATACATGCATACATACATGCAGACACACACACACATACCTACCTACCTACCTACCTACCTACCTACCGGCATACATACATACATGCATATATACATACATACATACAGCTCCCTCTGACTATACATGTGCGCATGCAGATACAAACATATGTATACAATATCACCATCAGCACCACCACCATCATCATCAGCCAGCATCAGCATAATCAGCACCATCATCATCCTCATCAACAACATCAGCATCGTCATCATCATCATCATCATCATCAGCAGCAGCATCGTCATCATCATCATCATCAGCAGCAGCAGCATCATCATCACCATCATCATCATCACCAACAACATCATCATCGACAACAGCATAAGCAGCATCATCATCAGCAGCATCATCATCAGCATCATAATCATCATCAGTATCATCATCATCATCATCATCATCATCCTCATCATCAGCATCATCACAATCATCATCATCGCCATCAGCATCAGCATCATCATCAACAGCATCATCATGACGCCCTATTCCTTATCAATACATACTATTTACTCCGACTCTGCCACGTAGCCGGTCGATAGCACCCCAATCTGAGGGGGGGGGGCTCCCGACCTGTCAAAACACAAAGCGAAGCCTACGCGATAGCTCCCAACAGGGAGGTCATGTCGCCCGCGATGACAACTTGCCCACGAACCCACCTGCGGCGGCCGTCAATCCCACCCGCAAGCCACCCCACCATAAAGATCATCTCTCCTCTCCTTGTAACAACATCGGCCGCAGCGAGTGCAACGTCGACGACGACGACGACGGCGACGGCGAAATGTGCGGAAGGGGTGGGATAGGGGCGCACATCCCGCGTCGCTCTCGCCTCCGCGCCGCGCCCCCTTCGCCAGAGGCTCGAAAATCCCGCCGGGGCGCGGCTCGCGCGCCTCGCACGCCGCTTTCGTCGACGCGCGAGCGATCGAGACTTGCGGCTCTCGCCTGGGCACCCCGCGGGCTTCGCCTGAGGGTGCTGTGTTCCCGCCTCGGCGCGGCGCCTGCGCTCCGCCCGCCGATGCTTTTGGGGGGCCCTGCGCGAGCGGGCGCCTCTGTCGCC
>CAUYUJ010017016.1:232306-252203 GCA_963575745.1 Prorocentrum cordatum | reverse complement strand
CGTAAACCACGTGCACGGGCACAGACAGCGCTAGCGGTGGCGACGAGCTTCGTGCGAGACAGTCAACATGCATGGGGCTAGACGCCGCCAGTATTGGCGACGACCTTCGGGGGCTGAGACGCAGGGCGCGGGGCGAAACGGGGTCAGGTAGGTCAAAACCTCGGTTGTGCACGGCCGAGCTTTGAACTGCACAAGCCGTGGGCATGGGGGGGCAGGGCTAGTCGGGGTTGGTGGGCGACGCTTGGGTGCGGAAGCCCGGTGCACGGGGTTCGGCGGCGGGTCCAGTCGGAGCTGGCGGGCGGCGCAAACCTTTGGTGTGCGTATGCCCAGGGCACGGCGTTTCGCGGGCCCAGTGGGCGGGGGCGAGCGGCGGGTGCGCGAGGCTGGCGGCGGCGTGATCGCAACATGCGCGAAGTCAGGTCATGGGGCTGGGCGGGGCTGGGCAGGCCTGGTGACGGCGACGAGCCTCTGTGGACGCAAATCGGGCCATACAGTTTGGCAGGGATTGTCAGGGGCTGAAGTCGAACACGATCGTTTAGGACACTCGAGAGGGCATAGCACCATTTCCGAGGGCCGCAGTGCTCCAGGAGCGCAGAAGGAAGGACATGGGACGCGAAACGGAGGACACGATGGCACCTCTCATTCGGGAGGGCCGGCCTACCAATCCAACTCGACCGTTGGGGGCTGTTTTCGGGCCTGGGCGCGCGAACCCAGCGCGTGCGGCGCAGCGGGCCAGGTCGGGGCTGCAGGGCGGTGACGGGCCTCGGGGATCACAAAGCCCAAGGCACCTGGCCAGGGTTGGTGGGAGGGCGGCTGGCTCGTGGCGTGCAAGGGAGGGGACATGGGGCTAAGCGGCGCAAGGCTGTTCGGGACTCGCGGTGTCGACGGGCTTCGGGGGGGCGCAGGCCAATGGCATGATTATTTTCCCCCACGACAGCGACATGAAAGCCTGATGCGTCTGTGGCTGCCTCTTGACGCATGCCACCACGGATGTGCGCAGCAGGAGGGGAAGCATATCAGAGGAGGGCACCGCCAAGGGCATGGTGCTACTGGGGTCAATGGGCGGCGCCGGAATCCCGCAGAGGCATATCTTCATCAAGGGCGCAGGGCGACGCGGGGTCGGTCGGTGCTGCCTGGCAGTGGCGATTTTCGGGAGGCGCAGGCCAGGAGCACAGGGCGAAGCGAACCCAGACGAGAGCTCGGGGCGCGCGAACCACGGGATCTTACTCATACCCGAAAGTCGAACTGCTGTCGCGAGCACGGCCAAGGAAAACCTGGGGTTTGCCGGGTTTGCCCCCAAACCGCGCCCCATTCACGCCTAGCGCCGCTTGCTGCTGGCAACCTCCGTTCGCTGTGCCGTCGTGCGAACAGCTACGCTATCGTGCGGCCGCTGGGGACAAAGCGGACTTGTAGGAGAAGGTGTTTTGTGCTGGTGGGGCCAACTTGCGCAGTATGACAGACGGCCAGCTGCCTCGCGCCGAGAAGCGAATGAGTGGCTACGGGCACCACGACAGGAGGGGGAGACGCGAGGTGGGAAAAGCACAACTTGGAGGCGCATTCTGGGGACCTTCCTGGAGACAATCGCTCCACTCGTGCGTCGAAGCCGCGTCGAGCGTCCGTCGATTCGAGTCGAACTGCAGTCTACCTGGAGATCGAACAGATCCACCAGGTGTGTCCCAGGAGGGTCCCCCAGAACGAGCACCGAGCACGACAGCACAACACTGATGGGAGCCGACCCTCGGTCTCCGACTCGGGAGGGGGAGGACGAGGAGGAGGAGGATGAGGAGGAGGAGGAGGAGGAGGTGGAGGGAGGAGGAGGAGGAAGGAGGGGAGGAAGGAGGGGAGGAGGTGGACGGAGGAGGAGGTGGAGGAGGAGGGGAGGAGGGTGGAGGAGGAGGAGGGAGAGGGTAGGAGTGAGGAGGAGGAGGAGGTGGAGTGGGGGAGAGAGGAGGATGAGGATGAGGAGGAGGAGGGTGGAGGACGAGGGGGAGGAGGAGGAGGACGGAGGAGGAGGAGGAGGATGAAGAGGTGGAGGTGGAGGAGGAGGAGGAGGAGAGGTGGAGGAGGAGGCCGGAGGAGGAGGCGTTAGGAGGAGGAAGGAGGAACGAGGAAGGAGGGGGTGGACGGAGGAGGAGGAGGAGGAGGGAGGAGGAGGAGGAGGAGGAGGAGGTGGAGGGGAGGAGGGGAGGAGTAGGTTGGAGGAGGAGGAGGAGGTGGTGGAGGAGGACGGAGGGGAGGAGAGGAGGAGGAGGAGGAGGAGGAGGATGGGAGGAGGAGGCGGAGGAGGAGGAGAGGAGGAGGGAGGCAGGAGCAGGAGAGGAGGAAGGAGGAGGGAGGAGGAGGTGGTGGAGGAGGTGGGGAGGAGGAGGAGGAGGAGGAGGAGGAAGGTGGAGGAGGAGAAGGGGAGGGGAGGAAGGATGAAGGAGGAAGCAGGAGGAAGAGACCTCGGGAAAGACCTCGATGTCCTAGCCTTGGTCGTCGGGGGCGGCAGCGCCAACGGGGACGGGGCTCTCGGGCCGCTTCCCGTGCCCTTCTGAGCTCGGCCCCCGCCCGCGGGCGGGGGGGCCTCTCCGCAGCTCGCGCAAGCGGTTCCGAACAACCGGCCCACGCTGCCCACTTCCACGACACGCCTGACCGGGAGGACCCCGCAGAGTCCAGACGTTTCATTTTCCCGAAGGTGAAGCGTTTCTGAAAGGGCTCCGGATAGTGCTTTTCTTTTCCCTCTCGGAAGGCTGTAGCCCAGTCGTCGACTTCCACGAGCACCTGAGCTTTTGAGGTTTCCTGAGGACCTTTGAACGAACCAGCAGGGCTCCAGGCGGGTCCAACTCGCGGAAGGCTCCGCACAAACTGCAGCAGACAGAGGGTGCAGGCGTCCAGGCACGGTGCCCTTCACCGGGCCTGCAGGGGGGTGGTCTCGAGGATCTGGGCGGTGCTTCCAAACGTCAGGCACCGGATGCACCCGAAGGCTCCTCTCGGAAGCCAGACTGGGTCGAGCTCGCCCTCGGGAGGCGCAGTATCGTGGGTCAGCCGCGGGGCGACGCGGCGCCCGTTCTGGCACCGTTCTCGCGCACAGGGGAGGAGAAGCAAGGGCCAGCCGAGCGGATGGTTCTGGCCAGGAACTTGCCTGCGCACTGCACCAGCTAACGGGGCCTTTTGATCCTGGTCCGAGCCTCATTGTCTGACGGGTGCATCTTGGCTCCCGCTCTGGCGGCCTCGTCGGCTGCATTGTTGCCGAGGCGGCGCCGGCGGGTATCCTAATCAAGACCGTCATTTTGCACTATCGCATGACCTTCGGCCTTGATCACGCTCGCCTCTCCCCCTTTCCTGAACGCGCTCCCAGCCCCCCTCCCGCTGGTCAGCGCAGGCGTGCAACGCGCCTGTGGTCTCGGTGCGGCAGTGGAAGCTGCAAACCACCCAGTCGCAGTCCGAGTAAGACGCGCACCGTCCGAGGGCCACGTCTCAACGTGCGTCTGGAGCGCAAAAAGCTCAGCAACCTCAGAGCCCTGATGGAAGCCTGGCAGGGGCCCGCGCAGGGGGACCAGGACACCGAAGCCGCCCGAGTACCTCTGCACCGCGCCCTCCGGCCTGCTTGGCGCAGTCTGCTGCCATTGCCTGCGGGCGCATGGCAGGACCCATCCCCCAAACGCGGCCCCTTCGAGGGCTTCCGGGGCCGGCCTGGCACGCCCGTGCGCGAGCAAATCCAACGTGGTGCGAGGGGGCCCAGGCCTCGGGTTCGGCCGCCAGCGCGTGGCTCCACCGTCGGAATGCCTCGCCGCTCCCTCGAAGAGCGAAGGGGGGACCACATAGTCGCGCGGATATCCCCACATGCGCGCGCAGTCACTCCAACGCCAATAACCCACAGTGCAGAAATTCATACCGAAGAGCTAACACAAGGGGCTATCGCGCAGACCCACACTGCGCAGCCTCTCATCACCCTAGAAACCGTTGGCAGGTAAGCACCCGAGGGTAGCACTATGCATGCCACGCCACTCTTCCTTCGACCGTTGGGTGATGAGGGCCTTGGGAGAGGCGAGGGGAAGTGTGCGCGCGAGAGGTGGCACATGTTTCTTTCCTCGCGATGGGCCTTGTCAAAGAGCCAACCGTTGCCTCCCCACTTGGCCGCCATCTAGGCCATCTGCGGGCACTCGCGACATAAGTATGAAACTGTGCCATCTGCCGTGCGTGCCTAGCCGACGCCAGGCCCTGAGGTCAACTGGTCCTGAAAAATGAAGCTAGCGCCGCAGGTGCAGGGCCCCTCGCCGCGCTCCAAGCGATACTGACCTCTCTAAAGACCTTGTCAGCAGCGAAGAGCACCCTGCTGACTTGATCACGGAACAGCCAAGCTTCCCAACACGCCGAGGCCAACATCGCAATAGATTCACCGCGCACGGGCACGCTGGGTTAATAGTAGGGATGGGGCGACTGGCCACGTGAGTGAAGGGAGCCGCCCGAGCAGCCCTGCGACGCGCCAGTATCCCGCTCCACGAACGCCCCGTCGCCCCAGGTCCCAGTGGTGACCAATTTTATGCTGGCGGGCTGGATTGACGAATGGCACGGCTATTGATGCAACGTGTCTTGACCCTCGCCAAGCGTCCGAGGCGAGTCTGGGCTCCCGCCTTCGTACCGCGGGCAAAGCCGCAGCCCAGATTGCGGGCGGGGCCTGCCCTGGCTGTAACCTGCGCTGGGCACCTGCGCCCCAGCTCGATTGCCGTTTGCGCGTCGTTGTCCACTACCTTGCCCTTCTGTCTTCGCATTCAATCGGGAACTCGCCTCCGTCAAGTCCTGCTCCGCCTGTCGGTGTGCCGTGCACATCTGCTGCGCCGCCTGCATCCGCGTGCTCTGTCGCCGCTGTCGACGCGCCTGGGTGCCCCGTCAAGCTGTCGGGAACCGACGGGACAACAGCGCGCGTCATCAGGTCGGCGACAGAACGCCCGACCACCGCCCCTCTCATGGGTGTGGTCGCCCCAATGGCTCCACCTTCGCACGTGAACAGCCGTGGCGTGGATTGGAGCGAGGCCAAGCCTCGACGCAGCTTCGCGTCGAACCGCAGCTACTTCGCCTTCTACTGTAGTAGCAACCAGCTGATGTGTTCATGTGCCTTGGACGAGTCGAGTAGTATAGACAAGCATCTGGCTCGTGGCCGTCGCCCTTTCGCTGGCAGCCGACTGCCTCCAAACGCGCGCCTCGCAATTTTGGCCTTCCGTTCGGGAGATGCAGTCCCTGTGCGCAAGATCTGTCCAGCGTAATCAAATTGTTGAGCGTAGCCAGCGCGTCGCGGGTCGAACCGTCCTTGGACGCGCGCCAATCGCGCGCGTTCCTCCGTCGGTTTTCGGCGGGAGGACCTCGCGCATCACGCGCGTGGCTGCCGATCCGCGGTCGAAAATGCACCCCCGCAGCTCCAGCAATCGCTGCAACGCGCCTCAGAGGACAACAAATGCTTGGCGGCGCGCACCGTCACAGCCAAATCCTGGGTCTGATTTGGAAGCGCGGGCTACCTTCCTGACCTCTTCCACCGTGGGAAGCGCCACTCCGCCTAGATCCTCCGGGCAACTCACCGCGTCGATGCCCCCTCCGGTGCTCCAGAGGTCATGCCGCGGCTGCGTGGCGTGGCGGGCCTCCTCCACCAGAGATCCCGCCTTGTTTGTGCGCGCCCCGGGCGCATCCTGCTTTATCCATCTGATGGCCTTCCGCCCCCCTCCGTCCGCAGTAGAAGATCTGGACCGCTCTGCACTCTGCCCACGCTCTGTAGCACCGGTGGAATGCTTGGCTTCAAGCTCAATCCGCACACCTCTCCAAATCGCTCACCCGGTCGTCTAAGCCGGTCTCCCTGCGCGTCTCGACCCGTCGTGCCTAGAGGCGCCATGCCGTCGGCCGATCGAGCCATTCGGCGGCCTGCGGTAGCAGGTGGAGTGCCGCAAGCCGCACGCGTCCTTCCGAGGATCCCCCCTTCTCAGCACCGATGCAAGTTCCCAACTCCAGTCGGAGTCTCCGCGCAAGCTGATGCCAGTGAACTTCGCCAGCATCCGCAATGCATCCTGCATGTGCCTGGCTGCGGCAGCGCGCGGCTAGGGAAGGCCGTGCCAGCCGCAACCCCGCGCTGTGTCGGGGGTGTTCCTGCGGTAGCTTGGCGCCGAAATTCTGGATCCCTTCGTCCTCGCATCTGCTCAACCGACCCCGAGAGGCTGCGTCGATGTCGAGCTCCTGATTGTCAGGCGCCCTCTGCGTCGATGATGGCGCGCCATCCCAGGTGCGGAGAGGAAGCCGTGGGGCGGCCCGACTCGCTGTCCGGGCGCGAAGGCGCACGGGGGGTGTGCCGTGGAAATCGTGAAAAGGGGATCTGCTGTATGTCCAACGTTGAGGATCACTCCAGTGTGAAGGGTCACGGACGGTCCGTCGAAGGTGGTCGCCTAGCAGCCATGTAGGTCGTTCGTAACGCAGAAATAGTCGATGAACCTCGCGCTGCTGTCCGCGTAGCAAATTTGTTGCCGTGCGCCCGCCGCTGTGCCCATCACTTCCTTCGGCCAGCCTGCGGTGTTCAAGGTATCTGGGATGTTTTGCTCATGTCCACATAGTGATCAGGGCCAGCCAACGGCATGCTGCGCGCCTCCAATCTGAGAGAGGGTGTCCCGACCGACGTCCTCGAGGTCCTTGCTGGCGTGAAGGTGCAGAGCAGCCAGCGCCTGTCCTTTCTTGGGGCCGAATTCAGCTGCCCGGAATGATTGTCGAGCAATCCCATCTGCGTGAATGCTGTCGTCCTCGAAGCAGAAAAACCATGCGTGAATGCACTGAGAACCATTCTCCTCCGGTCGCACCGTTGCCGTTCCCAGTCCTTCTAACGGGACTGAACTCAGACTTCCGGGGGCCTTAACTGGCTTCATCGCCAACAATAACCTGCTCTCCTCCAAGTCACTTCCCTCTGCCATTTGCGTGAAATGGGGGCCCTGGCCCGTCGCATTCGTAAATGCGATCTTGCAACCTTGCCATGGTGCTGCCTCTTGCAATCGGTGTGTTTGCCGTGATGCGTGTTCCTGACCCTGCCGGGCTCGCGCGCCAGACTGGCAGCTCGTGTCGGCATCGGCCGCGTGGCCCCAGCTCGAAGCCCCCCGTCGGCGACGCCCCCCCCCGCGAAGTAATGGCGGTGGCGGTCCAGGTGCTGCGCCTCGTAGTCGTAGTGTCTAGACCGTTGTCTGTGGCTGGAAAGCCCCCCTTAACTGGTCGTCTGCCAGCGTCGTCACCAAACCTGGAGCATGCGTTCGCCTCCTCCTCGCCGCTGGTTGTCGGGGCAATCCCCGCCAGCGCCAGCATCATGCGCGCCGTGGTCCTTGGCAGGCCCGGGTGACAAGCGCGTGACCGCCGAGCGAGTCGGCGCCGTCTTCCCATGCCAGCCCCCCGACGTGTCGCCACGCCGCCGCGCTTCGAAGCAATCGCACCACCCATGCTGCCTGCGTCTGACTGTCTCGGGGCCCGCCGAGGGCCGCAGCGTCGACGGCGCCATTGTTGCTCGTGCACCGATTGGAATGCCCGCGCCACTTGTCGCGCAACAGCGCGGTTGAACTCGGCCCCCCCCCCCCGGCGACCCCTGACCCCAGCCGGCGCGTTCCCTCGTGACGGGCCCGGCCCGCCATGGGCGCCGGCCCCGCTGGGGGTTTTGAGCTTTTAAGGGCCCACGCCGCGGCGTAGGCGATGCCATCGGCGTCCATGCATCGTCGCAACCCGTGACAAATCCAGACGCTCGCCGAGGCGCGCGTGCGACGGACGACCCCTGATCTTCGGCACCTGAGCGTCGCGCTGGGCGCCCGCGTGGACATCTGTTTCCTCCTCGCATTCGTCGCGCGACGATTGCTCCGATGCTCGCGGCGGGTCGAAGCGCCAGCGTCTCGCCTGCCTGCGAGCCGTGCAGAAGTCTTCGCACATGTCGCTTGCGAGTTCGAACTGGGCCCGCGAAATGTCGCGGCGCCCGTCCGCATCAGCTCGCTCGGGGACCGCCGCCCTCGTCATGCCGTGGGCCAGCAGCTCGAACGCGTGTGGGGCGATGCCAACGGCGCTGCCCCTCCTCGCCGTTCCAGATTTGCAGGTCGGGGAGCCAGTGCGACGCGTGGGTGCGCGGGGCGCGTTCTGGCCGAGGGGGAGGGGGGGTGGGTTCCCTGCCCCCCCAGCCCTGGGGTGCATGGGGACAGGCGCGGCAGCTCCGCCCCCGGGGGCATTTGCCCGTCGTGGCCTTGTATTTCCCGGCTGAAGAGACAGTTTGACCACTTCCCCCGGGGGTGGGGGGCTGCGTCGGATTGACGCTCTTGCCGGCGGCTCCGAGCTCCAGGGGGCCCGGGGGGGGAGGGGGCGCGACGGGGGGGCCTTCGGGGTTGGGGCGGCGGAGGGGCGGGGGGGTGGGCAGCGGGCGGGCGCCCTGCCACCGGGGCAAATTACATTGCCGCGGTCCCGCTCCCCTCCCTGGCTCACATCTGTTTGCTCGGCGCCGAGTGCAGCCCGCCCGTGGTGGGAGATGAGGGGGCGCCGCGCGCGCTGCTGCAGGGCGCGCGCCCCGCCTCGATGCGGGAGCGCGCCTGGCGGAAATGGCTGGCGCCGGGCCGCGCGCCCGCCCGTCGCTGGGCGCGCGGGGGGGGCTTGGCGCGCGTGGGCGCGGCGCGCGCGGCCCGCCGGGCGATGGAAATGCGGAATATGGAAACGGCGGGGGCGCGTCAGCACAGACGACGCCGCGCGCTGCCGACCCGCGGCTGGGCGCGAGAGAAGCACTTAAGCAACTCCTCGCTGCGCGTCGCCCGCCCGCGGTTGGACGCGCTGCTGCTCTGGGCTTTGAAATCAGAGGGGGCGCGGGCCCCGCTCCCTGCGTCAGCGCCCGCGGCCCGCTAGGCCGCCCGGGCCCGCCGCGCGGGGGAAGGGGGGGGCGCGCCGCGCTGGAGCCGCGACGCTGCTAGGCTGGAGCGACGCTGAAGCGGCGACTCAGGACTTATTGGCCTCTAGGCACAGGTGCTCGAGCCGCGTCGCAGTCGACGCCGTCGTCGCTGTCTGTGCCGCGCGGGGCTCCCAGCCCCGAAGCTTCGGAGCGTTGGATGCCGCGACCCTTGAAAATGATGGCAGTGTCGAGATGTCTCTGCGGGTCGATCCCCATCTTACCTCTCGGCCTCGGGGGCTGGCTGGGGCGCTTCTGCCGGAGAGTCCGCCCGTCCTTTGGGCCTGCGCATGGCCGCGCGCACTCGTTCAGGAAACCGTCGAGAATGAAGCGGTCGGGTCTGTATTCGAGGTTTGCGGATGTCGAAATTTCTCGAAATGGCGGGCCTTCTCCACGATGCGCCCACCGCCTCCTTCGCCGCAACAACATATATGATCCAGACCTCGATGCGTCTGGCTGCTAGTGTCCGGGCACATGTAACAGCTAGTGCAGAAGATGAACGAATGCTCCTCTCCGTCCATAGGGCACCCAATGCATGCTTCTGAATGGGCCAGGGGCGCGGGAACTCTGGCGCACGAGCAACAGCGTCATGCAGGGGTGTAAACGGGCTGTCATCATCCTGCCCGGCGAAGGCGATATTCGTCTTGCTCTGTGAAAACTCAAGGCGATATTCGTCTTGCTCGTAGAACCTTATCTCGAACTGGGCAGCTCAAGCGGTCAGCATCTTGTCAAACCTCTTGCCCCCCGCGCACGAACCTGACGTACTCCTCGCTGGCAGTGTGGAAGCTGGTCGCAGATATGGCAAACTCGTCCACTTCAAAATTGCATTATCGATCGAAGTCGCTGATGATGCCGCCCGTGGCGTCGGCCATGCTGGTGTGGGCTTTGACCTGAGGGATTGACGCTCGGCAGAAGTCATCATTCATCGCCGTGCGTTTCCACATGTGGGCTGGCAGTATACTTTGGCTGCAAGTTGCATTGATTCTGTGACAGCAAAACCAGTGATCGTGTGCAGTCGGAATTGGCCTGCAATGAACCTAAGACGAACTCGTTGGCCACCATGAAAACGTATTCCGTTTCGTATTGAACGTCCCGACGTGGTCACACCTTCCGAGGGACAACCCCATGATACTTGGCCGCGCGCTGTCTGTCAGAACTGTCGACTGCCACCGCCCAAATAAGCCGAACGCAACCCTGGGACCTGAACAGAGAAAGCGCTGCCAACGACGCGTGCGTACTCCTCAAAAACACTGACGTCAAACAGCGCCTATCCACGACAATGATGTCCGCACTGATGGGCCTACCTGACCCATGAAAAAGGCCTGGTCAGGATGAGGAGGGATGCCGCGAGCGAACTTGTCTAGTCGGTCTGCTGACTCGGAAATCATACGGCGGGCTGCTCTCCTGAACTCTGCAGGCATTCTGGTCAACACTGGGTGGGGGGAGGAGACATGCTGGAGAAGAGAAGGGGAATGGGAGGGAGGAGTAGCAACAGCATCACGAGCACACTCAGGATTGATGATGGAGGGGGCGGGAGAGGGAGGGAGGATGAGGAGGATCATGCTGAGGATGGAGAAGGGGAGGGAGGAGGAGGTCCGCCCCCGTGCCTCTGGGCACAAAATGGGCGCGTCCTCAGGTTCCGAGCCAATCCTCAAAGCCTCCATCCTCGCTCCGGAAGGGTCTTCCCAAGGGGTCGGCCCCTCGCTCTCAAATCTCCCTGCGCTTCGCGCGTGCCCCCTTGTTGGGCCCCGGGGGTGGTGGCGCGAGATTTGTTTGGTCCCAGGGGGCTGGAAGACTCATCGAGAGGCCCACGGGAGGCCCCGAAGGCGGCCCAAGAGGACCCCGAGTCGCCGAACGATCACTCCAAGACGCTCAAACTGGCCCCCAAACGGCGCATGAGGCCTCCAAGACGCCCCAGGAGGCCTCAGGTCTTTGACGGATTTGGGTGTTTGCGTTCGTTGAGCATCCCGACGCTGCAAGACGGCCGTCGATGCCCCAAAGACCCCCCCCAGACGGCCCAAGCAGCCTCCACGAGGGCTGCTCCAAAGCGGCCCAAGAGGGCCCCAAGACGGCCCAAGAGGCGCCCCGAACGGCCCAAGACAGCTCCGAGACGGCCTCAAGAGGGGCCCAAAAGAGGGAACACGCACCAAACATCCAGGCCTTCCGCCCGAAGGGGCCCCCGGGAGGCCCCAAGGAGAGCCCAGGAGGCCCCACAAGGCCCCCAAGAGGCCCCCCATCATTGATTGTGTAAAAAATCTTTTGAGGGATTTCAGCATTTGTTTCTTTTCGGCCTTCCGACGGCCCGACACGGCCCAAGAGGCCCCAAAGATCGCCCCAAGATCGCCCAAACAACTTCCAATATGTTCCAAAATTGCCCAAGAGACCCTCCAAACGGCCCCAAGAGGGCCCCAAGACGGCCCAGAAGGCCTCCAAGACGCCGAAGATGGCCTCCAAGACGGCCCCGGAGCACCCCAAGAGGGCCCCACGTCGGCCCAAAGGCCCCCAAGACGGCTTCCGACGGCGTCAAGCGAGCCAGGAACGCCGTAAGACCGGCAAGGAAGCCCCCGAGAAGCCTCCAAAGGCCCCTAAGAGATCAAAAGGATGCCCCGAGATGCCTCTAAGAGGCTTTCAGGAAGCTCCCAGGAGGCCCAAAGAGTGCCCCCAGAGGCTTCCAGGATGCCCCCTCCTCCTCCTCCTCCTCCTCCTCCTCCTCCTCCTGATCTTTCCCGCCATCCCCCCCCAAGTGTTCCCCGAAGGGTTTCCACAACGGCTGGGGGAACACATGGTCAGATAATTAGCTTGGCAGAGCTCTTGCCACAACGCTCGGCCACATGGGCGATTCCAGAAGACAGGGGGCGGCGGAGATTCACCGTTGGCGTCTTCGACATGTATGCTAGTTCTGGATGAGGATGAGCGGGGTTATGAGGATAGAGAAGGAGGAGAGGGGGGAGGAGAGAGGAGACAGGATGATGGAGGAAGAGAGAGGGATACCGGAGACGATGGAAGACTTGGGTTGGACCTGTAGCGTCCTTGGTTCGCGCTTAAGAATAAACTGGGGATCAGAGAATGGCCGTTCAGCACTCAAACATCGCCTTTCGCGGGATCTGAATGCTGCCGCTGGCACATGAGTAGTGCCATAGTGCTCTTTGTGGGGGCGCATAAGCGTGGTCGTGCACTCCTCCATGAGGCACTTGGCCCTGGGACATACAACCGCACGAACTGCACGGGTGTCGCTAATCTATGCGCATATTCATGCACATCGATCCTGCGCTACCAGGGGTTGCCGACCATGGGGCTGAGCGCTGGGTTGTGTCCCTGGCGTGCCGCCGTCTGGCGGTGAAGCTCGGCCTTGTTGCGCGCATAACAGACTTTACAAATCCAGTCGTTTTGGCGCGCAGGCTCCCACCTGTGTGCGCTGGCCAGTCCCGATGCCGTGCCTTGAAGAGTAACGTGGGCTACAGAGGAGGATGAACTCAGAAATCCCTTATCGATTCGGGTGGCGGCGGGGGAATGGAAGAGATGGGAGGGGCGGAAGAAGAACAGAACCCCCCCAGCCAGCAGCATCACTACGTACCCCTTTCCCCGTGCTCGCCACCTGCCGCAGCAGGGCAATGCCTGCCCAGTATCTTCCCGCGACAGTGGTGAGCTGCACTGTCCTCGTCTAGGTGGGCAGTGCGCTGGAATCGAAATCGGGTTCCGCCGCGCTTGGGGGAGAGGGTGGGGGGGAACATCCCAGCAACCTGCAATCAAACATCGACCAGTTGATGGGCAGGCCTTGAGAGGCTCCGCGCCAACAAGACTGGGATTCGGCCTCCGCCACGGTCGGCCGCGGCCTGGAAGTCGCCCTCGGCTCGACAGCTCTTCCGGCCCCTCTGCTTCCCAGAGCATCCCTCCACTGGCCATCGCTCGGACGTCCATTCCCTGTGTTTTTTGAGTTTCGTGCGTGGTTTTTTCGCCAAATGATCAAGGATGCTCCTTGATCGTTCTCGCCGGGAAAAAATGCACACGTCCGAGCGATGCCAAATCTACTCGGCTGCCTGGCCCCGCACGGTGCGCACGGCACGAGCAGCGCCACCCACGCCCGAGGCCCGGCGCGCAGCGATTGCGCCAACCAGCTGGTGCCTCTGGGTGTCGCCCTCCGCTGCCGCACCCCTCCGCTGCCACTCCCGGGCTGCTCCGATGCGGGCCCGCTGCCGAGCAGTCCTCGGCCTCGCCAGTCTGCCATGCGGAGGCAGATGGAGGGAAACGATCTCTATATACACCGACGCCTTTTCCGACCCGGTGCTGGCATTCGCACAGGATCGCGGATCCTGGTGCATGCGGGACCCTGGTGTATACGTTTGTCGTTGTTTCCCGGGAAAAGGGGGGAAAAAGATACACCACACCACCCCGACGTCGTCCCCGAACCTCAAAAAGTCGTGGGATTGAAAAAACAACCCGCCACTGGTAGTGTATATGTTCCAGGTTTCGAGCAAAGGATGCGCAACGACATCTGCATGACGGTGGGGAGAGCAAGAGGAATGGGGTGGCGTACCGGTGCAGACAGCTGCGCCCACCATCGTAAGGAAGCCAGGTGACCTTCCATAGGCTCAGTGCAAGAGTGGGACAGAGCATGCGGGGCCGACAGGGACAGCGTGAGCTGGTTCGGCAAGCGCAGGCAGAGGCGAGGGAAAATGACCTGCTCGGACCAGGCCCTCTACGACACCACGCCCTTTTCCGGATGGCGACGGCGGAGGCGGGGGCTGCCCCCACCAGCTGGCCAAGACGAAGTCAGGACCAGGACAAAATCGGACTGGGGCAAATCGGGGATCTCTGATATCCGGCGGGCGGTTCTGGAGGACATATCAGAGCGCCCTGGAACGCTCTGGAATGATTCTCCTGGTCCTGGCCCTGCCCAACACCTCCCTCCCCCTCGTCCCTTAGGCGGTCTTTCCGCAGCAGGACCCACCCGCTCGAGTGTGACGCCGGCCAGGCCGCCCGGGCGTGTTGGCCCGCGCGCGCGCGCCTTCCGCAGGGATAACGCGGCTACACGAGACCGTTCAAACTTGTGTCGACGTTCGCCTGCACTGAGACGACGCCTCTGCGTCCTTCGGGTGAGGACGAACAATAGGGGAGACTGGCTCAGCTGGAATCGGCGACACGTCGCCGATAGATCGCCGATGGGGCCCCGCTAGCGAAGCCGACCGCTCCTGGGCGGGGTGGGCCATCAGGCCCCCACCGGCGATGGATGGGCGATTTGGTGCCGATGCGCTTCCCCCCCGGGGCCTACGGTGAGGAACTGTTGCTTAGCCTGTCGCTGCGGCGGCCCCGGCCGGCGACACGCTGCGCCCTGCAAGCGGAAAGCGCGTCGCTTCGCTTCTCGGGAGGCTGAAAGAGCTGGGGGGGTGACCATTGGGGACCAGGGCGTTGCAAGCGTGCCGCGCCGAAGCGCGGTGGCCAAGGACCGGCGGCGTGACGGGCTAACTAAAAGTTCCTGACCATATCCCCACTTAGCGTTGCATTTCATCGGGCGAGATGGAATCGGCCAGGCGCAAGAGTGGCCATGGGCCAGGGTGACCTTTGGTGCGCGGCTGCAGGGTTCCGCGGGGGAGGCCAAACCCAAGCAATCCGATCGCGCCGGCCAGTGCTGGTAGGACTCCTGTGTGCCCGCACTGACGGTCACTCGGGCGAAAGCTCACTCTTGCACGTGTCAGATGGAAGGCCCGCGATGCTGCCGCGAGGTGCAAGCCCAGGGCACGGCGCCGTTGGAGACGATCGGAGCGCTCGGCTCCGGACGCTGCGCCGGCCAAGAGGCAACCGAGACCAGCCTGGAGCTCGTGCCTGCTCGTGAGACTGACAGGCCTGGTGCGATGACGACCTCGGGACCGCGAAGGACCCCCGCTCGACCCACCCAGAAGCTGTGGAGCCCCGAGGTCGGCACCGAGGCCAGGCGCTGCTGGTCTTCGGGGAACAAGGCAATGACGCAACACGTGAACTTCCAGAGGTCCGCGCTGATCTCTTGGAACGGCGCTGGACCTTCTTCCTGGCGCAAGGAACGCGCCAGGGGCGGCGCCAGAGGCGCCGCCATGGGGCTCTAGCGCCGATCCAAACAGCTTATGTTTACGTCATTGTTTGTTCATCGAGATCTGAGCAGGGACAGGGTTCCAGGCTGGCAAAGAAGACGAGGCTCAGCTGCCCCAGTATGCAACCCGCAACACGCAGCCCGCAGTGTGTTGACACAGAATTGAACACGAAGATCGAGTACGTACGTTTGGCGCGATACGTTCGTAGTAGCGTGGGCCAACACGCGCCAAATCAACACGCAACGTGTTTACACGGACGTTTGAACACGGTACGTGCTGTGCCTCAAAACGAGCATACCAGGACAGCTAAGGACAAGGATCTGTTCCAGGCTTAAAAATGAGGTGAGGGCGACCAAAGGGCTGGTCGCGAGCTGGTCGAATCTGCGCGCACGCGGCGCGCTGGGCTTTGTGCCCATGGCGAAGTCGGAGGCTGCCAGAAGGTACCCAGGGCCCACGGTGCTCTTAGCTTGTCGCTCCATCCTGGAGCCTCTGGGGCCCTCCGAGCCTCGTGATGGGGTGCCCTGGAGGCCGTGGGGGGCCTCCTTGGACATCTTGGGGGCACCTCGGGCCAGGGGCACTTCTCGGCGGCGAGCGAGAAGGGGAACCGAGGAGCTTCTCAGAAGCCCTCGCGCCTTCTGAGCAGCTCTCTGTCTTCGGGGAAAGCTTCTAACGCTTTTCGGGGAAGGCCGGGGGGCTCCCGAGCCTTCTGAGAAGGCCTTCTCCTTCTGACTTTGAGTCGGGCCTGTCCCCCCTACAGGGAGATTTTGGACGAAACATTAAACAGACTCCAGCAATGCCCAACACTATGCCCCCGAAATGCTAAAAACATGATCCCCAGGCTATTTTTTGACTATCTTGGAATACTCCCCCTGTCGAGGGACAGGCCCGACTTAACTCTGACTCTCCCCCCCCTCGCTCGACGCGCCGAACCTTCTGGCAGCACCAGAAAGGGGGGGCAGGGGCGCGCAGCCCAGCCCCGGGGGCACCCCCTACGAGGCTCTGCCCGCGGGGCTCTCAGCGCTGGCGTGCCACGCACACCGACGGCACCCAGCCTGCGGGCGCCGCCGCCGCCGCGCCCCGCGGGGCAAGACGCCTCCCTCCCTCCCTCCCTCCCTCCCTTCCTCCCTCCCTCCCTCCCTCCATCACGTCCTTCGTCCCCGCCGTCGCCGCCGTCGGCTACACGAAAGGATCGGCGGTGGACAAACCTCCCTTTGGCAAGCCTCCCCTCAATGAGAACGGCCTGGGGCCGAAACCGACGGGCCTGGACCCGCAAAGATGACGGCCGCGACGCCCTCTCGCGAACCGAAGACGGCCAATTCCTTAATCGACGTGTCGGGGTAGGAGGTCTGTCCGCCCCCGATCCTCCGTCGGCTACCCTAAAGGAGTGACGCTGGGAGGGAGTGACCTCAGGTGCGCGGCTTCAGGGGACTGCGGGGAAGGCCAACTCCAAGCAATCCAAGCGCGTCAGCCCTTATGGCTACACTGAAGGAGTGACCCTGGGAGGGAGTGACCTCTGGTGCGCGGCTTCAGGGGACTGCGGGAGAGGCCAACTCCAAACAATCCAAGCGCGTCTGCCCTTACTGGTGGGTCCCCTGCGGACCTGGACCAACTATCACTCCGGCGACGGGCTACTCTTAGGCGTAACCGACTCTTCCCCTTCCCACAGATCCGGGCGTTGCATTTTTTTTGCACCGCGCGTGTGCCCCCTCTCCCGGGTCCTGGGAACCTCTCAGATCGATTCGGCTTGAGAAATGCTGCTGAAGGATGGGGTCTAGTTCTCCAGTCGTGATTCTTCACGATGTTGCACTGTTTTGGCAACGTCGGATCTCAGGGGAGCTCCTCTTTCCCCTGTTTGCCTCGTGGCGTCCAATTGTCAGGGGGCTCGGCAAGGGGCTGGCTCGGGAGAGGGGGTGGCGACTCAGCTCACGCATCGGGGGCTGCTAGATGTGTCCCTGGCCAAAGGTGCCTCTAACCCGTCGCTCCATTTTGGTGATCCTGGGGCACCCTGGACCTCGTGAGGGGTGCTCCGGAGGAGGAGGAGGAGGAGGCCTGGGGAGGAGGAGGAGGAGGAGGAGGAGGAGGAGGAGGAGGAGGAGGAGGAGGAGGAGGAGGAGGCCTGGGGACACCTCGGGCCAGGGACACTTCTGGCAGCGCTCGAGCGCGGCCAAGGCTTCCCGGCGCCTCGCGGCGCTGGAGGCGCCCACCTGTCGAGGGCGCTGCCCCGGCGGCGGGGCCGAGACCAGCGGCACGAGAAGAGGAAGGAGCCCACAAACAGCGACGTTTGGCGCTGCGCGCGGGCTTCCTGGATCTGCGCTGGGACCCCCCCCCCCCGCGGCGCCTCCTGCGCTGCCCCTGGCGCGCGGAGCGCGCCAGGAGAGGAGGGTCCAGCGCAGATCCCAGAGATCCGCGTGGAGTGCCAACGGTTTCTGCTTTTGGGCTTTTTCCTTCTGCGAGGCATGCAGCAGATTTCGCACCTCCCCCTTCCCAATCCCTCCTTCGGCCGACACAGGTGTGAGGGGCAACGATGGGGGGGGGGGCTGTGGCTCAGGGGGGGAGCACCAAGCCCGAATCGGCGAGACATCGCCAATAGATCGGCGACATGCCCCCGACAACGAAACAACATGCTCTTGGGCGGGGCGGGCTATCATGCCCCTGCCGCAAAGGACAACTCGGAATCGATGCGCGGCCCCCCCCCCCCCCCCCTGGGGATAATCCCCTTAACGTTGCCCCCGATGCAGGGGGCAGCAGTTTCGGTCGCAGAGACCTGGTGTCTTGTTTCGTTGAACCCGCGCTCTCTTGCTCAGGACCAGCTTTTCTGTCCCGAGTCGCTTTTGATAGTGCCGTGGCCTGGCGAGGGTTCCGGAGGCTGACAACGGCGAGGGGTGCGGAGGGATCCTCCGCAGGAGTGTCGGGGATAGCGGAGGGGAGAGGAATGCGGAGGAGGGGAACATACGTTAGGAGTGCGGTTGAGTGGAGTGGGGGGGATTTGGAGGGAAAAGAGAAGTAGAGGAGCGGATGGGAGTGGGGAGGAAAGGAAAGCCGTGAGGAGTGGGGAAGCGTGGGGAGGATTGGGAAGGGGAGGATCGAGTGCGGAGGAGTTGTGCGGAGTGGGGAGGGCCGGGGACGTGCGGGGAGGGGGGCAGATGTTCTTTTTGACTTTCGCTTCGGGGAGAATCTAAGCAGTGCCAGCCAGGGGCGCTGCGGATGCTGAGGGAGGAGGAGGAGGAGGAGGAGGAGGAGGAGGAGGAGGAGGAGGAGGAGGAGTAGGAGGAGGAGGAGGAGGAGGAGGAGGAGGAGGAGGGAGTTAACACTAAGAAGGAGGGAGGCGAAGTCCCTGACTCTCAGGGTCAGCCAAGCCTTGGCGAAGCTACATTGCTGAGCTGTAGCTTGCGCCCAACTTCCTCGACCACCCCCAGCATCATCAACCCCCATCCTGAAAGCAGAGAGGTCTCCTAGACACCAGCTTGTACGTTTCGAAGTTCTTGCAGCAACACGCTGGTGCGAGGATCAACCAAGAGATGCGCAATGGCCTACGCCACTGGCGTTGGGTGCCAACTACCGCTCTGCATTGGATGCCAACCATTGCTCTGAGCTCGGAGTGGAGCGAGGGAAACCGGGAGGGGCATGACTCACACATCCGAATGCAACTGTGCCCAATTTACTTTGTCCTTCCCGTGCCGGGGAGCCTGGATCGGCACAGCTGCCCCGCAAGGCATCTAGATTCACTGATGTTACCCAGCTCGGTAGCCCAACATCTACATTCACCGCCCCTGAACTCCCACCTCCGCTCGCGCCACACGTGTGAGCCGCTTGTCTAGCCTGGCTGTCTGAATGCGCACAGGCAGTGGAAGCAACGGATGACTGGCTATATGGGAGGAAGAGGCCCCTGACCCTCCAGTTCTGCCATGTCCTGGAGCAACTGCATTGATGTCTGAAGCCTGACACAACGTGATGAATTTGATTGCTCGCCTGACTTTGTCCTGCCTGTGCAGGAGAGGCTGGGATTATAGGACCTGTACTTGGAATCCTCCCTCCTCGTTCCATTAAGCTCCTTCCCCCCTAAGTGGCCGCTGCACCTGACACGATCCACGCTTGTGGGGACGGCGAGGCAGGGAAACACGGGAAGGAAGACGAGAGGCACTTTGAGCACGGCATGGCGCGATGAATTCCGGAGGCGTCTCCAGAATGTGCAGAAGGTGCCACTGGGTTGTCGTTTCTGCCACTGACTGGAGGATCTGGAAGGGCACTTTACTTCCCCTCATACCCCGCAAAGTAGGTGCTCGAACCTCCGACGTGCACTATTCAACAAGCCAACGCCACGTATGCACAAGAGCGGGTTCTACCTCGCCGCGTTCATTGCTTTCTGAAGCTGCCTTTCTGTACCTACCTGGCGTTAGACTTAGGTCGGGCCTGTCCCCCTGCAGGGGGATTTTGGGCGAAAAATAAAAAACTCCAAGAATACTTCCAAAATTCTCCAAAATAGTCAACAAAATGATCCCCAGACTATTTTTGGACTATTTTCGAATATCCCTCCTGTAGAAGGACAGGCCCGCCTTACCGTTAGACAACAGCGGCAACTCGCTTGACGGTGGGGGCCTTTCGGTACCGACAGCGGTCTCTACCGCAACATTGCCTCAACCGTTGAATGGTACTCTCCATCCGTTTACAGACCATCTTGGCGTAGCCCTGGGAATTGCACGGTTCCGAAGCCATCTAACAACAATTGCTGAGCCCACACGTCGATCGGGACGTTTCCCAAGCGCGATGGAAGGTGAACTCGTACACTGACTGGCCCTTCTGGTCATCTGCTGACGCGTACCCTCAACTGCATGTTTCTACCGAGTCATCCTGGGCACCTGCTCAGTAGGATATGGAAGAGAGGTTCCTCGCACGCGTTTAGCTCGTCTCCTGAGGATCATTTTGCCCGGCG